>JBBBVU010000010.1:1726265-1746140 GCA_037177055.1 Atherinosoma microstoma
TATATGTATCACTCTGAAATATGTTCTTTCCAATTTTACCACTGTGTTGACATGGCTGTCAAGGTTTGGAGTCAGATCCAATTATAAGAATAATAAGTTTGAAGAGGGAACAATAGAACAGGAAAATGTAAATAATCAGAATCAGAATGTTTTTACTGTCATTGTTTGAGATCAACAAAATTAATTGCAGTCCTTAAAGTGCATAAGTACAAAATAAAATAAAGTAAAATCAAATGAAATAATAAAAATAAATAAATAAATAAAATAAAATAAAAATTCCATGTAAAACATCACATTCATAAAACCGTTCAACAAAAAAATATTAAGGGCTAGAAAGTAAAGAAAGCATTGAAATTGGATTTTTACAAGCTATGAGATGATCTAATTTCCAACAGATATCTAAAAAGCATCTCAGCCCTGATGCTCTGGTTGTTAGTTCACCCATGCTAAGGATAAACCTGCTGTGAAGCACTTCTCAGATGCTTCCCCCAGCATGATGTTTCTCCTGTTTCATGGGAGCTATTTACAGAAATTATTAGATGAATAATGAATAATATTACTCAATTAGCAAACCTAATTGCTAAACAAAAGTAAATCTAAATAATATTCAGATTGAGAATGATTGCTCCTCTCCCAACTATTATGACTGTATGAAATACTGAGATACTGACTGATCACATGTCTACTTTAACTGTCATAAGGTCATCTCCTTTAATACTAAATGGTCGGGTTAATGTTAGAGGTAAACTGAAGCATCTTTCTCCATTATTTAGCAAATTTAACCAATTCGTCCTACTGCTAAACACACCCTGGTCCCTTCATTAATTGTAGAATAGCAGCTTGTTGCTTTTATTTGCTGTTATACATAATACATATTACTGTATATTATCATATGGCTCTTACGATAATCTAGTTCTGCCACTGGTTTAGTTTTATTTTCTGTTCACCTGGTTTCCAATACACCACCTGTTCCTCATCATTAGTTAGAATATTACATATTTATCCAGTCAGATATTGCCTTGTCTTCAGTCCCAGTTTTTCCATGTCAGTCTTAGTCTTTGTTTTATAAATGTGAATATCCTGATGTGGCAATACCTTTTGTTATTCATCAAGAATAAAGCATCATCTCCTACATCTGCCTGCCTCCTGCCTCGTCCTGTGTTTGAGCCATTCCTCCACACCCACGACTGCACCATGACAGGAATATCAGGAATGCAGTATTATTAGTTTCCCAGAGACATGGCCGCAGCCACTAGAAAAGTAGAAGTGAATATATATTATCCGTACCACTGCCAACGCTGCATGCCAGGCTACAAATTACCTGAACGCATTCATGGCCATCCCTGGAGATTACAAATGCTGCATATATTTGATGGGATTATAACAGATGCACACAGCTCTTCTGCCTGCCCTCCACTGTCTCACCTCCACCTACTGCACATTGTCTGAAATAACTGTGAGGAGGTGGTCTCAGAAGGCAGAGGAAACTCTGAACGGGTGCTTAGGGGCCATGGACACTCTGAAGCCACATATAACAATGTCATGTTGTGTGTAACAGAATGGAGAACACCATCCTCACAGAACAGTGAGGTACTTCCACAGATATAAGTCCAGGCTTACTTGTGAAGGGAAGAAGAAAAAGGAGAGAGCCCTCAGGGATATATGGAGAACTATGCAGAGAACACTGAAAGTGAAACCAAGAAAGAGCAAGGGGGTGTCTGGGAAATAAGATGGAGAGAAAGCTCCAGCAGGACAACATGGATGTGAGGTTGATTCCTACCAGCAACAGTCCTGCATAATGACTTCTTATATGACAAATATTTATCCCCTGTTTGTGAAAAACAACTGTTTTAATGGTAACAGTATAAATTCTACTTAAGGGATAATATGTTAGACTGCACTTGATTTAAGTAAAAAAACATATCTTCTAACTTATCTTATCTTATCTTCAGCTGTGGAGGACTGTAAAGAGTCAGAACTTTTTGTTTGTTTGTCATCATCTTCCTCTTTTTTCCAGTTGCAGTGAATCTGTACAGTCTGAGCTGCAGCTTCACAAAATGTTTATAACCAAAGTTCTGATGGGAATGTTCCCAAGAGGAGAGGCAGAGGATGACTGGTTGCACGTCAACTCTGAAAATATTGAGATTCAAGTCATTGGGGCACATGATCAGTATTTCTGGGTGAAAATCAAATGAAATAAAAGTTTTCTTTGTATACTGGAGTCAATTTTTGGAAATGACTTCTAAAATAAGAATAAGAATAAGAATAAGAATAAGAATAAGAAAAGTATACCAACTCAAGAATGTACAACCACCTTTCCCTTTTATATAATTTATTTATTTAGAGTCCTTTAGCTGCATGGTGGATTCTCTGTGAACACGTGAGAGCAACCATTAGACTTAACAACACAGATATGAGGTCAGAGCCAATCTGAAAAGAGGCTCAGAGATTTATTCAGGTTGAGATGTTGAAAATGAGCTATTTTTAAACAGCTGTATTATCTGAGATTACAGCTCATGTGCTGCTTAGTTGTGTGTGAGTACAAGCAGAAAGTAGGCGAATCTACTTTTCCAAACTGTTCCTGAACTGTCACTTTAAAGCTGAGAGTAAAATAGTTTGGATGGATAGTTCAGTTATTCATTCATGACTGAGAGATTGCCATCTAAAAGAGAAGTCTTTGCTCCATAATCAACACCTTTCCTGACTACGGCTGAACACCAAAGTGTTGAAAAGAAAAGAGACCAAAAAACAGCATACTTGCAAAATTGTCACTTTTAGGTGAAAAAAAACATTTTGGAATCCAAGTATGGCATTCACGTGGCCCATATAGATCCAAACAGTTCTTTGTTTTTTTTGTATGTGTGTGTGTGTGTTTGGGGGGTTCTTCGCAGTGACAGCTTTTATTGTTGATAAAACATGTCATAAGATCATGTGTGTGTGTGTGAGTGGGTGTATGGGTGTGCATGTGGGGAGAAGTTGTGACATACCCTATCGAGGATGTCCTGAGTGGGGTCTTGGGGTGGTGAGCCTTGGGTCTCCTGCTGCCCCCCCCCCCCCCCCTCTTCATTACCCCCCCATTGGCATGTTCATTTTCATTCATTTCATTCATTCATTTTGTTTATTTGCACAGAAACAACAACAACTAGACAATCATTACAAATAATTAGAAAACAGTGCAGGGAGAAGCAAAAATCCAATCTGGCTTGTCAAAAGCCTCCACCAGAAAATAATAAAGTGCATGTGGTGGGTGGGTGCCCTGGTCATGTGGATGGCTGCTCCTGCTCGTTGGTGGTCTCAGGAAACGGGGTACCCACTGGCGCCAGCGGCTCACCTTCTAATCTACAGGGAACTCCGCTGCCCTCGGCACCTACATCCCCTAGATTTTTTTTTCCATTTTTTTTCCCCCTCAAATCACTGAATAAACTTCACTCCTATTTAAAAGGCAAGGCAGGTTTATTTAAATTATTTATTTAAAACAGCACATTACATGCAGGAGAAGCATTAACAAGAACATTAATGCAACAAATAAAATAATTCAGTTTTGATTTGATCTAACTGTATTTTATGCATAGGCCTGTCATGGGATTGATTTTAATGGTTAACAGTAAAATAAAGGTTTTTTTTCTCAACATTGAACCCCAAAGATCACAGAATGCATGCTAACATTTTGTACTAGTTATCAATTTTTTTTTAATGGGGAGCACCCCAAAGCAGTTGTACGTAGGACACTCAAATGGCTAGCAGCGGCCCTGCTGGAGTGTGAGGAAGTCTCACCATTTACATGAATAAACTGGAATCTATCAGATAAATACGACTTAAACCGGCCTGATGTGGTTCCTTTAATCCCATTACATGCTGAAGCCTCTGAAACAGAATGTTCTGGTCTATGGTACGAGACAGAGCTCTTTACTCCATTTGGATCCTTCTTGGTCGTCATTCAGTCATTGACACGATGACCTCATCATCTCTGGAGTCTTTCAGAGCTGTTGGTTTTATTGAATCCAAACTCGACCTTCCGAATAACAGAACAGTTTTATCATGTTTCACACTGTTCATCACACCTGTAAAAGAAAGCCTTCATTAACATGTCAGATTTCTGTTTTCTGGACTGTATTCTGAAATGGTTTCACACAGTTTCACATGTATGTGTGTTTATATGAGCTTTTCACCTCATGTTTTCCTTCGTCCTGCTCAGTTTTCCTCCTCCAGATTTAAAGTGTGTCCTAATCATTTCAGTACCAGTCAGCACTGAGGTCTGAGTGTTTGTTTGGACCATGGATGGAGCCCTGAAGTCTTATGTAAGAGACCAATTTCTAAGAGTTTTTTTAAGATAAGAATGCATTCCAGCAAGAAAAGAGAGGAAACTGAGATGATTCATTGGGCTTCATCATACAGAAAAACTGTTTCCTCCTCTGAGATTATCTGAAGTACATATAGGTTTTTGTGCTTCTCTCTCTTCCCTTTCTCTTTCAGTTCTGTCCTATCAATCCTCCTCTTCTTGCCTTCCAGTCTTTGTCACCATGTCCAGTCTTTCTGTCTCGCCCCCTTCTTCTCTTCCACCATCTCTGACAGAGTGAGGAGGAATAAGGGAGGATTCCAGCTGATAAGAGTGAGCCAAAAACTTGAAATACAAATAAATAGACCACCATTTCACACATATTTTGCATGACTTTTTTTTAAATTATTTATTTATTTATATATATATATATATATATATTATTACAAATTTTACAAAGCTTTTGTCTTATTACATCCCAGAAAATAACACACCATGTGGTTTTTGTTAAAGTAGGACACAGAGCAGGATGTAATCCACAGAAATGCAAATTAAAAGAAATGTGTATTTGTCATACTAAACATGACTTGGCTTGCAATAGATTTTTTGTTTTTTTGTTTGTTTTCTTATCCACGACTTTATAGCCTTCTTTAAAGTAAAAACTCCTCCAGCTGCTCATTCTGCTGTAGAACAACAAGTAAAAAGTGAAAAATACTTTATTCATCGCAGAAGGAAATTGCCATAAATATGAATGACAATAAAAAATGGACAAAATGCTTAAATAAATGGAAAATAAGGACTAAAAAGAAAATAAATGGACAATGTGTTTAGTTTTTTTGTCTGATCTGCTATTTTACAATGATATATTATTAACGTTCACAAAGTTAAACTAAAAGAGGTACATTAATGTTTTAGTATCATTATGGAAAAGGAATTTGTAATCTCTAACTGTTCCTGACAACAGTTTTCCCACAACCTGTTTCTGGATTTCTAATGGTGGTCATTTTATCCTGGTGGCATGCATGGCATCTATAGGGCAGGTTTTCCCATACTTCCATAACCCTAACCCAAACCAGTCCAGGCAGGTTCTGGTTCTGATGGAGCTTTTCCTTCCTGGTTTTGGTTTAAGTGGAGGTTTTCCTCCCTGGTCCTGCTGGAGGTTTTCCTTGCTGTTAAAAGGGATGTTTTTCTCTCCACTGTGTCCTCAGGATGGATGATTGAATCAAGAGAAGATTTGATGCCATCCCTTCGTTTCCTTATGGTCATTATTTTGATGAGTTGGTTTCTATGAACACATAGCTATTTGGGTGTGTGAAGACTTGTGTTTTGAATATGCAAAAATATTTTTTTATGGAAAGCACTTTGCACTTCTGGTATGAAAAGTGTTTCATGAATAAAAGTTGATTGGATTTGATTCAGATGGTAGGGTCAGAATTTGGTGGAAATGAAAGGATGGATGTATCTGGGTGTGGATCAATACCTCAGGCTGCTGCTGGTGATGGTGTAATGGTGTGGGGGGATATTTTCTTGGCCCACTTTGGGCCCCTTAGTAACATGGCATAGTTTAACCACCACATCCTACCTGAGTATTGTTGCTGACCATGTTATGACCACAGTGAAGCATCTTCTGACGGCTACTTCCAGCAGGATAATGCACCATGTCACAAAGCACAGATCATCTCCAACATGACGATGAGTTCATTGTTCTCCCTAATAAAATGATCAGTGAGTATGTATTTCCATTTATTTCAGGAACATATTGAATGTTGTCCTGTGTTAAATATTATTCTCTGACCTTTCAGGTCAAACAGGTTGCCACTTTGTGATTCAGAAGACTGTGAAGTACAAGACAGAAGGGCCATTTACATGACACATTAATACAGATATTAATCAATGCAATCAGTATAAAAATGTTTTCTGTAAAGATTTTAATCAGAACAGACTCATCTGGTCTGATCAGGCTCAGTCGGGATCAGCAATGTGATCAATGTGATAAATTAACACTTAAATTGATTGTTTCTCTCTTAGAATTTGTTCTATCTGTGTGACTTTGAATCCACAAGGAGGGTAAGATTTCTATGATGGGGGAGAAATATGGTGTTAGCAAAACAAAACCTGTGAATGTGTCGATAGTTGTAACTATCACTTCACAAGATCAATTAAGCTGAAAGTCACCAAAATCAGAAACAGCTTAAGTTAGCGGCTACAATACGGTTAAAGAGATGCTGACTCTTCACTGCCTGAAGGACCAACTTTACAAGATCAAAGGGAGCAGCAGAAATAAAAGAAACAAACAAACCAACCAGAGCTGCTGACATAAGGTCCAGTCGGAGCTTTCTGGTTCCTCATGTCACCTTCTGTAACTGACAAGTCTCATCATTGTCAGAGATCTTCCTGGAGTTACCTGTTCTTGTCCAAGGTACTCTTTGGAGCTGTAAGGCTCGATATCACAAAAACTCCAAGGCACTCTACTTTAAAAGTGACTAAAATGCTTTTATTTCTATGGCATAGTCACCTTTAAAAAAAAAAAGGTTTGTCATTTGTATTCATATTAGAATAGAGAAGAGTATAATATTATTCTTTACTTTGATAGATATTTATTTCTATGAATTTGTTTATATGAACACAATTATTATAAGTTGGGCTAATGTGGATCATATAATGGATGTTTTAATTGGATTATAATTGGATGCATTGAATTGGACTTTGTCAAGTGTCTTGATGTGACTTTGTTGTGAATTGATGCTGTATAAATAAAGCTGAATCGAATCGACCTGAATTAGTTAAACTGAATTGAATTGGTTGAACCAGTCAGTGTTGACTTCAGCAAACATAATTGAAAATAAAAATGTGTATAAGGAAGGTTTGGCTGTTTAACACGTGATATTTATGCTTTTGTTACCAAATTTAGATCAAAATTTCAACATGAAGTTATTTTTATTTCACCTGCAGAGTGAGAAATTTATTTTGGGCCTGAGCTCATAAACAGGTTTGAGTACCTGTGTTCAACGTGCGCTTGTGTGTGTGTGCGTGTTAGAAGTGTGTGTTCGGAGTGTGTATTATGACAGGCTCAGATGGACTGAAAATCCAGTTTTTCAGGTTGGTTTTCATTCCTGTCAGAAGTGAAACTTCAGGCACACATCATGCTGAGAATGAGGCGTGGAGCAGGTGACGTAGATACAGGTGAGGTAATGACGTGTGAAAGGTTCCGGTTCTGTTGGATTTGGGTCCCAGAAGGATCGGTGATGCCAGATCCATGATTTGAAAACAAGATATCAGGCCCAGTGTTATGATGTTGTTCTCGTGTTATTAGTCTCGTGCCACGTCCCGCCCCCTCTGCTGTGTCCTCCGTCCCGTTGGATGGGGGATGGGGAAAGGGGGGGGGCTGGCATCTCACATCCCATACCGGATTTACCGGACTCCACCTGTCACGCTCGCTGTGCTGCGTTTCTTTGTGTGCGCTTGTGTGTGTGTGTGTGCGTGTTTGTGTGTGAGTGTGTGCGTATGTGTGTGTGGTGTAGTGTGTGCGCGCGTGTTGTTAGGGAATAACAACAGTGGCTCTGACACAGGACGACAGAAACGCCGCAGCGGCTTTCTGAAGCCTTTCCTCGCGCAGCCGCTCCGGTTTCTGTTCCGAATCCTGTCCGGTACCGAGGAGCAGACGGCTGTCAGTGTTCCGCTGGATGGTTTTATCCGCAGTGTCTCCGAGAAGCAGGATGTCCAGACAGCAGCAGCAGCAGCTCCACCGGACGCCCATCAAACTCATCGATAACCTGGTGGAGGTGAAGAGCAAAGTGAGTCCCGATCCATCAGCTCGGTGGTGAACAGAACACGGGGTGGGGCTCACGTCGCAGCTGGGTCACAGTCTCTTCTGGTTCGGATAAGATTGGTCATGTCGCGCTTCCGCTTACGATAAAACGAGCCGATGTTTTTGAGCCGGAACGATTAACTCCTGGACCACACAGTAGGCTAGAATACAGTAGACGTGATGGAAGGGGGGGCAGATCATCGGCCTCACCGGGCTGGATCAGCTCCGGTTCTCTTCCCTTTGCGGCTTCACCGTCTTCGTGCTGCTGGTTCTGGTTCTTATGGTGTCGGTTCTGGCCAGCAAATGTTTTGGTTTGGTATTTTACTTCATTTAACAGGAGGCTACCGTTTTAGCTGTCACACAATTTCAAGTAGCCTCGTTAAAATGTCAGCTTATATCACATTCACTGGGCTCTGTGTGATTATCCTCATTTTATCTTTTATTATCATTATTATTAGCTATTAGGCTATTATGGTTGCTGTTGCGTTCAAATCATACAAAATACGTTAAGTCTACACATTTACAGTTATTAATGAGCTAAAATAAACCAATATTTGTAACCTAGAAACTGATCAGCACTTAAAAAAAAAGATTATAGAATAAAAAAATAAAATTTTAACAAGTCTCTGAATAAAGATTAACCCGGAAAGGTTTAGTTTGTTTTATTTTAACATTGTACAAGAGAAGGCAGGTTTATCACGTTTCATGTTGAAGACAATTCAGAGTGATTTACATAAAACATTAAAAGCTTTACAGCAGGGTGCAGAAGAAGCAAGACGAGGAACTCAATGATGATTCGACTTATTTACTGACACTTGATCCAATTTAATTTATTTTACTTCGTCCAACTTTAGATCTTTTCGTGCATGCCAACAGCTTCTCCAACTACCACCAAACATTCATTTACGGCCTTGTTACCAACTCCAAAGGCAAAGGTGAAGTGTCTTGCCCAATGAGACCCTCAAATGGACTGGAATGAGGCAAGATTCAAACCACCATCCTCATGGACAACCTGCTCTGCCACCTGAGCCACTGCAGTGTAAACAATTATCTGAAAATAATAAACAAACTGATGATAACTTTTTACACACAATTCAACTTTTATTTAAATGTAGAGATTTTGTAAGATCTCGCCAGAATTTTTGTCTTAAAGGAACATGACCACAGTCTGGTTAGACTGAATCATGTTAACATGTTAACATGACAGAATTTAACCTATTTTGTTGTTGAAGATCAAATTATACATGATTTGAATACTTTCACATTGGAAATATGAAATTATTTATTCAGATTGAAACTAAAACTTTTGTAAATATAAAAACCACCCAGTTTCACTTTTGAGTGAGCTAATACAGAAGTTACATACATGTATGAGACATTTATAGATGGTGGTGATCGAGGTGTAAATCACATGTTTGGTTATAACATGCTATTATATCAATTGAATGGATAATGATTCAATGTTTGATATAGATTTTGCCATGATACAATTCGGATTGGATTCAAGATCCATGGATCTATATCACATCTGATTTAAAACAATCACTTCCATTCATATCAATTCACAAAAAACAACTAATATATCCGAATCTAATTTCCTTCCTTGAATCAGACATTTAAATTAAACACAATCTGTTCTTTGAACTAAAATAGACTGAACCACATTCTGGATGTTGAGCTTTAAATTGTTTACAGCATGGAAAAGAAAACTGAAAGAATACATTTGTAAACATTAAATCAGGATATAGTGGAAACCTTCCTTCGATTTAGCCTCAAACCAGATATTTTTACTACTTAGTTATAATAACCAAGCTATACAGTCTGATTTTATCTGTTATCAGACATTTTGGTTGTTAGAAGAAAGACAATGGAAACAATTCCACATCTTTTTTCTGGAGAACATCAGATGATTACTGGATCCATGATTGATCCAGAATTTTTGTTTGGCCAATTTCAATGTGTAGCCACACAGAGCAGTTGTGTTTGCTCAAAGAGCTTTTGACCATTTAAAGGAAACAACTACTAAGACTTGACTTATATCATGAAACCAAATCTAGAACAAAACATCCACATAGCAGCAGTACATTCTTACCTGACTCATCTTGTATTAATCATCATACATTTTTTTATGTTTTTCCTTTGGGAGATAATTCTTGTATGACACATTTAATTGATTTGAATTTTCAGTATTTTCCATCCTCCAAAAGCCTTTTTTCAAAAAACAGAAGTTACAAAGAACAACAGTTTCATCAAGTCAGAGATCACCTCTGCAGATGTCGTCCTCTCAGCCGCCTGGTTAAAGATGTCTGACATTTAGATGAGTGTGTAAACACATCCAACTTGTTCTCAGTTCAGATTACAGTCAGATGTTTTCCTCACGGTGCATACCAAGCCGGTAGCAGCTACACTGCTTCTGTAGAGCCAACTGTCCAACAAGCTTCAACATGTGGAAAAGTTGGATTTTCTCTTGCTTCCATCTGTTGCTGTTTCATTCAACCTCTGCAAGTATCTGAGCTGTTACAGTGGCTTGACATGTTGTTTGAGACAACGGGATCCTGTTAATGATTAACTCCTCCTGACCAACATCTACTATTGTGTGAATGGGAAATAAATCCCCCACCACAGCTCTCTGTCACTTCCACCGGTCATAATGAAAGAACATTAACAGAAAAGTGAATAACTGAATGTCATTGCTCTGACAGTCATATGAGGACACCACTGTTCCGTGTCTCATGTCTGAAAAGGTTTAGTAACACACACGTTCATGCTGCTGCTTCTCAACTACCTCTATACCAGTTTTTTGATGTTACCTTTAAATAGGTGATGTAATCTGAATGTATCTGACTCATGTAATCTCATTAAGGTCTGGACTGCAGGCAGGCCAGTTCAGCACCCGGACTTTTGCAGCCTTTTGTTGCCCTGTTCCAACTTTTTTTTTTTAATGTTAAATGGTAAACAGACTGTTCTCAAATCACACTATTCTGGTCTTGTACTCAATCATCATCATCATCATCATCATCATCATCATCATCATCATCATCATCATCATCATCATCATCATCATCATCATCATTATCATCATCATCATCATCATCATCATCCCCTTCACTATTTAAGGACAGATATCACACTCATTCAGTGCCAGATGGTTGCCTACCTATGGATAGCTGACTGCTTTAGCCTTTCCTTGGATTATACTTTTTTTGACTCTTTGAATTTTGTCAGTTCTCTTTTTGGGTTGGCATTCTGGGTCTCGGTTCAATCAAAATCATGACACATAGAATCTTAGAGTTTTAGAACCTTATTGATCATTTTGTTATGAGATTGAAATATTTAGTGTTGGTAGTCAGAATAGTTAAACCCACTTAATATGACTAATATTAGACAATATTAGACCACATTAACAGTAATTTCATTTGAGTTCTCCATTTATTAATTTACTAGTTGATGCTTTCAGAGAAGTTCTTGTCGGGAAGCACCATTTCATGTGTGTGTACTCTGGGTTTTACAGTTTGAGGCAGAATATCGTCGCTTCGCTTTGAAAAGAAACGGCCCGGGTGGCTTTCAGGAGTTCTACCGCCTCCTCCAAACCATCCATCACATCCATGGTATTGACGTGCTGCTGGAATATGCAGACATCCATGGAGACCTCCTTCCAATCAACAACGATGGCAACTTCCTCAAAGCAGTCTCATCAGCCAGTCCTCTGCTCCGCATCATTATCACCAAGAAAGGTAAGAAGGTGGGAGACGAGTCATAGCGGGTTAGTTAGTAATCAGCTGATGATGAATCCCACATGTTTTAAATCACCTGCTGCTTCCCGTTGATGGTCATTTACGTTCAGAAACGTCCTCATTAACCAGATATGGTGACAACACATCCCTTTAGAAGTCACATGGAAATCACTGGTGTTCCTCCTCGGAGTGATGGAGAGGAAGAAAAAATTAATATCTGCTGAGTTTGAAGCTAAAACATCTCTGTTCACTCATTCAGGTTCAGTTAATGTTAACTTAAAAAAATACATTGCCTGGGTCCCAGAAAAAGTTGCCACCTGAATTTAACCAAGCGAATAGATAGAAGCTTCCTATCGGATAGTTACTGCATGGCCGATCATCTTCCAGCTGGCAACAAGCTGGAAGATGTTTGGATATGAGGTGAGATGCAGCAATTTGTAGGAACTTTTTCAAGTTCCTGTCGGTCATGGTTGTCTTTGCACTGCTAGTTACACCCATGAGAGGACAATCAGTGTGCTGATGTATGAAACAGGAAGAGAAGAGGCCTCTGCCTCTGCTCTGTTATTCACAGAGTGAAGCTTCACCGCTGCAGCATTTAACACAAACTGCTGCTTTCATACAAAGCTGCTGTGAAACAAACAGAAAATCGATTTTCAGCATTTTATTAGTAATTTATTCATTAGGTATTAATTCCTTTTTCTTTGTGTTTCCAGTCTTTATTTCCATTTTGTTTTCTGCTCTGAAACAATCTGCATTAACCCTTAAAACTCTACTTCACCACTTCTATTGACAACATTGCTTGTATTATCAACAGCTTCACAAGAACAGTATAGTGTGTAACTCTGTGGGGTAAATCTGATGGCTCACCCTTTAGGTGATTGAGGGAAGTTTTCCAGGCATTTATGTCCCGTCCAGGATGTGAACAATCCAGCTGCTAAATGTAGTTTTTATTCAGAAACTCTATGGTAAATCCACATTGGTGTTTTCAATTCCCTTTAATTCAGAATAAAAGTTAAATCCGCTTTAAAGAGAGGAAAATTGACCATGTAAACACCTAATTCTGAATGAAAATGAGAATTCCGAATAAATTTAAATCCAAATTAAGTGGCTGGTTAATTTTCATTTTAAATGCGAATTGAATAATTGCATGATCATGTATACGTTCATTCTGCTTTAAATTAACTCCAGCAGTGGTCTGCGCATGCTCGTTCCTTATCCTGTCGCCATGACAAACGTATTCCATGTTCTTATTATGTGGTCTTCCATGTTGTAGTCGAAAAGAAAAGAAGCAGGAAGTGGAGTTTGTAGACATCATGTCCGCCCCCTGTCCAACCAGAACCCTCCCCAACCCCCAGATCTAAAGCTGAATTGATTAAAGGTGATTAAACGTGTTTTCCATGTAAATCTTAATTCGGCATTGCTATTTCCATGTTAATGCAAAGGAGAGAATACTTTAATTCTGAATTATTTAATACTGAGTAATTATTTTTGAATTAAAAAACATCATAATCCATGATTACACCATTATTTATCCCATTTTCATGATTGGAAAAAAGATCTCTATCACTACTATGTTGCTAAGAGACCTTTATTTTGACCCAGAAATGATGATGAAGCCACTTTCTGTCAAACTTTCCACCAATCAGATAACTTAAATTGACGGTAATGAGGGCCACTGCTGAACTGCTGCAAACAGAACTCTGGTTTCCCCAACGTGGAGGATCAATCCCACAGTTCACTCCGTTGATGCATGTGTGCATTCTCTATACAATGAGTTAAAATGAAAAGATGGGATAGCAAAGTTTCTTCGCTGCATGATAGACCTTTAAGCTGGAAGTGTTCCTGAGCGCAGGCTGCGATTTCCATGACAGAATCATATTTGCTGCTTGAGGGCCTGACGATCCCATACATCCAACACTTATTTCCACGGAGATGTCTCCAGATTCTCTGATTCTGTAGATCATAAAAGATTCAAAGTCTTCCCAGTTTTACATTCAGGAGCATCATCTATATTTATACAGGGCTTTTCTGGTTATATTGATGATTTTGTCATGATGTCTACCATCTCCCTGTTGGGTTTATTTCTTACATTGACCAGCGGTGGGTTCCACCTTCCAACACCGGTCTCCCAGTTCCTTTCCTGGCTGTTTCTCTGCATCTTGCATAAGTCATGATGCAATGATGTTAATCTGCTGCGTAGCAGGCAGCTATTGTTCAAAATTACCCACAGCTGGCAGTTTAATCAGATTAACTCAGTGGTCTGGAAACCAGAAGAAGAGGAAGAGAGCTAGGGGAAGTAAGACAGAGACAACAGAACAAGATTAAGAGAATACACACTTTTGCATCATTTCATGCGGGTAAATTATGCTTCAAGTTTACCAGCTAAAACATGGAGAAACTTGTTAAAGGTCCATCAGATTCTTCTTATAGAATTCGGTCTTGATTGTGCCTTAGAAGCTCAGCTTCACATCATTAGAAAGGATTAGGAAATGAGTTGGTAAATGCAAAAAATCTACTCACCTAATCACCTTATCCTCCATCGCAAATCCAATCCCTGATATATTCCACATCCACGTGAATACTGTGGATTTAAATTTGAGCTGGTGTTTGTTTTCATTGTTGAGGTTCATGCTACATGAACACATTAATACAGAGGAGTTTCTTATGTTTTAACCAAAAGTAGCTGAGTAAATATTCTTCAAGCAGTTGTCATAGCAGTGACTCTGGCTCTGTTTTAATGTTCCTCAGCATGGAAACTAAATAAACCTCTAAGCGTCTCCCTCTGGTTAGCAGTCAGCAGTCAGCTGTTAGCTGTTAGCAGCTGAAAACCTTTCATCAGGTCAGGTGAAGACCAGCCATTGAGCATTTTCTCTTTTGGAAATTTTGATGAATTGATGAAAACAAATCAATAAAATAACAGTTTTATCACCATGTTAGTTTGTTTCGTTGCATTTATGAAATTATATAATAACATCTGAGTTTCCAGTAGACCAGCTGGTTAAATATTGTGTCTACTGGTTAAAACAGTAGATCTTTACGTTCCGATCTTCATTTTGGGGTCTGCACACTATCAAGTGCGTAGCCTCCGTAGGCTGCACACTTCGAAGCCGTTTATACGTTTGGGAAATGAGACAGCCTACCTTGTGCACGAGAAGTTCCCATATTGCTCAAGTCCCCTGTTGCCTAGCAATTACATGAAAGCGTTCTCGTTCTTCCCTTTAAATCCTTCAGATAACTGCTTTTTTTTTTAAATGAAACAGAGCCGGAAATATCCGCTAGTTTCATTTTAAAATTTACTTCAGTGGCTGGCTTTGAAAAATTAACCACTTACAAATCCACAAATATTAATTATTACATGATTATAATGCCACGGTTTAACAAACTTAGTTCTTTTTTATAATGTTCTGTCACATCTCTAGGGTAAAAGAAATACTTTCCGTTAAAAACGTACTCCTCGGCACTTTCCTGCTGCCTGTCATCAGAGCCGTGGCTCTGCCTGTCACCTTGTTCAAAATGAATTATGGGAGAAAAGAGGCCGTGAAGGATACACCGCCACTAGCCTTCGTTTCAAGCTAAATGAAGTGTGGGTTTTTCGGAGGCTCCTTCAGAGGCTTTTGAATTGACACAGTACTTGGCGTGCGGCTGTGATTTGTGCAGCCAACAAATACGCACTTCGTAGTGAATTGACACACACCGGCTGTGTTCTGTTGTGACCGGGTGCTAGCTAAGAATAAAGCAGCATCATATGTTTGAGTCAGAAGTTGTCCCCAAATTATTTCTCTTACCCACGACCCGAATTACCACAGATAGCGTTACACGATAATTCTGCTCACTGAAGCTGTTTAACCCCGTAGCCTGTTTCTCCCACTTTGTGATGATGATTGACTGAAGAATAAAATGTCATGGCAGACTTGGGTAAGTCACAACGAGGAGGAAGAGAAAGGGGAGGCGAAGCCACGACATGCATCAGACTGAGATCAGTGTCCGTAATTTTTCTTCGTAATTTATTCTTCAAAATTTCCTTGTCATTAATCAGATTTAATATTCAGTTTTTATTATGAATGAACATGCAGATGAATTTGAAGTTCCATTAAAGGGAACATATTTGAACATTTTAAACAAGTAACAGAATAATTACTTTTCTGAGTAATTAGTTATTTTTATAAAGCTGTAACTCTGTTACTAACGCAGTTACTTTTTGGGAGAAGTAACCAGTAACTATTAATTACTTTTTTAAAGTAACGTGCCAAACACTGCCTAACAACGACTAATTCGGCATCCATCTTGCATCCTACCTGTACTGTGAGCTCTCTCCAGACAGTAAAAAACAGTCTTATCTTGACTCTTGTCTTATCTCTTGCTCTGTCTCTGTCTTTCTTTAGTTTCTTCTCTTTCTCCGATAATATCTTCTAACGCTCCTTTGCTGAATCCACCGGAGCGCGTTCAAAATGGCTGGTTTGTTTACATCTGCTTGCTAGCGTGTAACCCATTGGCAAAGCTTCTATCTATCTATCTATTTCTAAGTAACAACTGTTTTTTTAAAACTTGAAATTATTAAAATTAATACATTATTATTATTATTATTATTATTATTATTACTCAGAAAATGAGAGTTAAACGAAGACATGATGGCATCCAGAAAGACATTAACTCCAAAAACTACTGTATTTACACAATTTATTATAGCGTCTTTTTGAGGATGTAACTAACTTTACTGACAGGACTGCTCACATGGATGATTGTTAATTCTGGAGAAAAAAAAAATTCAGAATCAGCTAATAAGAAATAACCTGTTCAAACTATATGGTGCTTTTGTTCCAGACCAATCAATGTGCTTCATGTTCCGGGTTAAGGACATTTCAGACGTTTACATCAGATTTCCATGAGTGTTGGAGAGGAAATGTGTTCTGTGAACAGCCACGTTACCTCCTTTTAATCCTGGACTTCCTGTTACTTTACTGTTATTGTAACAGGAATGTGGTGGATGTCTGATTTTAACTTGTTGGCTATTTCACTGACTTTTGTAGGTCCTCCTCCTTCTGGTAGGCGGGGGCCTCTTCCAGCCAATCAATGCCTGAGACTGGCCTATAAAAGGACTGGGAATATGTGCGTTTGGGCCTTTTGGCCGCTTGCCATGTGTCTGTGTGTAAGCCTAGGTTTTTGGTTGTCTGTCAGGGTTTATGCTTATATCTTTAGTTCTTCAGAATGGCCTTGTAGGGGAGATCTGCCATTTTGTTTTCCTTGGGATTGTTTTTTCCAGTTTATGTTGAAGTTAGGGAGTTCAGAGGTAGGTTTGCATTCTTTTGTTTTTTAGTGGTTAGGTAACTTGTCCTTTTTATTTTTTAGTTAGGGGGGGTTCTGTTTGTTTTTGTTGGCCTTGGCTCTCCCTGACGCTTTTGGCCCTTCCTGGTTTAAAACTGTGCTACCAACATTACCAACATTTAATCAAAGGTAAACATAATACTGTCTCCTCATTGCGTCTTCTGGAATTGTGTTACTCCCTGTTTCCCTTGGACCTGCCTTGAGGACGTAACATAATTGGGGGCTCGTCCGGGAGTGTTTGGATCTTTGTTCTTTCTGTAATTGGTGTGTATTTAGTGTTTCTGGTCTCATGTCTGGCATTGTGCCGTCATGAGTAAACATCTACCTTATCATAAAGTTTTTAACAACAGTTAAACATTTTTAACGTTGTTATTTAGGCAACTTTTCCGTATGAGTCTCTCGGCGCCAGGTTTGCTTCCTGGGTGAAAGCATAAAACTCCTCCTACCCCTTTGCCGTAAAGTCTGCACCTGAAAACGCTCTACTGAAAGAGGTATTCAGCCCTTCCCCTTAGCCCTTCCTCTCGCCCCAAAAGAGAATCGAGACACCCCTTGGTCTCTCATGAACGCGCGAAATGGAGGGGAAGGGCTAAGGGGGAGAACTGAGATTGGGCCTAAAGCTTCAGCTTGTGGGCAGAGATGCACCAACATTTACAGTATCTCACATCACTTCATCCTCCTTTACTTTGCTCACATGTTAAAGTATATTGAAATCTCTGTCAAACTGCAGCTAGCCATAAATGTCTCCAACATCCATCTCAAACAAAGGAAGATTGGGTTTTTCCATGAAAACCTCCATCTTGACATCCTCAAAGAGAGCCAGGTTACTTTCAGTGAAAAAACAGAGTACAGCAGCCCAATTCATCTAAGAACTAGTAAAGTAACGTCTGATGAGGAACTGTGCCACAGTAGAAGGTAAAATATGAACCTGAGCAGTTTTCCAGATATTTTAATAGAGGTGTTACACAGGTAAATATCTCAGGAATCCATCGGCCGATGTTGATGGTGGACAAATCTATCAATATTCAGAATCAGGGGAATCCAGGGATAGTCCCAAAATTCCCCTTAGAAACACCATGAGGACCCAGAAAGAAATGAAGCCCAAGATAGTATATGATAGGAAGGGTGAATACTTCACTATAAACCTCCTTCAGAACCGTCTTTATTCATTTGAAAAAAAAAAGGCAGAGTCATAGGAGAACACATTAGCAGAGTTTTTTAGAGCTGGAGTAAAACTTCTGACTAACAACAAAAATAATATGTGATTTATGATTATGGTTGCAAGCTGACAGAGTTGAGACAGACATCTCTGCATCTGCAATTAGGAGAAGCTCTAAAGTGGGCAGTGCTGTTTTCATGTTTTTGTTACATTCCCTGACTGTGACTGGTTTATGTAAGATGTGTGGTTTTCTGTATGTAAAGCAGGGGGGAGACAGCCACACATCTGACGCACCTTAACACCTGATGTAAAGTGACATTTCTCCAAACAGGTGTAAACAGTCTGGATTACAATTTAACATTTAAACAGTCTGCTGCACATGACTCAGAGAAATAATCTGTCACATGGTGACGTCAGTTTGCTCGTTTTAATCAGTTCCAGCTAAAAGAAGCATGGACTGAACTCTGCAGGCGACGGAGGATAAGCTGGAATACTTTGATATCAATCTGTGTTGAAGAGGTTTTCTCTCGTAGATCTGTGGAGGAGAGCAGGAGGAGGGAATGAACCAGTCAAATTTTCTAAAATAACACCAAAACACAGAAGACATGTTTGTATGAACATATGCTGTAAGGAATCATATGTTCCAGCTCTGACTGATGATGCTGCTGCAGAGCTCTGGATGGAGAGATGGCTGAAAATATCGGTGTGCTGCATGATGAGAGGAGGAGAAATCAAATATTTATATAGAGGAGCAGAAATATGAAGGAACCAGAATAAAGGTGAAGAGGAAGAGGATATCTGTATGTCAGTTTGAACCACATGAATCCATCAGTGACAGCTGCAGAATATTTTCACATTTCTTGATGCTGAAAGTTCAACTATCCTCTCTGTTGTTGGTTTACATGACTTTGTTTTCATTTTAATCTACAACGAAGTTACAGATTTAATTCTTCAACGCTTCTCATGAAAAACATGTTAAATCAATAATTAGATAATCTTGTCAGGAATAAAACTGGATGAATTCAGAACTCACTGAGCCTGAGGGAAGAAACTGCTTTTGTTCCCATATTTTCAGGGGCTTAATATTTCTATCTCACAGTATCCGGCTGGACTGTGTCTGAGTTAGTCTCAGTGTTTAGACGGGGTTTAGCTGTGTCTGTCCCTCCAGGCAATAGTCAGCCCCGCACCACTCATGCCCTGTCTCAGCTCTGTCTGTCTCTGTAAGAGGAGGACATGTATGAGACGTGTCCTTACTGCTATTAATGCTGCTTTCTGTCATTTAATACAACTTAACCCTTTGACACCTGTAGTTTTGCTACAAACCACTTCCAGCCTTTTTTTGTTATTTATTTTACCAAATTAATTTATTCTATTTAGTTTTTTATATACCATTGTTAATGTTATTTATTTGTATATTGTCAATTTATCTGATATTTATTTTGACTAATTTATAAAAATTTTAAATATCTAATTATATTTATTATTCAGTTTATTTTTATCTCAGCTAATTCTATTTGTTATTTATTTTATTTATTATTTTTGTATTTGTTCTATATTAATCATTAATTATTTGCTTTTA
>JBBBVU010000010.1:1762700-1776958 GCA_037177055.1 Atherinosoma microstoma
CGGTAACCATGGTTTCCAGAAAGAATTTCACATTTTCATCCATCTGACCACAGAACAGTTTTCCACTTTGTCTCAGAACATTTTTATGAGCTTTGGTCCAGAGACGACAGTGGTGTTTCTGGATCCTGTTCACATCTGGCTTCTTCTTTACATCATAGAGCTTTAACCTGCATTTGTGGATTTCAGGGTGAACTGTGTTCACAGACAGTGATTTCTGGAAGTCTTCCAGAGACCATGAAGTAATTTCCAGAAGAGAATCATGACTGGTTTTAATGCAGTGCTGCCTGAGGACCCCAAGTTCACGAGTTAGGATTTTCAACTTAGTCCCATGTACACAGAGATTCTTCCTGATTATCCAGGAGTAATGTGGAGTATGGAGTTTGCATGTTCTCCCTGTGTATGCATGGATTGCTTCAGATTGGTGAACCTCTGTCCATCTTTACATATGAGAGACTCTGCCTCTCTGAAATGCTCCTTTTACACCCAGTCATGTTACTGACATGTTGCCAATTAACCTAATTAGTTGTCAAATGTTCCTCCAAATGTTTTTGGTTTGTACCATTTACTTTTCCAGCCTTTTGCTGCTCCTGTTCCAACTTTTACAAATGTGTTGCTGCTTACAGATTTTTTAAAAAGATAGTATTTTCCATGAAAGGATAAAATTACTCTTTCGTCATCTGATATGTTGTTTATGTTCTATTGGGAATAAAATATGGGTTGATAATATTTGTAAATCATTGCATTTTGATGTAGTTATCATGTTGTGTCTTCTACTTTTGTCTTTCCTTTTCGTTCCTTTAATAATGACCATAACCCTTTAATAACAGTTCAGCTGGCTGATTTGTTGTCTGATTTATTTTTGAGCTTCTGCTGACATGTAAATGTCTCCTTCCTTCTGTGTTTACCTGAGGAAGTGTACATACTCTTATTGATTATGGTGAAAAATACAGCCATGATCAGATATTCATCAGAGCTGAAACCATCTGAGGAGAAGTTCATGTGTTTAAACCAGCAGCAGACAGTCCATATCATTCCTCCTTAAAGGTGAATGTGGGGTTACCTTCACACTCTCAGCCTTCCTGCCAATGAAAAGTTGAGGAAACATCTGAAGTGATTCCAGCAATGATGTGATGAAACCGAGCAGAAATGTGATCAATGTAAACATAGGTGTTATCCGTGACACAATTAACTAAAGCAAACACTGCTGTTGTTGGTTTAACTGGAGTTAATACAGGCTGTTTGTATAACTGGAGGAACTGGGAGGAACTGAGGATGGAGAAAAAGAAACAAGGCCTCACTGTCCAGATGGAGGTTCAATATGTCTTATTCATACAGACGGGTGAATTCAGATCAACTGGATACAGAATAACTCCAAGGTTCCTCACTGTGGTACTAAAAGCCAAGGTAATACCATCCAGAGTAATTCCATAGCTAGACAGTGATGGATCTGAACCAGGTGGACTAGATATAGTTGTGATTTGTAAGAGAACTGAACAGGATCCTCAGGATGGAGGATTGGATCGAAGTCAAGATTCGATGCAACATGTTGGTTTCCTTAGCTAGGCTATTTGTTATGAGCTCACAGTTTCAGGGTCACAGATGCTGATTCTCCCAGTATCACTGAGATCTGTCCAGATTTACTTCAATATTTGTTCCAGTTTATCCCTGAAAGTGGTTTATGATGTCATAGTTCTTTTTTTCCTTACTGTCAGTTAAGATTCCCAAATCCATCACATCTTCTTAATTTATGCATCGATTGTCCAGGTCAAAGCTCCAAATTTCAGACTTGAAACTCACTTTTTTTTATATATAAATATATACATAGATTTCAATCTTTTTTTAGTTCAACTTTATCTTTTATATTTCAGAGAGACTTTTTCTTTCTAGTTTCTGTGAGAAGTTTCTCAGGAGTTTGCTGGTGTTTTATCTGTCCAGGATGCACTTTTTATTTTTCTCACTTAAGATACAAAGTGTTATTTTGGATTGTTGTCACACTGAATGGTCCTTTTCTGCCAAGATCCTGGAGGCTGAGAGTCATCCATCAGGAACTGTTTTGGTTCATCCAGAAGTGCCAAATCATCCATCCATTTTCTATACCCATTTAATCAAATTCAGGGTTGTGGGGCGGAGCATATCCCAGCTGCAGAGGTGTCAAACCTCTTGAACAAAACATTGTGATCAACCTGAAGTCAACCTTCAGGTTTTCCTTTGCTGCCATCTTGTGGTTAAAAAGGAAAACTGCAGTCAGGACAGCAAAGGCAAAAATGTGTGAACGCCATCGATCAATATTTATTCAGAGACCTGTTTTTTCTTGTATTATATACAGCAAGCTTAAATACATTTCATGCAGAAAAATGAATTACACCAGATTTCACTGAGAAAGCCAGAACTTTCATGCTGGACAGCTGATGTAGCACCGCTCATGTTCACTGCTGTGAACTGAAGTCTGTTATTCTGGACCCGATCTCAGTCTAACTCATCTCTCCTGGAGACAGTGGACCAGGACTTTCTCTGAACTCATGTTGTTATCACGTTTTTTTAACCTCAGCGACCGCAGCATCTGGATACCTTCAAAAACACACAAAGACACACGATTATCAGGGGTGGTGGTGGTGTCTGATGTCATAAACAAAGACCAGAGAAGCATTACTGCTTATAAAATAATCTGAAGATTGCCGCATTATGTTCACAAAATGTGTTATTATTTTAATTATCAACTTCATTCTGTAAGATCCATTCTTCCTTTGTTTGGGTAAAGCCTCTGTCCACCAGCAGCCGCTTTCCCTTCCATTTAAGTGGCAAATTCCTCCTCCGCCGCTCATCATCCTTTCTACCCTGGTCATCGCCCGGCTAACTAAAAAGGAGCGACCCCACTGAATGACTCCATATGAGGACTGATATGACAGGCCAGTAACTGATCCAGCCAAAGGCAAGCCATGATATGATGCAGCAGATTATCAAAAACTGTATGAGTCCATATGAGGACTCAAAACATCTCTCTGGGTGCTGGTTCTTACAGTGATGACACGAAGAGAGCAGCAATAACACCTCCAAGACCATCACACAGAGCACAGGAGCTCCACAAGTATGTGTAACCAGCCCACTGCTCATCACCCTGATGACTGTGTACCACCTTACAGCATAAATCCAATCAAGTTTGAGGATGAAACTACCTCAGTGGACCTCATCGCTAACAATGAAGAAACAGGCTATAGGAATGAGGATAACCAACTGGTCCAGTGGTGTAAAGACAACAATCTCCTTCTAAACATTGAGAAGACTGAATAGATTTTGTCTTCTTCAGGAGAGGTTGTCCACAGCCTCTCCAACTGACCTTTGATGATGCTGCTGTCAAGGTCAAGGTCAAGTTCATTTATATATCGCATTTCCAACAGATTGTGCTGCTCAAACTGCTTTACAAGATAAAATACATAAAAAGTGCATAATAGTGGATCCATGAAAATAAAACATTACAATATAACCATTGAAATAATTTAAAAAAACTACTTAAAAAAACTTAAACAACAACTAAGACAGGCTTTTTTACATTTGCCTTACAGCGAGAAAATAAAGGGCCCAGACCACTTCTACTGTCAACTATCCATCTGTCAACTATCCTACTGTCAACTATCTTACTGTTATCATTTGTTGCTGCTTCTCATTTTCTGTTGCTGTTAATCAATTGCACGACTCTCATTATTGCACATTGATTGCTTTATATTGCCCAAGTGTACAGATATCTTACATTCTATTTTGAATCTTGAATCTTATGCCTGTGTGGATGGTGATTTTTAGAACAGTCAGACTTCAACCGCTGACTGAGATCAAAGGCCTGTACTACGAAGTGGGATTAACATACCCGGTATATCTCTCTGTTACCTGGGTTGACTTACTCATTTATTCCGGATCCAGATAAAACAGCTACATCCTCCACCGTCCGCTGCAACGCTTGGCGGAGGATTTCCAGCAAAGCCAACGCATAAGTGGATGTTACACCCATGGTAGACTACAGTTGGCATGTGTCATCTACTTATATTACATTACATTACATTATATTATATTATAAGCAGATGTAGCCTAACCCTTCCATCCTGGGGCGTAAGGGTCCAAGTGAAAGCAAGCTATAAAAACATTCTTCCGACTGGAAAGAATTTCTCATCTGCACCTTAGAAAAAAATCCTCTGGTAGACAATAATTTCCAAAAATATTGCTGTAGGCTCCCCGCAAAGGGGTATGCCTATTTCACAGCCAACAACAAGGTGTCAGAGGGATGGAAGTCAGGTTCAGGGCGACCGCAATAACCCCTCACCCCTGTGGAGGAGCTTCAGGTGAGCATCAACTGGGACCGGCAGGTGATGATGATGACAATGAGGGGCACCCCGGGGGGTTACATAATCAGAGCTGGGCCTAGATGACTGCAAAGAAACTCTATAAAGTCCACCAACAGTGCCAGATAGCAAAGGCAGACCTGGAAATGGAATACTTATTAATTAACAATAAGAAATCAATGGAGACATAGGCCAAAATGTCAGTGAATGATGAGATTGCATAACAAAATGTTTCTCTTTTCAGGCAATGAAGCATGCTATAGGGACGTTGACAATAGTCTAATTGAAATGTAAAAAATATATATTGAAAACTAAGTTGACTGATCATTTCTTCTAATCAAAGAGGTTCTGACAGATTTAATCATGCACATGGGTCTAAGTCCATCACTACACCCAGATTTTGGGCCTAGCTGGTGGTTTTTAGGTTTAAAGAACGAAGGTCAGTTTTCAGTTCAGGCACATCCAGTCATTAGTCTCCTCAATGTAATTAACAAAGAGCCTGTACTGGGCCTCGGTCTCCCAGTAACACTGTACTATAGACCTGCATGTTGTCTGCATTGCTATGGTAACTAATTTTGTTGTTCTCTATGACCTGTGCCAATGGGAGCAAATACATGTTAAACAGAAGAGGCCTCAGGATGGAACCTTGGGGAACTCCACATGTAATTTTTGTCTGCTCAGATGTAACATTACATTTTGACATAAAGAATAACCTCATTAATTCAGCTACAACCCTAGTGGAGCTAAATGGATTTAGGAACAAGTACAATATTCAAAGCGGTCAGTGATCAGGATTTATTTCTATCCCTAACAACTCTTTCTCTTCTAAGTTCTCCTTTCATGATCTGCGCAGGTCAAAGGGATGTTCGAAGAATGGCAGGTTATTTCCAAGAAAACTGATTGGTCAGGAGGTGATGCTTTTATACTGGTAGATCTCTTATCTAGAACATAACCTGCTCCGGAGCAGGTTCACTTTTCAGCGTAAGTTACCATGGTGATTTACTCCGGTAAAAAGTGAACCAGTGTTATAAGACGGAAAACCCAGGGTTAACCCTGAAGTTACCTCGATAAGAGAAAATCCAGCTTCATAGTACAGGCCTCAGATCCAAGCTGCAGACATGCTGCCTGGATGCAAACACTAGCTCACAGCATCAGTTTTTCATCAGTCTGATGCAGGCTGGTTTTACGGAAAAGTACTGCATTCAATTGCAAATCAATACTATTATAATTTCCTCACCCCTGTTCTCACCTGCAGGAAGTAAAGAATCTAAATGAATTTCATTTAGTATCTTCCAGGAGGATTTTCCAGCTATATCAGACTCTTTCTCTTTTTACAATTCAAGTCTGCAGGAAGAAATGATCACTGGCCCAGTCTCTGTAGAACCAGAAGCTCCAGTTTGAGGAGCCTCATGTTTAACATCACCCCTGTCACTTTTTAGGTTTTATTTATGCACATTGTCAATTTTTTTGCTATTTCATTTCAGGTTGCTGACATAGCAGCAGCAGCATGTTTTTGTCATTCCCTCACAGTACATAATCTGAACTGTTCATCATTCTGAATCTTCCATCCATCCATCCATTTTCTGTACCGCTTAATCCACGCAGGGCCGCAGGTGGGATGGAGCCTATCCCAGCAAGTATCAGGCGAGAGGCAGGGTACACCCTGGACAGGTCGCCAGTCCATCGCAGGGCCCATTCTGAATCTTAATTATTCATATTTCTACAAAGTAGTTGTTGTGAAAATGATGAGCAAAAAGAGGCAAAGCCGGAAGTTCTCAGCTGATTTGTCTGATTTGGTTCCTTGTTGATGTGAATTAAATGTGTGACTGTACCTCTGAGCAATGTGTAAAAACTCTGTAGACTCTGCTTCAGGACACCGTCGTGGTCCTCCAACACAAACCTCTTTCCATCTGAGGAGAAGACAAAGAAAAACAAGCTGCTGTCATGACTGATAAAACCCTCGTCATATTTGAGCTCATACTTTATTCTGATGGAAAACTCTGAGCCATCCAACAGACTTCACCTTTTTTGATGCCTTGATAAAAACTTCTTATTTTCCTGATGTTTTCTGGCATATTGAAGGCATCTTAACAGAATATTCCAGACACGCTGTTTATATGAAGCACTGATGTGAGCAATAACATGCTGAATGATCCAAACCCAAAGAAAGAAATTAAAGCCTCAGCTGCTCTGTTTATTATCAAAATTCAGAGATTTCAACAGTTACTTTAGCTGGAAACCAGACAAATATCAGAGCTCCTGGTTCTTTAGCTGTGACAGAAAATATTTCATCCTCTTCAGAGTTCTCTTGATCTCCTTAAAAAAATCAAAATGCATTTCTTGGACTATGTCATAATTATGTTAATGTAAATTATAATTTGTTCAGTCAGTTCTGACCTGTTTCTATGTTTCATGTTCTGTGCAGCTGAGTCAACATTTACTGGGTAAAACGTTTGAGAACAAATTTCTCATTTGCAAACTTGACTTGGCCGAGGGGCCCAAGTAAAGAAAAAAGGAAAGAACAGAAACACATGAATACATACTAAAGTATAAAAATGTATTTATTTATACACACAGGTCCTTTTTAAACACAGCATGTAAATCATCAAGCATAAAAATGGCAAGAGTAAGTAGAAAATAAGTCAGCGAGTATTAACGTCAGTGAAAAAAGGAATGTGTGTGTGCTTACATGTATGTGTGTATAAGAAAATAATGTGTGTATGTATGTATGTATGCATGCCTGCAATTGTAATTCAGAATAATTAACAAGAGTCAGTAAAATCAGTAAAAATCTGTCACAGTTTGAACTTGAAAGTGGGCAATGTTTGGAGTTTAAAGGTAGGCTATTCTATAAATTGTTCAGTCATTTACTGCTGCAAAACTATACAATCTGTGGCCACAAATAGTAGTGATACTGGGAATAATGAACCTGATATAGTCACCTGACCTAGTGCGATATGTACTGTGGACACAGTTAAGAAGTAATGTCAGATACGGTGGTGTAAGGCCCAGGATTGTCTTACAGACAAAGTAAAATGGAGTATGAAGAAAGGACCAACCTACCAATTTGTAAAGATCACAACGGAGAGTGTGAAAGGGTGTGTTAATGGCAAAACGAATAGTTGAGAGGCAAAGACATTTCTGTTTACTGAGAGCAGTGTTTGATATAATTTTGTAGATGATGTCACCGTGGGCCAGACTTAGGAGTAATGTCATCTTGATGAGGGTGTGTTTGAAAGAATGAATAAAGGAAGCTAATTAAAGAAAAGACATGCTAATCTAGCTTTGACTAAAGCTTGTTAATGTGTGTGGAAAATGACAGAGATGAATCCAAAAAGATGCCGAGATACTTGTAGGTTTGAGCATCCAGCATCCCGGGCTGAGATTGGGGAGACTGAAGGCATCATTTTTCCCATCAAAAATGACGCATTTGTGCGTTTATAGACTAAAAACGATGCAAATAAAGTTTGGTGTGTGTGTGTGTAATGTCAGCTCTGTGGTTAAACTCACACTTTCCCTTCAGGTACATCATGGACTGAGGGCCCCAGTGGATGTTCAGCTGGGGGGGAAACACATAACAACAGTTAACTGGTAAGAGTGTGTGAAACACCGGTTTTTATTCTTGTTTAATCTGAACATGTTGGTTTGAACAGCCGGATCAATGTTGGGAATGTGGTGAAGAAGGAAACTGTTTGAGCTTTTACACTACCGCACCACTAAACATGCAGCAAAGCAGCCGCGTCACTGGAGATGTTAAGAGGTGACAATGGACGGAGAAAGTTCAGAAAGTGAAGCTGTAGCAGACGTTGAAGTTGAACGTGATGACCTATCTGTTGCATTGAGATAATTTGGTTTTAAAAGGTCAGACGTGGACCAAACAACTAGTTATTGAAGATTATCTCCATATAAAGTTAAAGCAATCTGTTGCACTGCCTTAGCTGCTAACATACTTTGGAGATTTAAGAATGTCTGAAACTAAGATCAGCAGCCTCCTCATCCTCAGGTAAAACTGAAAAAAGACACACAAATCAAATGACTTGTGGACGTGTTGCTAGATGCACTGTCTAACAAAGAAAGATAACCAACACCATCATAATCCAAACAGCCAAAGAACTGGTTCTGATAAGTTCTGTGGAGAAAGACGGATTCAGAGCAGAGATGAAGATAGGGTGGATATGAAAATATTTTTTTTCTTATCCTCATGACAATAGAATAGTTTATTCCTAGCTGATCTGCTGCAGAGATTCCTGTCTCAATCAATGGAAAACATAGTTAACATCCAGCCATGGATGGAAAAATACTCTCAAATAGAGTGAAACTGGTAAGGCTAATCTATCTACATAACACATTTCATGGATAAGGCAACCCAACGTGCTATAAATTTTGAAAAATACTATGAATATATCATTTTGGTCAAACTGCCAAGGACAAACATGGAGCATGTAGGAAGCTGCAGAGTTTTACCTTCTGTGCATAACAGGCCTCCACAAACAGGGAAAGGAACAAACTGCATGTCCAGACAACTGAAGCTTTTGTCTTCTGAAACAGACACAAAGAAACATTGAACATTTTAAAGATGTTATGAAATCAAACTTTTAGTTTTGATTCAAAGGGTTCAACGAGTACCGCTTTATGAATGACTGAAGTTTCATAGTTTGACAGTTAAAAGGTTTAACAGTTTGGAAACAGTGAGTGATATCACACGTGAAGCAGGTAGAATCACACACACACTAATACACATTACAATACTCTGAGGAAAATCTTTCCAAATATTAACATTTTAGATTAAAATAAACACATTTATCTGCCAGCACACTGGAAACCCTCCCAAACAAGCCATATTTGTTCAGCCTTTTCATAAGTCATCATGATTCAACAGCACCTGAACAATAAACCCACAAAAAAAAAACACACAGCTTGTTTTCTCGAGAATGATCGCAGCCATAATGTTTTAGACTTCTTTTATTTATTATTCTTTTTCTGCATTATTGAACATCTTCACAGTAAATATATTTTAAATTGTTCAAGTTGTCTGGTCGGTTTATTTGCTCCGCACAACTTCTGAGTAGTTTGCATTTTATGCTGCTGGAAATAACTCTAACTTCTTTGCACAGTTCCTGAAAAAAACCCATCTTGATATAATAAGTTCAAACCAACAAAACAATAACAAACACAGTAGATCAATAACGGAAGTAAAAACTGAAAAAGAAAAACAGAGAGCAAAAAGAAAAACAAGAGAAATTTGAGTGAAATACAGAATATTATGAGTAAGAACAGTTTGATTATTTAATCTCTAAATATGTTTGGCCTTTTTAAATAAACTGAAAAAATTAACAAAACCAAAAACATTAAAATCAAATTAATATATATAAAAAAGCAGATCTGAATGGAGACTGGTTAAAAGAAAAGAATGAAAAATAAAATGAAAAACTGTGTCAGTCTTTTTTTAACACAGTTTTAAATGAAGATGTCAGACTGAACGTAAAAACCTCTCTACTCACCATATCTGCTGCAGCCAGAACAGGTGGTCCAGTCAGAACATGTGTGTGCGGTTCAGAGAATGTTCCAGGCTGCTTTTATCCCGCATCAGAGCCGAGGAAGCCGTAACGAGTTCGATCCGTCACCCCATGAGGCCTGGCAACACTCCTGTTTACTAGAAGTTAAAGAACAGCTGAAAAACATGCTGACGTCACCACCGTAATCTGGACATCAATACTCTGCTGCTGTCTGAGTCCTGCGAGCGATGTGTACGAGTGTGTGAGATGGTTTTATATATAGAAACGTGTTTTTCAATGACTTAAAAGTTATTTCATAAACAGCTGTGAGCCTTACTCCATTATATTGTTAACCAGCGAAGCCTTTAGAGGGTCTGAAGCTGGTTCCATGCAACGTATTTACATCTGGAAGCTGCTGTTGTGAAACAGGTTGTTCTCAGGCTCTAAAAACCACATGCACAGCAAAAAAATGCCAATAACAAGTCTTACAATCTATATGCAGCCAAATAGTCTTTTAGATCTTGTTTTTAGAGTGGTATACCCGACAACTATCTCCTGAGGAAACTCAAACACCTTTAGAGTCAGTAGGAACATCTTACAGTCTTTTTATTTACTGAGTGCTGATTTATTCTCAATAATCTGTTTGTTCCACTCCACCAGTCTGCAGAACACGACTCACCTGGACAACCCTGTAAAGACCTGCTTGAAAAATAATTGGACACTCAGATCCCTCTCCACCGTTTGTGACCAGCAAACTCTGTGGACAGCCCACAATACCCTGCAATGCCCTTCTCATCCTCTGCTCCTATAGCAGATACTCAATTCGGTCCTAAGAGGGCTGAAATACAGGAAGTTTTCCATGTGTCCCTGCACCGACACACCTGACTCAAATTAATGAGTCACTGTGCAGACCTTGATTGGCTGTTTCATTTAATTTAATGATTGTGTTGAAGGAGGAATACATTGAAAACCTGCTGGACCCATCGGACCGATAGTATCAGTGTCCTAAAGTTTGAGATACTTTCCTGGACGTCGGCTCTGCAGACCTGGCTGCAGGACACATAGCAGGAAATGCAACCTTTTTTCTATGAGCTCCCAACCATCACTGCTCCCACAACCTGTCCGCCATGGACACACAACCTTTACCCGGATTTACACAATAAACCCATATCCTGCTGTAGCAGCAGTGTAATGTAGCTGCCTTACACATGCATATATTCTGCACTTTACATTTACTCTGCCTGTAATATCATTCATCTATGCTGCTATTTCCTCTACCTCATTCCTTGTAAACTGCACTAACTGCACTATGTTAACACTGCTCATGTGCTCTTTTCTAAGTTTTAGTTTTATTGCCCTTGATCTTGTTGTTTTTACGACTACTCTGTGTGCCTTTATTGCCCCCCCAGTGACAAATAAAGTTGTTTGAATTTAACTTAATTGAAAGATCAGAATGTGTGAGATTAATCATGCCTTTTATTTCTTACTTAGTTACTAAACCATAAAATTAGCTGTTTACACAAAATATAAAGTTAAATCATATCACTGAGACTATTGGAGATCACATTGTGTCTTTTACAACCAATTTTAGCATGACCACCCAGTACCAATTCACACACATTGCAAAAAAATTGCCGTCTTAATATAAGGGGGGGGGGGTGGCACTTCATTTGTTTTTATTGAAACTGTAAAAATGTGTGTTCATGTGAGACAAACACACAAAGTCATCTCACATTAATAGCGGTTGATATCCACTTCCTTCACCTCAGCTTCCTCCTGTCAGACTGTCAGCTGATCCAGTCTTTTATTGAATAAAAATGACTTTGTAAAATGATGTTGATTTAAAGCCAAATTCAGAAATATTCTGATAAAAGGTCATATCAAATTTTGTTGTTCAGTTTTTTCTTTGTAAAGACAGCTGTAAGACAGGTAAAAAAACAAAACAAACAAAACACCAGAAGTCAAATATGTGACTTTTATTTGAAATCTGCTGTAGATTATAAAACTAATCCAACAAAAGTCACTATACAGAACAAATAAGAAACAGAAGTAAAATGTCGACGTTTGAACAGTCGTGCATCAGAACAGTTTCATTCATCAGTCGTTAATCAGACAGATCAGACGTCACACTCAACAAAAAAATTTAATAAATAAATAAAATCGTGCTAACAGAACTCAGAAAGAAAACTTTTGTAAATTCATTTGGAATAAAAATGACTCACGTTTTAAACAGACCAGAACAGTTTTCAGAAACCACAACACAGAACTCAGAACCTCTATAAACTCAGAACCTCTATAAACTCAGAACCTCTATAAACTCTTGCTAACGTAGACGTGTAGTGTCTCCTCAGTGTGGATCAGACCCGAACATCGTCTGGACAATCTGTGACAAACAGAGTCCAAACTCATCCAGAACCAGGTGCTCCATCACAGCTGGCGTCTGGGCCGCCCTCTCGGCTTCCTCTGCCTTAGCCAGCAGACAGCAACACACAGCCTCCACAACAGGAGTAGTTAACACTGCTGTAGGACACCTGCACACACACAATCACACATGAACATGATCGGATAGATACTTGTTCTGAGCATTCAAGTCAGATTCACAAAAAAAAACAACTAAACTTTTACATTTGAAAAAAAGATTTGTGATTTCAAGATGGGAGGACTAAAATTTGCATATTTAGTCTAAAATTGCTAGTTTTTGTCTAGAATATGTAGATTTGGTCTAAAATGTGAAGATTTGGTCAAACATTTGTAGATTAATTCTAAAATTGGTCATTTTTGGTTTAGAATTTGTAGATTTAAATGATTACATTTTGTCTAAAGTGGATTTTGTATAAAAATGTGTAGGTTTAGTGTAAGATTTGTAGATCTATGAAGTAAAAACTTTTCATCAACTCTCCCTGCAGATCTAATCTGGTCATGATGCAACATTGAGAAGGAATGAAGGATGAGATCTGATGATGATGAGGGTGACATAAATGAAGGACTGCGTATGCACTGTATCTAACCACAGAAATGTTGGATTAATCTTCCATTCTCAACCAGAATTAGAAAACTACTAGTTTCTCTTCAAACGAGCCCTCAGTGTTGTGACAGCCTGTAAATTAAACATGGTTTGATCAAGTTTGATGTTTGATGCCAAACTTCTCCATTTAAAGACACACTACTCAACTTTTGCCATTTTCTCAGCAATGCGCCTCCTATCGACGGCTAATCAGCATCTATCTTGCATCCTACCTGTAACTTGAGCTCTCTCAAGCCAGTAAAAGACAGTCTTATCTTGACTCTTGTCTTATCTCTGTCTCTCTTTTGGTTCCTCCCTTCCTCTGATAATATCTTCTAACATTTCTTTGCTGAATAAGCCACGGTGTGTGTTGATATCTGCTTGCTAGCGTGTGACTTACCTGCTCTTCACTTGTCCTGTCTTCTCTTCAGCAGCCATCTGGGATCTGTCGTCATAGTTACGACAGCCGACGCAATTACAGCTGGAGGTGCACATGATGTTGGCCTGCACACACACACACAAACATACACACGCGCACACACACACCGTTACCCTCTGCTACACAGCTGGATGAGATCCAATCACAGGTTTTCATGTTGAATGTCGGATTTTATGAGGCCTCACAATGAGTCGCACTCTCCCAGGAAGTTCAAATTGTTGTCATTTCACTCAGGTGATCTATGAGACTCCTACCTAATCACTTTTTTTTCCTTTTCTTTTTTTTAACTGAGGTGCTGGCGAGTTACATGCAGCATCTGCAGTACATCAACATGTCTGAGAACAAGAGAACCTGGATGGAGCTAATTTCTCTGATTCCTGGGGGAGTTTGTGGTTTTCTCCACGTATACAGTCACCGACCCTTCTGACCATCTGTGTGGAGTTTGTACTTGTGTTTTTTTTTAGAAGTATCAGTTTTGTCCTGAAGCTTCAGCTTCTAATTTCATTACTTCATCCAGAGGAGTTGAGCAGAAATGAAGAGACTCTGTAGGGCTTCAACTCAGAAATACTCCCCTTTAAAACCACCTTGTTCTATAGTGATGAATTCTTTCCATGTAAATATATTCAAATTGTATCATATAAACCATTCATTCATTCGTTTTCTGTACCGCTTAATCCAATTCAAGATCACGGGTGGGCTGGAGCCTATCCCAGCAATTAGCAGGCGAGAAGCAGGGTACACCCTGGACAGGTCGCCAGTCCATTTTATCTTAAATAAATATCATGGAAACAGATTATATCAAAATTTTACCAGCATAGTGCAACTCAGCTGAATTAACCCTTAAATACAAAGGGCTCTGTTTATTAACCAATTATTAACTTTTATGTAAAAGAGACTGGCTGTAGCTCAGGTGGAACTAATCAGGAGGTTGGCGGTTCGATTCCCCCTGACTACATGTCGAAGTGTCCTTGGGCAAGACACTGAACCCTACA
>JBBBVU010000010.1:1829898-1844851 GCA_037177055.1 Atherinosoma microstoma
GTCAGACTGATCATCATGTTGTCAGACTGATCATGTTGTCAGACTGATCATCATGTTGTCAGACTGATCATCATGTTATTAGGCTGATATGTCCATTTTTTTGTCTGATATTTTTCTTGACATGGTCTTTTTATTTGTGTCGTGGCAGTTGAGACGCCCTGCAGTAACAATAATGGAGGCTGCAGTCATCTCTGCCTACTCTCTCCAGTTCAGCCTTTCTACAGCTGTGCCTGCTCCACAGGAGTCCAACTTCAACCAGATGGCAAGACATGCAAACCAGGTAAGGATCCTGTCTGCATCAGTATGACACCAAACTAACCAGACACTGGTGATCTGGTGGAAACTATGTTTTTCCAGAAGCATTACTTCTAAAAGTACATGCTGATGGGTAGATTTGATGACATTTTGTACCTTAAATTGAATTCATTGTAGTCCAATTACATTTTTTCTCCATTGGTTTGGCTCACTTCTTGAAACAGAAATTTAGTCATGGTGTTCGCACCACCTTACTGTCCTTTTGTCAATCCTATTGAGGAGTTTTTCTCCTCCTGGAGGTGGAGAATGTATCAGCATTAGGCTCAAAATCAGAGGTCCCTTCTCCACGCAGTGGACGCTGTGTGTGGAGATATTACAGAAGATCAGTGTAGGGGATGGTTGCGACATGCATGCAATTTTTTCCCTCATTGCATCGCAAGAGAGAATATTCGCTGTGATGTGGACGAGACTCTGGCCAGACAGACAGCAGCGTGTGGACGACCAGGAGGGTGAGGACGGTGGCCAGTGAGGAAGTGTTAGTTGTGAAACTTCAGCTTTATTTACAGGACTGTAGGCTATATATGCATTTCCTTGTTTTTTTGTTTGTGCTTATAGTATATTATGCTGTATACATTTTCTTTTTACTCTGATGTATGGAAGTTTTGACTTGCAGTGGTTACACAATGCCAAAGGGACAATGCAGTTTGGGGGCTCTGACGTTTTAAATGAGGAGAAAATTTAATTTTGACAGGAGTGAACAGTTTTGGGAGAGATATGAGTTTTTACAAGTGAACCATGGTGTTGTGCTGAACCATCTAGGTTATTTTGGCAAAAGCACCAAGAGTGTTGAGAACGTCCAATCTGTTTCAAGAAATGAGACAAAGTAACGGGGAAGGATCTTTCCATTTTGGTGGCACTGACTATTTACATGGGAAAGGAACTTAGTTCTGAAACATGAGTGAACAGTTTTGGGAGAGATTTGCAAGTGAGCTATGGTGTTGTGCTGAACTGTAAGACTGTTTGGCCAAATAAACTTAGAGTTTTGAGAATGTAATTTCTGTTTAAAGAAATTAGCCAAACCAATGGAGAAAAACTGTATAATCCAGTTATAACAAATCCATTATATGATCAACATTAGTCCATTTTCCAATAACTGTGCTCATCTAAACCAATTTATAAAAATAATGACCTAGCTAAGGAATCAGATCTTCTTTTTGATTCAATCCTACATCCTGAACTACACAAGACAGTGGAGAGGAAAACCTCCCTTTTAACAGGAACAAAACCCTCCAGCAGAACCAGAACCAGAACCAGGAAGGATGGTCATGTGTCTGGGCCGGTTTGGGGTGGAGAGGACAGGAAAGAGGGGTCAACAAGCACCATAACTCTAAGCCAGGGATACCTGCTAAGAAAGAAGAAGAAAAAAAACACAAATTAATGACAACAACAATGTCAGATATTTATACATGGCGAGAAAAGAGAGCAGAAAGGAGCCCAGGGCATCATGGGACATCCCACAGCAGCCTAGGCCAAAAGCAGCAAAACTAAAGGGATGGATAAGGGCCACCAAGCCAGTCCTAACTATAAGATTTATCTTAAAACTATATTTGTGTGTGTCTGTATTTCCAGTTGGGATGCTGTGTAATACAGTACGTATTTTTGTCGCATAGAAACATATCAGACATTGAAAATGACACGTTCTACTGCACTGAATGTCTCAGCCGAAAAACTCTAACTGACCAGCCGCCATGTTGATTCCCACGATGTCCAAACAAAAGAGCTTTCTTCTGCAGAAACACAACACTGAGTTAAGGTTGGTGTTTCTGTTAGCTTGTGTTATGTGAATATATTAAATTAGCATGAAGCATGCCAACCAATAGCAGAGCTCCTGTTGACAATAAAAACAACAATGCTCTATTGTGTCAGGCTGCAGTTTGTGCGGTTGTGTGTGTCTTTGTGTCTGTGCTTCTAATTTGTTTTGCTTGGCTGGTTAAATTCAAGGGGTTTGTTATTGTGCTGGCAGTGTGTGTGTGTCAGTGGTCTTAAAGTGTCTGAAAATGAAGTGAAGCGAGCAGGGGAGTGGACGCAGTCATTTCTGTAAGGATGGAGTAGCTCTCAGAGTCAGATCTGATCTATGCTGAGGATGAAGGATGTCAGACTTGAACTGATCCTGAATGTCTGATGTGTTTGTATTCAGGCTGTTCTCTTTCTAGTGTTATACATCATGTAAATGGTTTTAAAAACCTGGATGAAATGTCATATTTATTTCTGCCTCAGTCCTGCAGGTTTGAGTGAATTTATCTGAAACATGAGGCAAAGATGTGAAGGACGATAAGGGTGCTGGGGGAATAGAAGGAGACACTTTGAACTGCTTTAAATGTGAGCTCTTCAGAGTCAGAGGTGTTGCAGACAAAGAAAAACAGTTAATTGTCTCCCATGAGGTGAGCTTGGCTCTTCTTGAATCGACCGGTGGAGGACCCTCAGGGCAGCGCAGCCCTTTGTTTCCAAACGGTTGGAATAAGGAGGAGTCCAGAAAAGTGATAACAGAAGAATTTGGCTCAAGCTTCAAATCCCTTTTCGCCATAGATAGATTGATATTGGACTGTGGGTTCTGACTCACTTCAGTTATTCTTTCCCGTGTCTTGGATCTGCTGGATGAATTCTTTATATTTCTGTTGAGACACAGGATTTTGAGAAATGTACAACACGGTTTACACAGTGGGAGGGAAAATGGAAAGTCTTTTAGATGTTTTGGAGAAATGCAAGATTTAGTTCAGATTAGCTTTTATTCCAACTCCAGCTGTCCGTGTTCGTACCTTTGTATTTTTGCTTCAGCTTCCAAATAATATTGTTTATGTTTTATTCAAATTGAATGAAAATTAGTTTGCATCAAACCAACATTTTGATTTGTTCATTTCTTTTGTGATAACTTTAATTATAGTTTTTCTCCACTGGTTTGGCTCATTTCTTGAAACAGAAATTACGTTATCATAATTCTAAGATCATTTGGCAAAACAGTCTTACAGCACAGCATACCATAGCTCACTTGCAAAAGCTCATCTTTCTCCCAAAACTATTAACTCATGCGTCAGAACTAAGTTCCTTTCCCATGTAAATCATCAGTGTCACCAAAATGGAAAGATCCTTCTCAATTACTTCTGTCTTGTTTCTTAAAACAGATTGGACGTTCTCAACAATATTGGCACTCTAACCAAAATAACCTGGATGGTTCAGCACAACACCATGGTTCACTTTCAAAAGCTTATATCTCTCCCAAAACAATTCACTCCTGTCAAAATGAAATTCCTTTCTCATACAAATAGTCAATGCCCCCAAAATACATCGTCCCTTCGGCATTGTGTAAGTACTGCAAGTCAAAATGTTTAGATGTTTTGTCACAATGGCAGAGGACCATTGAAATATCCTTCATGTCCACCTCTCAGTCGTAGCCTAATCCTTCATTGACAATGGTTACAATACTCTTTTTTTGTCCAGCTAACAGAATACAATTATTTGTAAAACTGAAAAGGGAAAAAAAAAAAGGATTTTACAGTAAAAATAGCCTCCAAAATTGCACATCCCACATTGCGCTCATACTGTAACCATTATTATTTGCACACATGAAGTAACTTCCACACATCAGGGTAAAAAGAACATGTATACAGCATAATATACTCTAATATAAACATATAAACAAAAAACAATAAAATGTATTTGCAGCCTACAATGCCGTAAGTTCTAGTTTCTTATGTTCTTGACTAATTTTGACAATTGAACAGACTTTTGTGCATGTGATGACATCTAGAATGAAATGATGCTGACATGTTTTGGAGAGAACAACCATTAGACTGAGAATCAACATTGAGTTTAGATCAAAAAGATCTATTCACTTAGAAATTGTGCTAAATGTAGGCTAACTGTGCTAACTGTAGGCCAACTGAATTTAATCATTTGAAAAGATGTACTGAGAAATTTAGACATGTACTAAGACATTTGCAATTTTATGAAATTAATGAAAAAATTTTGATCAACTGGTAAATGGTTTGGAGGTTTGTGCATGTTGTTTTGATAGTGTAATTTATATTTCAAGAAATGAGCCAAACCAATGGAGAAAAACTGTAACTTGCTGAAATTCTCCCTTGAACAGAACATGTTTGCATCTGCCAAAAAAATATGAACGTAGATATCTTGGGACACAGTCCCACCAGGATAGTCTGTGGGACTGAGAAACAAGTATTTTTTCCTGTTGTTTTTTATTTTTTTGTTTCAAAGAAAAACAACAGAGAAGTAAACTGCCTGAAATTTCATGGACCATCATGTTAACCTGAAAGGAAAAGTTAAAGTTATAGAAGCCAAAGTATGAGACAGATAAATGTATGTGAAGACCTTAATATTGTCCTCAATCAATATCTAAATATTGAACTAAAAGCTTCAAGGAGAAAAAGGATGGAAGTCTGGGCAGAGTAAAAGAGCTGAACAGAGCTTTCAACCTGCACAGCCGGGTCATGGTCGTTAACAGCCTCATCTCCTTCCACGTCAGAACATACTGAGACCTCCCCTGCCTCCACCTCTAGCCTGTCTGTCTCCTGCAGTCAGGCGAAGAAGCAACTGGAGAAACTGAACCAGAACAAAGTGTTTTACAATCTACAAACAAATAAAATCCAATAAAAATGGAACATGCAGAGGAATAAATGTCAAGCTCATATGGTTTTAAAAAGCAGTGCAGAGAAATGGGTTTAAAAAAATCTGGACTGAAAATCTGAAAGTCTTAGCAGCTCTGTCGCACCCTCCTTTTTGTTTGTTTTGTTTTCACACAACACTTTACTAAAGCGGGCCAAACTACTTGGGCAATGTCACACTGTTACAACAACTGCTCACTAAGGGCGATATTCTCTGAAACTACCACTGACCAAGAAGAAAGAAGAAGAAAACCTGGCTCAATGATTGGCCAGGACTGAAAATGGTCCGTTCACTGCAATTAAACAATGGAAGAGTGGACAGAAAAAGACACCAATGAGAGGAAAGTTTGGAAGACTCTCCAAACATCTGGAAGACGGTCCTCTAGTCAGAGGACACTAAAACTGACCTTTCTGGACATGAAGGAACAAGCACAACACCTCTCATTACCCACAGTGAAGCATGATGGTGGCAGCATCATGATGTGGGGATGCGTTCCATCAGCAGGGAAATCCAGGGATTTTAGACTGGGACGGCGGCTCTTCTTCCAGCAAGACAATGACCCTCATCATCCTGATGAAGAAAGACTGACTGCTGGAATGTGCTGGAATGACCGAGGCAAAGTCCAGACCTCAATCCAAATGAGAATCAGTGGTAATACTTAAAGATGGCTGAGCACCAGCAGAACCCATCCAACTTTAAGGAGAAATCCCAGAGGCTGGATGAACAAAGATTGTAGAGACGTTCCCTAAGAGACTGCATCTGGAATTTCTGCAGAAGGTGGAAATTATGGTTTGCTTCCAAATGAAAAATGACTTGTCTCTGTGATTTTGTTGGTGTTTTGTGTAAATGATAAATTGATTTAACTGAGAATTAGATATGAATTGTTCAGCTTTCCGAGGTTGGATTATGAATTTCCCTGTAACTTTGATCACTTCCAGAAGAAAAGAATTATTTCCAGGTGATATTTGATTCCACTGAGCATGTTTTCATGCTGCAGGGTGAGAAATGAGAGTACAGAGAGTCAGCAGAGCAGCGCAGCCTGGAGCTTCTTTATAAGACTCCTCTGAAAACGTGATTAGTGGATCCTGGAAGATCTCTGAAATAGTGATGATTGATTTTGGATCAGAGACAGTCAGGAGGCATTGCTTCTTCACATCTCCTCTAACTTATCGTCACTCTGAAGCCACAAACAGCTGTCTGTTAACTGGAGTGATGAAGTTAGAACAAAGAAAACTTTGTGCTGACAGCATGTCTTTCTGGTTTGGATGTTTTGTCAGGAGGATTTTACACATCATCCATGAAACATACAGATGAACTGGTTAAAACTGTGTGACTTAATAACTACTCTTAAAAATCCTCATGAATCCCACGTGATGATTGATAAACTGTGCTGTGGTGCGTTCAGGGGCAGAGCAGGTTCTGTTGCTGGCTCGACGAACAGACCTGAGGAGAATCTCTCTTGATCTGCCGGACTTCACCGACGTAGTGCTGCAGGTTAACATACACACACACACACACACACACACACACACACACTAAGCTGGTGCTGTCTTGTGGTCAGTCTGGTTTTCATCATCGTCTCTGCTCCTACAGGTTGACAACATCCGCCACGCCATCGCTATCGACTATGACCCGGTTGAAGGTTACGTCTACTGGACAGACGATGAGGTTCGAGCCATCCGCCGATCCCACATTGATGGCAGCAATGCCATGATGCTGGTTACCACGGAGATCAATCACCCAGACGGCATCGCTGTTGACTGGGTGGCCAGGAACCTTTACTGGACCGACACTGGCACAGATCGGATCGAGGTACGGATTCCTGTCTGCAGTATTCCAGTGTGAACAACACAATCCGGGCTCTGTTGCTTATGTCTTGTGCTTTAACAGGTCACCAGGCTCAACGGAACATTTCGGAAAATTTTGATCTCGGAGAACCTGGTTGAGCCGCGAGCCATCGTTCTGGATCCTGTTAATGGGTAGGTCCTGCGGGGTATTTTCCTGGGAATGCTGGTCCTGGCTGGTTTCAGGGAATAATGCTGGTAGATAAAGACTCCATCTCCCACTGTGTTTCCCTCTCTCAGGTACATGTACTGGACCGACTGGGGTGAAAATCCAAAGATCGAGCGAGCCAACCTTGATGGAACAGACCGGGTGGTCCTCCTCAACAGTTCCCTCGGCTGGCCCAATGGACTCGCTATCGACTACGCTGCAGGAAAACTCTACTGGGGAGACGCTAAAACCGACAAGATAGAGGTACAGATAACAGCACTTGGTTCTTTAAGGTGCTTTAAAAGTCCGCTGGGCCGGGTTCTGCCAGGTACCAGACAGAAATCAACTCTCATTACCCCAGTCTGATGAGGTAATGTCAAACAGCGGTGAGTTTAGAATCTCCTCGTAGACTGAATCTGAGTTTATCAGTGATCAAACCTAGAGCTCAGGTCACTCAGATGAGGGTCTGATTCCAGATGATGGACCACTGTTGAGATGAAGGTTTCAACAAGCAACTATTTCACCACTGATTCACGTGTTGAGTGTCCATCAGTGTCTTATTTTCTGGTGTCATTGGTTCCATAAAGTTAAAGGGGATGTTCAGTTCATTGTTTATTTGTAGATGTTGTAGCTGTCTGGATTTAGGGATGAAAAAGAAGTTGAAGAAATATCAGTAATTATTCAGTGACCTTGACTTTGGTTGTTATCTTGGTTTTCTGGAAATATTAACTTGTGAGAAGCTGCAGTGAATAGTGACTCATCTCCATCATTTCTCTTTGGTAAGAACTCTCCAGCCAGTTAAAGTCTGATGTCCACTCTTGTCTTTTCTCTTGCTCTGTCCCTGGCATGCATTCAAAACAATGTGTGTTGACATCCAGTTGCTGGTGTGTGACACCGTGCTGTAAAGCAAAATGCTGCTGTAAGGTGACGCACTGGGATGGAAAAAAAGGTTGAGAAGTGCAGATTCTCCGCTTCAGGTTGCTGCAGGACAACAACGGCTCTGGGAATGTGGATAAATCAATGTCAGTGTGCTATCAAAATGAGTTTGAAGCACAAGTTCTGAACTGTTGAACTGTCATCTCTAATTGTATATTTTCTCTGTAAGCAAACGGGGACAAATGCTGAGTGGTCTGAATGATAAGATCTCAGGGCAAGATGGAAGTACTGCATGAGACTTGTAAGAAATCAGCTTCATCTCAAAACCAGAGGATGCTGATGTAATCAGTCCACATCAGTGAGGTGTTGATGCTCTCTTCCAACAAATAAAGAAACCTAAATATTTTGTTAACTTTTGCAGTTGTTGAAACTGATCATAAATTCACATGAGAATTGTTAATTAACTTTTTTTTTGTTTCACATCGTTGTATTGATGTGAAAAATGACCCAAAAATGTCACCTATTTCTTTTTTAAATTGATACATTTCTTTAAAAGGTTTAGCGTTTCTTTTCCAGCCTCTCAGTAATTTTGGGGGGTATTTTTTAGTCTTTTTAAAAATATAGCTACCATATTTTTATTCTAGAATGACTCAGTTCCTTTTTTAATGTTGACATACTTATTTTTCTTATAAATAAGAAATTGATCAAATATTGGAAAAAAGAAAGTCAGTCTAGCATAATTTATTATTCATTTACAATTCCACCACAGAACTGAGCCATTTTATTATTTAATAGAGTTACTGTTGTTTTACCTTATTCACCAAAATCTTCTTGAAGATTTTCTCAATCCTTTCTTAAGTTGTTCTTAAGAAAACTCTCCGTCAGGTTCTTGAATGAGTTCATGTTATATCTTTGCTCTCAGATTGATGAACTCCAATCAGAACTTCCCAGTTTTCTCTAATTTGCAGGTAAACAGCTGAAAATGTGCACAAAAGGTCACGAGACTGAAGGTTTATGTGCAAGTAGAGACAGAGGTGAGGAAAAGGTTAGTGGGGGACATTTTCTCCATCTCCTTATAAAACTGATCATTATGATAAAAATACACTGTTGGAGAAAAATTTAATTGTTAAAAGATGAGGACCAATGATTCATGGGTCAGTGTCAGATGAGTTGGACATTTATGGAGTGATGTAACTTGAGGTTGAGGTGGGAATGGATCTGGTGAGGATGCTTTAATGCACTGATGATGTTAGAAATACGAGTTATAGAGTTAAACCTCCTTTTAACTGCAACTTGTTCTTCAGCTGTTTATGGAAACTTCATGTTTTTTGTGGACAGTTAATTTATTGCATCCACAACTGATGAGATCATAGCTGATGGACAGCTGTGATATTCTCATCCTGTCTCTCAATTTCTGCTGAAATGTTCCAGAGGACAAAAAGAGAGAGAGAACTTAAACATGTGGTGAAACAGGGTTGGACTGTTGTGTTTGGCTCCAAACGAGCACAAGCGTCCATGAGAACAGCTCTTGGTAGCCTAAAGCATCCACATAAGTACTGATCACTTTGTGAGTAAATCTGCAGGTCAGTTCAATTTGAAAAAAACTTTATTTGTCCCTGAGGGGCAATTTATGACACAGAGTAGTCTTCAATTTTCACATTATGTGGGAAATAAAAACAAAGACAAAAGAAACAGGTCAGAAAACACAAGTAGCTGTGCAATCCGGGTATTAGTGCAACATGCGCGATGTAAAGGTTAAAAGTGGTAATGTAAACAGCATATCAAATATAAGAAAGTGGCAAGGCACTAGTACACATAATATAATGGTGCACTAGTATAATATATATTGAGTAGCAATAGAGTATTGTATGCTATTTTTGCAGACTGATTTCTTTCAAACGTGTCAGAAATGCATAAGAGCACTCCTTACTGTCCAATGTGAAGCCGCGGTGCTAACCACCACAACACCATGCACCCTTATTATAATATTATTATTATTGAAGACATTTTCATATTTCCCCACCGCCTCGACCAGCTGTTCATTAAAAGTATCCCTCCAATGTTGTTGACCCTTTGGGAACAGTGGAAAAGTGGAAATGACAACTTTCTACTTCACATGTTAACTGCCTACAACAAATTTCCGACCAATCACATAATTGTTCTCAGAGCCCCATGAAAACAAATTTCTGCTCTCCTGATGTGTCGAGAATAAGCTGCAAGAACTCCCAAAGTAGGAGAACAAAATGACAACATTTTATATTCGCCGCCTCCAGAACAAGAACAAAAGCTCTGTGTTCTGGCTGAGTATGTGATGTCCTTTAGTTAATTGCTTCCTTAACATGTTAACTTGCCCAGCCCTACATAAAATACGCTGAAATAAGTCAATGTTAATGTTAATCAAATGCAGCATAGCAGCCATTAAAATGTCAGTTTTTTTAAATTAATTCCCCAAAGAGTTCCTATCATCCCAGAAAGATCCTACATGTTATCATTCAACTTCTTTTCTTTGGTTGGTGTTTCTTTTTAATAATGAAATCTATTTTTATATACTGTGTACATTTTTATGTGTGAAAACTTTGGAAAAGAAAATGAGTTTTAAATTATTTAAGATTTTACCAGGGCTGCCCTCCCCCTCCCAACAACACTTTGCTGTCTGAGATGTTGCAGCATCTCCACCTCTGCTTGTTTTTAAAGCCTGTTTCTCCTCCTTAAATGTTTTTTTTTTTTCATTTTTACCACCAACGTTTTAGTTTTTATTGCGTTTCCTCAGTTCCATGTTTGTGTTTGCTCGTGCTAACATATTTTCACACGAGCGTAGACGGGAAGACAGAAGAGAGCAACAAAAAGGTGAATGCCTGAGCTTTCTGGCTGAATGCTTACCAATTGAAATGTGGTGCTGCTTCGTCTCTCCCCTCCTCCACCCTCTGTCAGGGTGAAAGGACCCACCTCAAAGGTTTTTTTTTCATGTTTTAGCCTTGTTTTTATCCAGCTGAAAAGAAGCTGCTGCTGGGGGTGAAGACATTTCCATCACACCAAAGTCCGTCTCTCTGGGTGTGTTCAGTGAATTTTCACATCCATGAAACTGAACACATACCGTGAGATATTTAGACCACATTTCCTCCTTAGATTGGTCTTCTAATCAGCAGAAATGAACTAAACGAAACACAACTGAAACACGGACATTTAGGCTCCGAAATGAACTGAAATTTCCTTTATTAAAGATGAGTAGTCAGATATCAGACAGACCTGGGTTCTTGTTGAACTGCTCTACAACATTTTTACCGTCATTTTTCTCGTTCGATTTATTAATAGACTACAGATAACAGTTGTAGACTTTGCCAGAACTTTCCATTTTCTTTGTTCCTGATAGAATTCCATAAAATCCTCGCAGATCAAACCATTACTTGGAATTTTTCACCATCCTTTCATACTTTTTTGTGTCGTGTGAGTGTTTATTTATAGCGGGAAACTGAACCGTGTTCAACAGTTTCCTGGAGAAAGGAGAGAATAATAAAAGATGGAGGAGGAATGCTACAACCTCGTCTGCTTCTCTCGTTCCTTCACACTGCTGCTCAGGGTCTCTTTTAAAGAAATCTGACTCCTCCTCTTCCTCCTCTTGTGGAAAAAAAAAAGCCATCTGAAGTTACCACACAGGCTCGTTTCTCTTAAAGAGAAAGTGTGTGTGTGTGTGTGTGTGTGTGTGTGTGTGCTTAGACTGATGTGTCGAGCTTTTGTTAGTTTCCACACACTAAACGCCTGCTTTGTTGTGATTATGCAGATTGACTATCCGTAGCAGCGTTCAGTCACACTGTTGAGCCATATGGTTTGTGTTTGTAAAAGGTGGAATTTCCCCTGCTGTAGGCCATCCGCCTTGTTTCAGAGGGAAGTGTCCTCACTTGTTGTGTTTCTTCATCCAGAAGGCAAAGCTTGAATAAGCAGCGCGGACTGATCCGGTCTAAACGCACCGAGATCTGTTCTGCAGATGCAGAAAAACTGTCATGTCGCTGACCAGCAACTCTTCAAAAATTCTAAGAAGGTTTATTTAGATAGATCAATTATTTAGATATTTATTTATATAGATAAACTATACATTTTATTTATATATTTTTTTATTTTAACCTTTTATTACTTTAAATGTGCTTTTTTAATCATTGCAGCATTTTATTGATCAAATTTCCATTTTTTTTTACTTATCTTAGAGTCCCTCCTTTATTTGCTGTATGACTTTCTAATAAATAGTTTTAGTGTTAATAAGCCAGATTTGAGCTTTTAAATGAGTTCTTGTAGCAGCCTGATTTTATTCCACGGGTTGTTAACCTGTTCATTGTCTTCTATGTGCAGGTTCACATACATGCAGTGCAGTGTTGGGCACGTGAATTTGAAAAAGTAATTAATTATAGTTACTAGTTACTTCTCCCTAAAGTAACTGCGTTAGTAACGGAGTTACAGCTTTATAAAAATAACGAATTACTCAGAAAAGTAATTATTCTGTTACTTTTAAAAAAATGTTAAATTATGTCGCCTTTAAGGGAACTTCAGATTCATCTGCATGTTCATTAATAAAAACTGAATAAAAGGCTACATCTGATTAATAAATGACACTTTGTCAAATAGATTACTAAAAAAAAATCAAGGAGACTAATCTCAGCCTGATGGATGTGACTTCGTGTCTCCTCCTCCTTCTTGTGTATCTGCGCTGTTTGTGTGTGTTCGGCTGCGCACACTGACTTACCCACGTCTCCCCTGACATGTTACTCTTCATTAAATCATCATCACTAGTGGTAGGGCTGCGAGGTAAAAACGGCTTAAGTGAACAGAGTCATAATGAAACGCTAGATTGCGTCTTCTGCAGACAACTTTTGGCTCGAACATGTGATGTTGCTTTATTCTTAGCTAGCACCCGCTCACAACAGAACACAGCTTCTTTTACTCAAGTGTATTCTCCAGTTTCAACTGTATCCCTCCGCCTCCTCTTCACTACGGCAGCAGCACAATATAGTCCCAACAAATGTGAAACTTCGGTTCACCCAAAACAAAAAAGAATCTCATCTTACAAAAGTAACTCGCTGTCAGTGAACGTCAGTAACGGTAACGGCGTTGTAACGATGGAAAGAGTAATTAGTTAGATTACCTGTTACTGAAAAAAGTAATGTCCGTCAGTAACGGAGTTTATTCTAATGCAGTTATTCCCATGACTTATGATAAGTAAATGTCTTTGTGATGAGCTCATTGAATCATGTCATGTATCTGACAAAGTTTTAGCTGTTAAACTGGAAGTGGATTTGGTTTAGTTACTCAATACAAATTAAACATAGAGTAAGCTCAATTAAACCAATACAGTGTTAATATTTGAATGGGCCCTGGACCATTTTGTACTGGAAATGTTGGGCCCCAAAGTCAAAAAGATAGAGTCTATCCCTGAGGCAGGGTGCATCTTGGTCAGGAGAATTTTAGAAATACTAATTAAGCTAATGAGCATGTGGAAGGTCCGGGGATTTAAACACTGAATAGTATTTTCTATCTTATCTTTCCAACACAGTGTTTTCTGACTTTCAATCATGATTGCAGCACAGTTTATGTGTCAAGTTCTCTGGTGATAAATCCTTTCTTGATGTTGATCCAGTTTGTGGAGCTGCAGAATTTTGTTGCCTGTTTATATGAAAGAACAGTCTTCGCTGGAACAAAAAAGCTCAAAATGATCACAGAATTGACTCAACAGCTTATTCAAACATTATCAAACCAAAACATCCTGAAAGGAGACGTTATCCCAGAACCTCACAGGACCTGTCATACTCAGTGTTGGTGGAGGCTAGGTGTTTCTAACAAGCTAATGTTAGTACTGAAAGTGAGTTTTTCAACACGTATCATCAACCTGAGAGTTCAGCAGTATGACTTTTTCCTGGCTTGGACACCATTGTGCCTTCAACTCTGCTTTGACAAGTTTCCATAAATCCTGCATGCATGCAGCTGTCAGTTTGGAGGAATAAAGGAAACACCTGTTGTTGCTCAGAGTTTCCACAGTATTCTGCCAGCTGTCTGCTCTGCTCTGCTCACTCCTCTCTCCCTCCTACCCAGACAGTAGCTGCATATCCTGGTTCAGCCTCTGGCCCACATCTGTCTGTGTGTTGTAGTTTATCTTACTGTGTGTTAAATGTTAAAATGGTAATGTTGTGGGCTGATGTCAGCACTGTGGGGTGAGGAAGCGGAAGTTCACAGCAGGGTTTTTCTTTCTTTCTGCTATGGCTCATGTTGATAAAAGACACAACAGATAAACTCATTATTTTCTTATAATAGCTTCATTAAACATTTTAGATGAAATGAAATATTACATAACGTATTATGTAACTATACTATCTGTAAAAAATGTGGGTGTATGTTCACATTTAATACTTAGTAATACAAATTTTTTGTGTTTACACCTTTCTTTTCAATTCACTTCAGCAGTATTTATACAGCACCAATTCACAAGTCATTTCACTTTTACAGATTAAATGGATTCAATCACATCTTCTCTTTGATTCAGTCCTCCATCATGAGCTGCATGAAAAAACTGTGGAGAGGAAATCCTCCATCAGAGCCAGAACCAGTAATGACAGCCATCTGCTGGCGGTGGAGAGGACAAGAAAGAGGGGTCAACAAGCACCATAACTGTTAAAGCCCTTTTATGCTTTAGGCTAAATGCACATATGTACGCGACAGAGCCTTTTTGTCCGTCATCTGCGTTCTTTACGTACATATTTCAGTCCGTTTCCAGAGAGCTTGTGGATGAATATCTGAGAATGAACATTATCAAAATCTCCTCCACCATCACCATGTTTGTTATTGTTAGAAACATCAGAACTTGGAGATGAACTCTGAACTGCCTAACAACCATGCCAACGTAAAGAACGCATTGGAGTATGTGGGCAGTGATGTCTGACTATGTTTGAAACAAACATACAGATTAGTGTACGTAGGGGATCAGAGATGAGTTTTAAGCCAGGGTCAACACAAATTAATCAATTAACTTTATTGTTGTGATACAAATAAAACAAAAATTATAAAGAGGCATCTGTAAAGTAATTTCATGATTCGATGGATGGATGGATGGATGGATGGATGGATGGATGGATGGATAGATAGATAGATAGATAGATAGATAGATAGATAG
>JBBBVU010000010.1:1852981-1864830 GCA_037177055.1 Atherinosoma microstoma
ACATCTGGCTTCTTCTTTGCATGATAGAGCTTTAACCTGCATTTGTGGATTTCAGGGTGAACTGTGTTCACAGACAGGGATTTCTGAAAGTCTTCCTGAGTCCATGCAGTGGTTTCCAGTAGTGAATCATGACTGGTTTTAATGCGGTGCTGCTCGAGGACCCCAAGATCACCAGCATCCAGTACTGGATTTTAACAAATATCTCTAATCTATAGATTATATTATGATTTGTTGGTCAGGGGTTCTTAACCTTTCTGACTTTGGGGCCCAACTTTTCCTGTACTATGTGGTCGGGGGCCCATTCTGATATTTACACTGTATTGGTTTAATTGATCTCACTAAACTGATAATACAAAAATGACTTATTAGATTTTACTACAGCAAAAAATGGAGCGACTTAAAAAAACCCTGTTATGAATAAAAGGGAAACATGATCAATAAAATGAGGCAGAAAAAACTAAAATGCACTCAAAATAACAAGGTTCAAATAAAATAAACTGTAAATGCAATGTATAGTTTACCTGTTAAATTAAATGTTAAATTATCTATTTATTTAAATAAACTGCAGTCAGTGACATGAGAGGCATTCTCTGCATCTGTTTTTATGTTTGTTTGTTTCCACCAGCTTTCCCACGAGTGTTGGATGTTTGGCTTCTAGGTGCTACTTTAGTGTTACAGGCTTCAGGGCTGCTGAGTGTTAGCCATAGGGCTGGGCGATATGACCTCAAATCAATATCTGGATTAATTAGCGATTATTTTAGTATTGTTTTATTTTTATCCCTCATATATATATGTATATATATACCTGTATATATATATATTTCCATAAAAGAAGAGAAGTTATTTATTTTGAAATTAGTGAAAGGAGGCTCACACAGTTGAACTATATCTGGTCATTTAATGAATATTTTAAAGTATATTTAAATTAAATGACATGAGCACGATTTTGTGGATTATTGGTTCTGAATGTCGGTTTCGATAATTTTCGATTAATTGCCCAGCCCTAGTTAGCCAACACTTGGCTTTGCCTCGTTACGTCTGTTAACAAAACCATACATAATTAATTGGATATTAGCTGCAATATGTTCCTCCAGATGGTTCTTTACTTTTTGTCTTTTATCTTTTCTGGGACGTGTTGCTGCCATCAGAGTCAAGTTAAGCTCATATGTTTCATCAAACTGTAAAATGTCTCACTTAATTGTTGGTTTAAGTCCTTTTATTTTCCACAGCATCCCAACTCTTTTAGAACTGTTACTGTTTATGATAATTTTGATACCATAATATGAGTTTTTTTAATAGCAGTCAGCATTCATAAATATTCTAACATGCATGATTATTTCTGAACTGCAGTCTTCCCACTGTAGACAACAGAGACAGAGTATTGTTTGACATCCTCAGGTGTTTCTGTCTTTCATGTCCATATTGACTGATCTCAGGACTGAGTCTTGCTGGCATCAGAATTTAAAAGCAGGAAATGTGAGTTTGTTGTTTCTGCAAAGATGGTCTGCTCCTTCTCCACAGGGACAGCATTAGGAGCATCTCTCTGGGTACCAACAGCAACGACGTGGCCATCCCTCTGACCGGAGTCAAAGAGGTCTCTGCTCTCGACTTTGATGTCTCTGAGAGGAAAATTTACTGGACCGACATTCAGGCCAAGGTGGGCTGGAATCTGAATTCAGATTCAGACTGTCAGATGAAGACAAACGATTTCACTGAATAATAATTTCACAAACTTCTTTAATCTTTTTCCAATCAACTTGTGACCCAAACAAGTCCTTTTAGACACTTTTTAATTTTCAATGGTTAACTTTTTTCCTGTGTTAATACTAATTTCATGATATTTTCCCAAAAATTAAGGGTTTGGATTGAAGTCAAATCTGCAACTGCAACTACAACTCCCTTTTATGTAAATTGTATAGCACTTTTCCTGCAGGGACCCTTTTGGGTCAAATATAATAATATAGATATAATAATGAATAACAACCAGGGTTATTATCATTTATTTACATGTACAAGGCTCTAATAACTTCCCCACAAACATGCCACTCTGCACTTCACAATATATATTTTTGTGTTTTTCTTGTTAAAGTGGGGGGGATTTAAGCTTTGAAAGTGGAAGGCATTATAAAATGATATAACCCTGGAGGGAGGGTTAAACTGACGAAACCTGGACTCAAGTTAACATGTTTGATCCTTATCCTCTCTGTCAGACCATCAGCAGGGCGTACATGAATGGCAGTTCTGTGGAGTATGTGATCGAGTTCGGACTGGACTACCCTGAAGACATGGCAGTGGACTGGATGGGTCATAACCTCTACTGGGCAGATACTGGGACAAACCGCATTGAGGTGGCCCGGTTGGATGGCCAGTACCGGCAGGTTCTGGTCTATAAGGACCTGGATAAACCACGCTCACTGGACAACCCACGGTCACTTGCACTGGACCCGGCCAACGGGTACGACCAGGAATTCATTCATTTCCATCATGGTTTAATGTAAACTTCCACAGATGGATCAGGTCCTCCTGGATGTCAGTCTGAAGCAGAATCTTGTCTCCACAGCTACATGTACTGGACGGAGTGGGGGGGTCGACCACGTATAGCCAGAGCCTACATGGATGGCAGCACCATCACCACGTTGGTGGGCAAAGTGGGCCGGGCCAATGGACTGACCATCGACTATGTAGACCATCGGCTGTACTGGACTGACCTGGACACGTATATGATTGAAAGCACCAACATGCAAGGTATGTTCTCACACAGCAGCAGCAGCTATGCTAGCTACGTCTATCTGGACAAATGTGTCTTCTATCTGATTCAAATCAGTCTGATCTGAAATTTGACCTTTTTTTTTACTTTTGATATTTTTGATCCCTTTTGTATATGGAGTGTTTTTTAATGTCCTTCGCTTTCCTTTCTTTTTGTAAATTATTTCACTAAACTAAAAAGGAGATGCGCCCCAATCTGCTTGTACACAAATAGCATTCTGGTTCTGGATAGAAAATTCTTCCCTATCTCTTCCAATTTATTTTCAGCCGAGGTGTTTACGTGACCCATTTTTATTTTGATTGGACGATCGATCTGATCAGAAGTGCTCCATGTAACCGCAGTTACTGCCTGAGTGGTTAAATAAATCTGTGGTATTAGTTTATAATTCCCAGCTGGCTTTAATGAAGTATTATTTCATGCTGTATCTTTGCAGGCCTTCAGAGGGAGATCATTGTGGACGACCTCCCTCACCCTTTTGGTCTGACTCAGTACAGGGATTTTATCTACTGGACTGATTTTAACTTGCGCAGCATTGAGCGGGCAGACAAACGTAGTGGACTGAACCGGACCGTGGTTCTGCAGGTAGGATCCAGTTTAAGCTCTGGACCCAGTGCCAGCAGATTTTAGAACATAATATTTCATTGTTACTGTTATTCCGATAGATTATGGAGATGATCTCTGGAATCAGACAGTGTGGGAGACTAAAAACTGTAATCCTCAGGGTCAGCTGGAGCTGATGCTGGACATCCTGGTGTTCCACTCCTCCCGTCAGGACGGCACCAATGACTGTTCCTATAACAACGGCAACTGTGCCCACCTGTGCCTGGCCACGCCTGCTGGTGCCCAGTGTCTCTGTGCCTCCCACTACACCCTGAACCCTGATGGAAGAAACTGTAGCTGTAAGTAGAGAAGATGACTGTGAAGGAAGAGCTCCGGTAACCATCAGTTATCCACAACATGTTCCCAGTGGTCTGAAATAAGGCTGAAAAGCCCAAACGCCATTCCAGGAAATCTGGGAAATTTTCTATAAAGAGTTCACCTTCACGGATATCCTCCTCAACCTCCTTTTTTTCTTGTCACCATCCTTGTTCTTTCCTCCATTCAACCACCGCCACATTTCCTGTTTTTCCTTTATACGTCACTTCCTTTAACCCTTCAATCTCCAATAGATCTCCGGCGCCCCCAAGTGTTATCGCTTATATCATCATCAGTTTCTCAGGAATGGTAGTGTGTACCTCTGTAGGGTAAATTGTGATCAATAGCTTTCCCTTTAGGTGAGGGTTACTAATTCCAGTCCCACAAGAGCCACAGAGCAGGTTTTCAATGTATTCCTGTTTCAACAGACCTAATTCAATTTTAATGGATCTTACAACCTATCAAGTTCTGCATAATGACTCATTAATTTGAGGCAGGTGTGTTGGAGCCGGAAAACATGGATAACCTGCTGGATTGCAGCTCTCGTAGGACTGGAATGAGTAACCCTGCTTTAGGTGATCTACAGAAGTTTTTATATCCCCTCCAGAAGGTTTACAATCTAGCTGCTAAATGTAGTGTTTATCCAGAGACTCTATATGGTAAATCCACAATAAGGGAGCCATAATAACACCATTATTTATCACATTTTCATAATAAAAAAAGATTTCTATCACTACTATGCTGGAAATGATGATGAAGCCACTTCCTGTCAAACAAGTGAGCAGAAAGTTTTATGTCTCTTTGAAAAGAACAAAAATTATGGCTGGAATATTTTTGATGTACAGTGGCGCCAAAAACAAGCAAGAGCTGGAGTTGGTTTTGTGAGGATAGTAGGTAAATAGTAGCATAAATAATTGTAAACAGCTTAAACCAGCTGGAGGAAAAAGTGTTAATATGTTTATAGTTTCTGTTGTGTGTTTGCTTCAATGCTTCAATTCTCTCATTCATCTGTCAAGAGCCAGCTGATCTGAACCAGAGGATTAATGTGTTGCTATGGAGACGCCCATAATGGAGTGATACAACAGTGATTTAACTTGCCAAACTACTTGTGCTTATATAAGAAAATAATGCACGCTAGTTGGCATTACAATTCTTACTGTTCATGATATAAATATATATAAATGAGCAGACCAAAAATATTTTAAAAAAAGGGCTTGGAGGTTTAAGGGTTAAAAGCTTTCTTTGGCTTTCTGTGAGTCATAGCTTCAGTTTTGACTGAAGTTATCATTTAGCAGCAATTTCAAGTTTCAGCAGGTCTGATGGGATGTTTGGTAAAGTTCATCTTTCTTACACCCCCACCCATATGTCTGCAGCACCTTCCAGTTTCCTGCTGTTCAGTCAGAAGACCAGCATCAGCCGGATGGTTGTAGGAGAGCAGAGTCCAGACATCATCCTGCCCATCCACGTCATGCGGAATGTCCGAGCCGTCAGCTACGACCCCCTGGACCGGATGGTCTACTGGCTGGATGGACGACAGAACATCCGACGGGCCAGAGATGATGGCGCCTTGGTAACCGTCACTCTTATACACACTGTGCTTTAACACTCACACAGAGAGCCGTCAGTCACATGAATTTGTTGTGGTTACCTCTAGTCCTCCATGATAACAAGCAGCACTCCTCAGCCTGTGGACTACCAGCTTCACGACTTGAGCCTCGACCCCTATAGCCGGCATATTTACTGGACCTGTGAGATGACCAACACCATCAATGTCCAGAGGATGGACGGTCATTTATTAGGCGTGGTCGTCAAGGATGACACCGACAAGCCGAGGGCTATTGTGGTCAACGCTGAAAAAGGGTAAAGTCATCTTTAGATCTACTGAGTCAGGATGTTTCATCCACAGCTTGGATGATGAGAGATCATTCCAACATTCAGGTTGTTGTGTTGACATGTGCATGTCTCTGCAGATACATGTACTACACCACCATCCAGGAGCGCTCGGCAAAGATTGAAGGAGCCAGTCTGGACGGAACCGAGAGGGAATCTTTGTTCACCACTGGGCTCATTAGACCTGTCGCTCTGGCTCTGGATAACAAGTTGGGAAAACTCTTCTGGGTTGATGCTGACCTCAAACGCATCGAGAGCAGCGACCTGACAGGTGAGTTCACACAAACTGAAGGAATAAACCTGGTTGTCAGGGACCAAGCAGTAAGGCAGCGAGGACACGGAAAGTATTTTCAAAAACTGGGTTTTTATTGACCCCAAAATTCCAAAAAGAAGACAAAGTTAAAAAAGAATGAATAAACCAGCCGGCCTATAAGAGAGGTCTACTAAATATAATGCTACTTAAAAGTGCAACTTAACAAACTAATCAAACTCAACTGAGAAAAACTGAGCTCACACAGTGATACATGAAGGAAACTTCTATAGTGGTTTGCCCAAACCAAATAACACACAAGGGAAAAGAAAATGGCTAAACCTGAACCCCGCCCCCCTTAGCCCTTTGCCATGCATTTGCTCAGCCAGGGAAGGAAGCTCATCTCTCCATGGTAACTCAAAACAAAGAAACAGATATGAACAAAACACAATGCATAATACCTTCCATTGTTGCATGTGTGCACTCCACAACAGCAATGCAAGGTGAACATGAAAATGACAGCGTTTGTGTCTGTAAAGAAGGGTATTGTGTGAAACATTCCCACTGTGGGGCTTGAGCAATCACTCTTCAGGACCCTTGGTAGTAGAGCGAGAGATAGTTGGCCAATTACATGTTAGGAAGAATAAGATCACATCATCAAAAAAAAGTCAATGAAAGCAGAAAGAAGCTCAGAGGATAGTGTAGTGGTACAGACAGAGTGTCAAACAGATGGGGAGCCGGATTAAAGCGCAAACACCACAAAATAAGTGAGGAAATAAGCAAAAACTGCAAAATAATCAGCATCTGGCTGCATTTAAATGAAACTGGAGACTGAAAAGATGAGAGCAGAATTTGTAAAATGAAAATATCTGTCACTTTATCTAAAGTGCCATAATGTTCAAGCTTCGCTTTTTATTTGTTGGATTATCTTGTGGTTCTTAGTTCAGTTGCTCATTTAAAGGTTTGATTCAAATGTTAAACAACAGTAATGTGATTTTTTTTATGTTGCAACATAGATGCATAAAAAAATCCATAAAATAAGGCTTTTATGAAAACATTGAATAAAACCATGATTACTAAAGTAGACTAAAATAGAAGCTCAGATTGATTCTAAATAAAAAGACATTTGGAAGCTGGAAGACCCAAATCTAAGAAACGAGCCTGACCTCCGTCCCTATGATGAATGAAGCAAATCGCTAAATTTCCCATCAATGCTGCTCCTTGACATATCCATGCTGTCGTTTAGCAGCTGCTGCAGCTGAATGCGAAGAGATATCTAAAGGAAGTGAGACATGGAGAAGGAAGAATAAAAATCTGGCTGGACAGTGTAAATAACTAGCCTGGTTAGTAACTGGTTAGTAAGTTACTTTGTCCTTTGCTGGAAAAGATAATGTGAAGAAAATGTTGTTGCTCAACATTGAAAAAAAACATGAATATAAAAATAATTTAAAGAAACATTTATGATTAAAAGCTTTCAGTTGCCTTGATGATCTGGATTATTTTCCCAGAAAACATTTACATAACTTCAGGAATCTACTTGCCACATTGGCTGCTGATCAAAAATGTTCATTTGGAATCCTGGCACATTGAAACAGTCTCCTTTTGTCCAGTCGCTGCTTCCTGTGATAAATTCTTCCACATCATTTTTAATTCATATTGTTCCAGGAGCCAATCGGATCGTCCTCCAGGATTCCAACATCCTCCAGCCGCTGGGATTGACCATTCTGGGAGATCATCTGTACTGGATTGACCGGCAGCAGCAGATGATTGAAAAGGTGGACAAACTGACCGGAGATGGACGCACACGGATCCAGGGAAGGATTTCCTACCTGACGTCCATCCACGCTGTGGAGGAGATGGACCTGCAGGAATTTGGTACAGATCACAGACTTATTGATCAACCCGCTGAAACACATTTTATTGATCTGGATTTTAACTGAATGTCTGTTTCCTCTTTCAGCATCCCACCCTTGTTCCCGTGACAACGGCGGCTGTTCCCACATCTGCATCGCAAAGGGTGATGGGACCCCACGCTGCTCCTGTCCAATGCACCTGGTGTTGCTGCAGGACCTGCTGCACTGTGAAGGTGAACACCAACACACACCGAGTCAGAACAGATCCTGCTCTGTTGGCTTTTCTCTTCCTCCTCCTCCTCCTCTTCTTCCTCCTCCTCCTCCTCATGTCACCTCCTTTTTCTCCTTCAGAACCTCCTACCTGCTCCACAGAGGAGTTCACCTGCTCCACCGGAGAAATCGACTGCATTCCTCTGGCCTGGCGTTGTGACCACCTCCCTGAATGCGAGGATGGGAGCGATGAAGAAAACTGTCCCGTCTGCTCCTCCTTCCACTTCCAGTGTGATGATGGGAGCTGCATCGATGCTCAGAGACGCTGTGATGGGGAATCTGACTGCCCCGATAAGTCTGACGAGCAGCACTGTGAAAGTAAGTGAAATATAAAATCACGCCTTGTCCGAGGAATGAAATAAACTTTAAAAGCAGCTGCTACAGATCCGTCCAGGGTCCTTATTTACCAGCCATTCATAGAAACTCTCCCAAACTCCATTCTAGGAATGAAATTGATCATGTCTGTAAGTACAAAATCAATCTGTGTTTATCAACCATGTGGAGTCCAGTTGTAGCAGGTTAGTCAGTAATCAGCTGATGATAAATCCCACATGTCCTACATCATCTGTTCCTGCCGTTCATGATCATTTACATTCAGAAAGTCCTCATTAACCAGATATGGTGACAACATATCCCATGGAAGTCATTTGTGTTCTTCCTCGGAGTGATGGAGAGGAAGAAAGAAATAATTTCTGCTGAGTTTGAAACTAAAACATCTCTGTTTAGTTCACTCATTCAGATTTAGTTAATATTTATTTAGACAAATACATTTAAAGCTCAATTATAAAGTTTAAGAGCAAAGGATGAATAATATTTAACAATCCTTTAAAAGAATATATTGTGTACAAATTAGAAACTAACAAAAGTAATTAAAGAAATGCTGCAGAGAGAAAGAAGTGCAGTAAATGATTTGGGATTGAGGAGAGATCTTTGTCAGTTTTTTTCTTTTTTTAAGAGAGATTGTTAAATCATCCTACATTAAACTTTAAAAATAGTGTTGCAGCACACAGACAAGGGGGGACAGAAACTACCTGAACTTCCTCCTCCGGATGTTGTCATTTCATCCTGTGAAGCTCTTTGGTTAACCTCGGTTGGTTTATATGTTCTGGAAATATGAAAAAGACTTGATTTAATGTAACTTACGCATAATTACCAACATCATTTCAGCTCTTTCCCGTTTGATTTCAGTCTGATGTTGAGTTGTTCAAGATAAATAGATGTATTGTGGAGAAAAGAGAACATCCAGCCCGGATGGTGTAATACAGTGACGGTCAGAAAATGTCCGACCTGTCTCATATCTCATGTCTGAGGCCAAAATCCCACCTTCATATTCACTGAAATACTAGTTAGCATAACCCTGCAACACAAATCCCACATCATGGCAAATCTAACAGGCTCTGTTTCATACCAGAAGTCACTCTGTGATCTCACCAATCAGATCAGCTCTCTGATGATGACCTGAGTTTAAAATATTATTTGATAACATCAGATCAATAATAATAATTTCTCACCTGTTTGTCACAGGTGTCTTATGTAAGTTTTGAAACCAGTGAAGCTGAAAACAGGTTTATTTTTTTTCTAAAGATTACTAATTGAGTAATTGCAAATACAGACTCCATGTAGAAGCTGAGATCTCTGTGACACCTGCAGAAATGATCAGTCTCCCCGTTCTACCTATTAATTCTGATCGTACTCAGAGCTGCTCTCATATTCAAGAACATGATGGTAAATTCCACTTTGCAGGAGAAAGTTCTTCCACACTGAATACGGACACATCCGTGCATAAGAACGGTTGGTAAATGAGGACCAGGATCTATTCTAAGCTCTAACTGAATGACTTGGGGGCAAATATAAAAAACAAAAAAAAACAGAAAACACTAAAATATCAACCCCAGATGATATGAAGCAGTTTATCTTCTGCTCTATGAATGAGCTCCGATCTATAAAGGAACAAAGCTGCAACAGGTTTTATTTACAGCTGATCAGAAAATGTTCATCAATCTTTCTGAGCTTTCACACAATTCTGCACAAAAATCAAACTACCTGCAGCCTCTGAGGCAGAATGAGAGGCCTCTGTACCTCAATACTGACTTTATTTATCCATCATGTCTGTCCTGGAAGGAGGCGCTGAGTTCCTTAAAACCCGGAGATCAATCAGAAGATTGAAATGATCCAAAAATTAGTAAATTCAACCAAAATCGTGAGAAAATTCTGGACTGAGCAAGATGAACACAGGAAAGGAAAAAAACTGGAGAGATGGAGCGTCAAATATTTCTTAAAAGATTTGATACAGAAACCTGTGACGGAGGAAACACGGTTTTACTCCAACCTTTTTTCAAATCATCCAACACTGAAACTAAAAGATGAATCCCTGATCTGACTTCAGACTGACCAGTTACTGACTGGTGATCATATGAAAGCAGAAAAATCCTGAAAACGATCACATTTCAAACCTTCTGTTTGCAGCTTTCACAGGTTGTTTTACCTGATCCAGACGTTTACAGATGAAATTAGCAACAGTTTCCAAAATGGGATTAATTATTGTTTTGTAAATATGATCATTTCATATCAGAACTAGTGAACTATGTTAAAAAACACACCAGAGAGAAACATCCTCACCACGATGTGCTCATGGGAGAAGCAAAGAGTCGTTACAATGCCATTTTGTACTCGTATGTTGACAAATTCACCCAATCACACGCACGCACGCACACACACACACACACACACACACACACACACATCACTTGTATTGTTTATTATAAAGTGCTTATCTACGACACTCATTCATCCTTATAGACACATCTGGAGGCAGTTAGGACATCGGTTCCTGGCTTCCCCAGACTGTATGCCTAAGTGTCCTTGGGCAAGACACTGAACCCCACGTTGCCTCCCATTGTGTCTATCAGAGAACGAATGTGTGTGATAGATGAAATGAAATACTCATCATGGATCAATGAGCTGAAACTCTGAGCTCTGACCTGAGAAACTGATCAGATCTTGGTTTTTACTGGAGGAACTCTGGGATCCAGCCTGACAGGAAGATGTCAGCATGTTATGTTATCGTCCTGCAGCGTACAAAACTTTAAAACAAGATGAACCTGAGAATGAGAATGTGTGTATAAAGTGATGAGCATGGACATGTGATAACCTGACCTCCATCTTCCTGCAGCCATCTGCTCTCCCAGCCAGTTCCGCTGTGGTGACAACCAGTGCATCCTGAAGAAGCAGCAGTGTGATAATTACTCGGACTGCTCCGATGGATCTGACGAGCTGGCCTGTGGTAGGAGCAGTCAGACATTCCGACCGCATGAACAGGATTTTACATCAGGCCCTGATGTGTTTTTCTCCTCCACACGTAGATTTTGTTTCTCCTCCGTTGAACTTCATCCCGAACTCCGATCCCAACCCCATCGGCCCCGTCATCGCCATCATCCTGCTGGTGTTTGTGACCGGTGGAGCTTATTTTGTGTGTCAGCGTGTGGTGTGTCGGTGCTACAAGAACCCCAACGGGACGTTTCCTCATGAATACATCAGTGGGACGCCCCACGTTCCCCTCAATTTCATCACCCCCAGCAGCTCTCAGCACGGTACCTTCCAAGGTCCGACTGGACACACAGCACCAGGCATGGCAATTCTCAGCTGTTCTGGTACCGGTAAGACCATTAACGTGTTCATGTGTGCAGGTATCTCCTGTGGGAAATCCATCATGAGCTCGGTCAGCCTGATGGGCAGCAGCAGCAGTGGAGCTCCTCTCTACGACAGGAACCATGTGACCGGAGCTTCGTCCAGCAGCTCGTCCTCCACCAAAGGAGCATTTTACCCTCAGGTCCACACACACACACACACACACACACACACACACACACACACACACACACACACACACACACACACACACACA
>JBBBVU010000010.1:1959793-1974511 GCA_037177055.1 Atherinosoma microstoma
CACACACACACACACACACACACACACACACACACACACACACACACACACACACACACACACACACACCTTGTAAGCTGCAAGAACTGGCTACAAAAAGTTCACAACTGGGTTTACTGGATTGAAGCAGGAACAAAGCGAGCTAATCTGAAACGTCTCACTTCATCAGATTAATCCAGCAGCTGTTTCCTCCTGACCACAGACAGAGAACCCGTCTTATTCTGACAGAATTAAACCAGAACAACAGTTCTAAACTGTGTTTGGTCTCAGGACAGATTCGGGTTGGAAATCCTCGTCCATTTCAGAGAAACAGGAAGTGCAGTGAGGATGAATCACAGAGCCTGAAATGTGACCTTTAATTCCAGGGCTGACCTGGATCGGGTCGGCCTGCCCTGTCGTTCTTTGCCTCACACGGATTTGTTGAATCATACAGTCATCCTAAGTTTAGACTTTAGTTTAAGCATTTCCTCCCAAATGTTTCTAACACTGAGGCAGTCATCTTTCTGTTATCAGACAGTTTATTTTCAGTCTCAGAGGCTGAATTCTTTTTTTTAAATAACGGAAACATTAAAAATAGTGATTTTAATATTATGAAATGGTGCAGCCGGTTGCAGAAGCTTTGGTCAAATTGTCTTCTTGTTCATTTTTTTAATTTTCTACTGAGCATTATTCTCTTTATTCTAATTCTGTGCGGACTGATTTCAGTTAAATCACTGATTTTTCATGTAGGAACATCTGATTGATTTCTAAATTCCAAATACTGTCCAGAATGAGACATCACAAGAGGAAAACGGTGTAAAAGGAAGAGAAAGTTAGATGGAGGTTGCAAACAGAGAAGATGTAAATGGTGCAACTTTGGACACAGGGGCAGGAGAAACTATTTTTTTTAACTCTTAAAACCCCACCAAATCGCTGGCGCCCCTGAGCGCTATCTCTTATGTCATCACCAGTTTCTCAGGAAGGGTATTGTCTAACTCTGTGGGGTCAATTGTGATCAATAACTTAAACCTTTGGTGATTTACGGAAGTTTTCCAGCATTTATATCCCATATAGGACGTTTACAATCCAGTCGTAAAATGTAGTGTTTATTCAGAGACTAAATGGTAAATCCACCACGACTGAACCATTATTTATCACATTTTCATAATAAAAGTATCTCTATCATACTATGCTGCTAAGATACCTCTATTTTGACCTGGAAATTATGATGAAAGAAAATCTGATAGTTATTTTACATTAAGATCTCTATGATCAGGTGCTTGTAAATGTTTGTGTAAATCTTCAAACTGACTGAACATCATAAAAATATCTTTAAAGATCTGTCCAGTCCTCCTGCTGGAGGATAAAAGCGCAGAAGAAGAAGCAGGTGAGATGTTCAGTGAGGGGAGAGTAATGTTAACAGCTGCTGAAGCGAGGTCCGTACAGACAGGTCATTCATCTGTCTGTGTTAATGTCCTTTGTCTCATGTCTCCTGTTTGACCCCTGGGGACAAATACCAGCTCTCTGCAGGAGGTTTTGTTTCGGTTTGTCTGTTCACCACAACACAAAGAGCTAAATGAAGAAAATCCTCTGGCCTGTGTTTTATTGTCTGTAACATTTCTGCTGCAGTCATCGATTGTCGATCTTTTCTCTCTGAACTTCTCAGTTCCCCGTTAAATCAAACAGCTCTTCTGAACGACTTCTGGCTTCCTCCGGATCTGAGTGTGAGCAGATGATACGGGAGCAGATTATTCGACAGGGTGGAAACATTTTGGATAAAGTCATTCAGGTGAATTCATGTCTGAACACATTTTGATCAAATTAATCCAAGACTTTGAATGTTTACTGATCAGTTTAATCAATCAAATCTGTAACCTCTGTGTTTGACTCAGCAGCCTGGGAGCCAATGAGGATGCTCAGATTGTTGTATCATTTTATCAGCCAATCAGGAGAAGATTTTGACTATCCAATCATGGAGCCAGGAGGGTTTACCTGTCTGCTCTGTCAGGTTATCATCTTGTTTATAGCTGAGTATACTAATAAGGGACGGGTCCTACAATCCAAACACAGTCTCATCATCTCTCCACGAACTGAAGATCTCACAGAGCACACGTCTCCCTCTCCTTCAGTCCATCCTTCCCTTCCCGCTCCCTTCTTTCTTGTCTTAGCATGTCAATTCTTGAGAAATAGTTGTGAGTGTACAGCGGATTTGGACACCAGCAAAAGGAATTCTCCACCCAGTGAAGCATGTAGCTGGAGCTGAGCAGCTGCTTCAGGTTACCGACTTTCACAACATCTGTACAAGAAGATCTGCTCATTATTATTTTGTCATTCCAAAACACAACAAATCTTGAAAATGATTGTGATAGAACTGTGTTAAGACTAGTTTTGGTGGAGAGTTGAAGTTTTTGACAAACTGTTTCTGGCATTAAAAAGAAACAATTTATTCTATCTATTCATTTTTATCATTAATGTATACGTTTTATTACTCATCAATTGAATTTATTTATTATTAATTTTAATAAATATTTGAATTTATTTTATTTCAGTCTTTTTTTTTTCCTTATTGTTTGCTGTGTTTATTTTATTTTTATAAGATTGTAAAGAAATGTAGGCCTTAAGACGTTAATGACATAAATCCTCTATTTCTTATTTTACAGAATCATGTTTATCATCTGGCGTTTACAGGAGATTCAACATAAATGAAGCTTACAGCAACACCATGAAGATCAGTTTACAGACCAGCTTTACATTCTTTCACTGTCAGGTGCTGCCAGCATCCAGTCCAAGCGATCCCTGAAGGCATCTAAAGGTTCCTTTGCGTCCCTTTGAGCCCTGTGCCTATTTTTCAGGCATCTGCTTGAAAATTGTATAATGAAATGAGTCTATCTATGCAACCACAAGGGCTATTTGAATACATTTGTAGTTACAGTAAAGATGTGTAAATATGCAGATTTGTGGTTGTTTTGAACCATCTTGTGTTTGTGCCACTTTATCTTCAGATTCTTTTTGTGGTTTATTTGCATTATGCTAAGGTCCTTTTTGGTCATCACATGCATTAATTCTAACCTTTGCATCCATGTGGTAATTTGTATTTTTTCTTTTATCATTATTTGATATCACTTTGTGCAAGTTTTGGGTTGTTCTTTACCACTTTCTCTGGCTGTGGCTCTTTTGTAATATGCTGTCATGGTCACTTTTACATTGTTGTTCTGCATCACTCTTGGTTTATTTTTTGTCTTTACGTTTATTTTTACACCTCAAATTGGAATTTTTGCATCTTTTTGGTTATTTTGGTTATTTCTCTGTGGTTATTTATGTCCTTTTTCCTCACTCTTTAATCTTTTCGTGGTCAATATATGTGGATTTGTGGTGCTCTAAGTCTGCTGTTTGTCTCACTATGTTGCTACCAAGTATCGCCCTCCAGACAGATTCTGATGCACGACTTGAAAGACACGATTAAAAGCGTGTTGATGTATGAAAAACAAAGTGTGAATATCAGTATATGTGTTACTGATGAAGTATAAATGAAGATGGCACACAGCACAACTGAAAAAAGTTTAAGGTCTGCCTAAAAAAACATAAACTTTTGGGATGAATATGAATATCTCTTAGGCATGATGCAGCTGTAGCCCTAGACCTGTCAGATCATAGTACAGTATGTGTGAACATTATCTGTGCAAAGGCCAACTCTGATAAAGTGAAGCAGAATAAAATTACAGAGATGTAGTACAGACCGGTAAGGCCTGGTTTGGCCCAGTTTGGCACCATATGGTCTCAGGTTTTAACAGGTTAAGGAAACATCTAACTTTCAGCTTAAACCGGATTTGTGTGTCAGATCTGAAATGAGCATGTTGCCGTGGAACATGCTTCGGTGAACAGAACACAACAAAAACTGGATTTCTCAGACGGCCCCAGCTGCTCTGTTCCACTTCAGCCTTTTGTTATGTTGTGAGTGATTATTCCAGCCGAAGAATTCCTGCCCCGCAGCTATGACTAACAGCACAAACAACAGCAGGGATTGTGTGGCCTGGAGCAGCGAACACACTCCGGTGGGAGGGGCCTGATGTTGCTTAACCTGTTGACGGACGGCCGTGAAGGAGCTCTTGAAGAGCTGCAGTGTCTCCGTAACACACATGTAGTAGATGGTTGGCTGGAAGTAAAAGATCTGACTGACACATTTCACTTCAGCCCCTTGTTTTTGTGTTTGTGTGCTTTTTATTCAGCGAACAGTTGCAGACTCTGAACCAGTCACAGCAGAGATCTGAAAGCAGGCGAGTAGCAACAAGCACTGTAACACACTTCAGCTTGGTGTGTATTCAGGCCAACATCTATCATATCTGTAATGTTCTGACTGCTGTTTTCTCAGCCGACCAGTAGTCCTAAAAGTTTCTATTCGAAAGATGAAGGTTTAACATTTGGGGCATCAGCTTCTCTGGAAATGATTATGATCAGAACATCAGAGAGGAGCAGCTGGTGTTTACAAGCTCTGCTAACCTGCACTTACACAGGTAACCGAAGCTACAACCTGTTCACACACATCCACTGACCGGTGTGCATGAGTGAGACAGAGCAGGGTTATGAAACGCAGATCAGGCTTTCATCTTCATCCGTCACAAACACAGGAGCTGAAAACATCTGTGGTCAGAAGCTGCATAACAAACACTGATGTGTCAGGGTTTTGTAATCTGAATCTGCACATAGAAAAACAAACTGGAGGAGTCGGGTTTAAAAAAGCTTTCACAACCACGGGAGCGTAAATCTGCACGCCGCTGAACTGCAACACTTTGATCACTCACATAAATCCTCTAAGAAGGCTGCAGCTGAGACTGCATGGCTGACTGTGATTCAGCAGGAAAAACATCCAGTGACTCACACTGTACTCTGCTGTACCACCAAAAACACACACAGGTGTGTGTCACTGATTGGAAAACACATCGCTCTCACTCTAACATACAACCAGGGTGGAGGAGCTCCTACCTGAGAAGGATAACAGCCTCCTATCAGAGCTCCAGCAGGAGCTACAAGCCCACAATTTGATGAACATGCAGAAACACTAATAACACAGTGTGTGTTTACAGTGTGGAGGAGGACGTCTCACAGCTGAAGCTAAATGAGCATTATGATGTTAAACACATAAACACAACGCTGGGTACAAATTAAAACTTTTTTTTCCCTCATCTGCTTCATTCTCAGTTGCTCCAGAGAGACTGTGATGGTTTATCCAGCAGATTTCAGACTATATAAAAACATTTATGTTGCAACTTTTCACAAAAGTTGCTGCAAAAATCAGGAAATTTACGTCAAAACTATCAGAAAAAAAATCCTGGAGGGACAAACTTTTCCAAGGATGTGAACTTAAAGATCAGCTGTTATTTTAATGTAAAATGATCAGAGAAGATCTGAGATGGAAATCAGGAAGTGATTGGAAGAAATTGAAAAACCTAAAAACTGTCCTTCGAGGGCAGTTTTTAGAAAACGTCAAAGTGTTACTGGGTTTATGACAGGTTCATGGAAGTGTCATTTCACCAGGTGGAAATAATGAATTAAAGTTTTTAAAATATAATTTTTTGAAATTGTAATCAACTAAATCTAAATGTAGATGACAGCCAACAGGCTAAAAATGGTTCAATAAAGAAACGACATCATGTAGAGAGAGACCTGAAGTCTGCTGTAAACAAAGTTACCATGATTGACAGAGCTCTGCGTCCATAACATGTCCACACCTGTCAGAGGTGGAAGACATGTGAGTCACATGTCTCTGAACCGGTACCTGTGCTCAGCTGTGAACCAGGACTCAGCTCAGACTCGGGGGTCGGTTTAGACCACTGATGTGTGTGATCAGAGCACCGTGGCGGCGTTGAGTGAAGGAATGTGTTTTATTCAGGACAGAGGGGGATTCCTGCTGTAACCGGGCCACCATGACTCAGAGTGAGTCAGGACAAATTACTCAGGCAGAGATTTGTGTGAGCTGACACACTGACGGCCCCTGAGGAGTCTCAAACTCATCTTTTTATTCAGAACCAAAACCAGGATTACAGCAGCAGATTATGTCTCACTCCAACATCAGCCACATTTACATGTTTACATGCAAAGAAATCATGTTACAAGTCCCATCAGGCCTCTCCTGTTTACATGAGCCTGAAATAATTAATTTAGATCCTCACACCCGTTTTCAAGCATCACGCGTTAGATCAGAATAAATCATGTTGACAGGCGCAGAATTGTTTGACATTCTAGAAACAGCAGAAGAAGAAAAAAGGGTGATTTATGATGTAAACAAACACATCTGTCTGTGTGTATTCTTCACCATCTTACTGTTTTCATTTTCTCCCTCTAACAATTTTTAATTCTTTAAAAATTTCAATCAATTTATTAGTACGTCGTATCGATCAGTTCTTTTTTGGCCCATGTCTTCCACTAGCCGTTATGGGTTTTATTTGTTTTTAAATCAACTTTATTGAGTAAAACAGGCGTAAAGTAATAATAAGTGTGGGATTACCTTACGTTGTCGTAACAGGCAAGCACAGTAAGGATCATTTTTACCTGAAATTTGAAATATGGGTTTTTATCCTCGCTAATCGGAAAAACAATGGGCATGACACACCCGTCTGGGTCGGAATGACACTTTGATCCAAATGAGTGTGATCAGATCAGAATCTTCTGGCTGGTATGTTTACATTACCGTAAGTATTTTCATTCTGATCAGGATTTTAATCTGTATCCATGGAAACATTGCTACCGTGCCACTGCTACATTAGCTGCTTTTACACAGAGCCCTTTTGATCCAATCAAACGTCCAGTCAGAATAAAAATGCTTCATGTAAACACTTCCAATTATCTGATCGGCCTCAAGTGGAAGAGTTATCTACCTGATTTAGAGGAGTGGTTTAAACCTTTCCACGACCAGAATAGCAGGATAAAATGACCACGTAAACTCTCATTCTGATGGTTTCTGTGGTGTATGTTCTTTTGAACATGCTTGAACCACACGGGAGTTAAAAAAAGTTTCAGGAAAGGCTTGACAAATGGCTGGAAAGCAGAACTGGACTGTGGCAGATACAACGTTTTTATTGGAAACTCTGAAAGAGTTAAAGATTATTTATCTAGTGTACATATAAACATATCAGCTGGATTTTATTTCATTTTAGAGCTGGCCGGAAAATCTCCATACCAGCTAAATCCAAACTCTGTGTTATACATAACGTTTCGTGACTCCTCTGTTGCAGCTCCACAGAGACGACGTCCACAGTGACGACGTCCACAGTGACGACGTCCACAGTGACGACGTCCACAGTGACGACGTCCACAGAGACGACGTCCACAGTGACAGTTGAATCTGTATGAACATATATGACTCTCTTCATATAGGTCTCTCTTCCAGTTAAATTTGCAGTTTGTAGCATTTTAACCTTAAAACTGTGTTTGTGACTCGTTCTGATGCCACAGTGACGTTTGTTATGTACATTCCTGGAGCTGCTGCTGTCCTGCAGCATCCCGAGGCTGAGAAACAGGAAGTGTCGTTTCTTTAACTTTATACTCCAGCCTGAAGCATCACGTTAAAGCAGCAGTTCGCTTTATGCACCACGTCACACACCGACAACTGGATGTCAACACACTGGCCGTTCTGAACATTACCATGGCTGATTCATCAAGAAACTCAAGAAGACATTATCAGAGGAAGAGAGGAAAATAGAGAAAGGGACAGAGCAAGAGAAAGGACAAGAGTCAACATCAGACTGACTTTGACTGTCTGGAGAGATCTCAGGAAAGAGACCGGATGAAGATGATGCTGGATTAGCCGTCATTAGGGGGGACTTACTGAGAAAATCTGTGAAAGTTCAGTGGAGCTTTAAAGTAATTGATGCTCTCCACTGTCTCTCTGTTCATGCTCCGGACAGACCGCTCAGACTACTGTTTGTGTGAATTTGTAAAATATAAAATAAAAATATAATCCCAGAGCTCTGATCTTTACAGAGTCCTTAGATGACTCGTTGTGAACTAAAGCTGAAAACTGAATTAAATGGGAGAGAATTTTCAAACAGAGCTTTGCTGTATCACCATGTTTCCTGTTTCTAAAACATCACCCAGCACAATGATGCTACGCTGTAAACACGTCTAGATTTAATCCCTGACACCTGAAGTCTTCAGATTAATGCCAGTAGCATTGACTCCTCCTGACCTGGTCACAAGTCCAGAAGATCAGCAATCAAACCAGGAAGTGATCCCTCTCACTTGGATGTTGGTTCTCACTTGCGCAACCGTAATGCAGATGCATCCAGATATACTGTACGTGTGGTCAGGCGGCTACAGCTGCGTTTCCACGGCGAACGTCCACCATCCTCTGAGCTTCAGCAGAACACACACCTGATCCTCTGGAAGCCCTCAAGTGTTTATCCTGCGTATGTAACCCTGGTGTTAACACCTGCAGCAGGTTTAAATTCAAGATAAAATCACGTGTTAATCTGCCACAACCGAGGTTCAGAGTGAAGGATTGAGCTGATTGTTCGGAGGGATAAACCACACACGCTTCTCAGTGACATGAAGGCAATCTTCTTCATTTGTTTAAAGCCAGCTGTGTTTCCTGGTCATGTTAGCTGACCTCACGTCTAAAGATGAACACATATGCTCAGCCATGACATCTGACGGCGATCGAGTGTTTGGAAGTAGGAATTAAATGTGGAATGAGGGAAGTTTTGGCTAATTTCACACTGAAGAAAAGACAAATAACAGGTTTTGGATGAATTTAGTGTCTGCTGCACATATTATGTTTCTTCTGGGATTTTCTTCTGTCTGTAACCCTGACTTGGAAATCAGCAGAAAGCGCTACAACCTGGTCGACAACAGGAGGCGAAAACACCTGCGATGCTCCTCAACACTGCTGGCAACGCCTCATAAAACACAGAGGAACACTCAAGAAAATGAAACTAGATGGTTCTTATCGTCACAAAAGCCTAAGGTGTAATTTGAATAATAATAAATAATAAATTAAAATAATTAAAAACCAAAATGATTTAATTTTTTTTTTTTAAAGATTTAAGGTGAAAGGAGTTAAATCATGTATGATTTGCAGGAACTTCAACAACGTAACACTTGTTAGATTCAGTCATGTTGAGATAACGTACTTCAATCTAACCAGACTGTGGTCATGGGACTTTAAAACATCGTGAGATCTCAAACCCTCTTGGAAAGATGCAGAAAAATCTAAACTGTAACACAAAATCTGTCAACCTCTGCCTAAAGGAAAGTTAAAGTATGAGCACATTACTTTCTTCTAGAATTAAGCACTTTTGTCGGACTAAATGAATAAAGATTTTTAACTATAATCGTATTATTGTAACATTTACGTTGGGACTATAGATTAGTTGGCATAAACCTCTTTGAGTCGGACTAAAATATTCTAAATTAGACCAAATAAAAAAAACTGAATTGGATTAAGTGGCAGTAAATAAGTCGAATCTTCATTAATTAATTAAGTTAATACAACCCAACAACATTAAGCTGTAATAACAGAACAGTGTAATGTTAAAATAAAACAAATGATTTTTTTATGTTCATTCAAAGACTAGATTTTTTCAGCATAGTCTCCAGACGACAGGACACCTCATAATCCATGCTGAAACACTAACACAGTGTGTGAAAGGTTGAATAGTCGACGTGTAAATAAGCTGCATCCGATGGAGCTGCATCTCAGAGTTGGAATCTGCTCGGTATTAATTACACGCTGATTACAGGCGTGTAATTACTCGTTCCACTCAGCGATCTGCTCTGCAAGAGTTTCTGTCCGCCACATTCCTGTCTGTGTACTTACTCCAAACACACATACAGACAGGGTGGCAGGATATGAACACTCACACAGAAACCTCTCAAACAATAGCAGCAAACTCCTGTTAACCAAACCGTTCTGAGATTTCAGAACTGGAGCGTAACATCTTCTTTCTGCTCGTTCTACCCTCGGGCCATAAAACTTTTATTTCTTTCCACTTTCCTGAGTCAGCAGAAAGACACGGAGTATCTACCTCTCTTTCCAAGGCCGTAAACCTTCCCCATTCTTCCTCTTAACTCCACAGAGGCTCAGAAAAGAAACTAAACAACTGAAGTTATTTTTAACCTCATTTCTGTTTCTTTTTTAAACCTTTAGTCATATTTTCCACTTTTCACCAGACTCTGCGTCCTCTGAAAACCTCAGCTCAGTTTGGTGTCCTTGACTTAACTGGCTGGAAAAATGGGGCTGAAAAAACTTTGAGGGGTTTTCTGTCCCAGAACATTCCTCTACTGGACAGCTTTCCTCAACCTGTGTACGCACACGCAAACACCCTGCTGAGAGCCAACAAAAGGTAGGAATCCACAGAGAAAAAATGTTAACTCCAGCTTCTTTCTCCTCCCCCTTCACATTTTCTTTTTTCCCCTACACCCCCGCCTCAGTCCACACAGCTGAGACGTAGCAGGTCCTGTTAAAACACTCAAATACCAAAACGCTGGAGATGCCGGAGAGCAAACACCGAAAAAACAAGAAGCTGTGATTTTCCATCCACACTCACCAGATAGTTCATTTTGTCCCTGCGGCAGTGAGGCGGATGTGGGAACTCTGGGACTTTAGCTCAGTCCCTCTGGGACACTTTCCCAACAGATCCTGGAAGGAGAGAAAACCCAGCAAAGATCCCAAACTCCTCCAAGTCTCCTCCTCCGTGTATCCCCCCTTCTTTTTCTCCTTCTCCTTCTGCTTCTTCTGTCGTGTTCAGTCCTGTTCTCAGAAGTCAAACAGATCCTAACACATTCTGCCACTTCCTGATCTCATACAACAAGAATGAGACTGCTGCTTGGCCCATTTACATCTACCTTGCTCACCCCGTCGTTCTCCCTCGATCGCCCTCTCCCTCCTGCCTGAGGAAAAGAGGGAGGAGTGTGTAACCCAACACGTCATTTCCGGTTAGATCCTGACATTCCCTCTATCCAGGCTGGCCATTGGAGCTTTTATCATGTAAATGAGCAGTGCCCTCCCTCTGTCCCCTCAGCCCTCTCTCTCTCTCTCCCCCTGCTGTCCGAGCAGGTCCACGCTGGGAGTTCCTACAGGATTCTACAGGAGATAAACTGAGGGGAAACTCTCATCCTTACAATGCAGAGTCCATATGAAACATCCAGATATGAGTAACACTACATCAGTTGTTCCCAACCTGCGGTCCCCAGAGAGGACAGGGGGTCTGTGAGCCTGGACTGTACAGAACCTTTGTGACTGGTAAGACTTAAGAGCATGTCCACATAGAGACGAATTGAGGTGTATCTGCTCAAGTTTTATTACATTTGAATGTTTTGTCCACATGGACTAGTGTTTCGGGCCCAAAAAACATTTAAAACCAGGACAATGTTTCAGGACATATATCCTGAGCCCTGCGACAGACTAGCGACCTGTCCAGGGTGTACCCTGCTAACTGCTGGGATCGGCTCCAGATTTTTTCATTCTATATCAATTTATCCAGTCCGACCTTTGCTGTCCCATCACAAAGCTGAAGGATCCAGACCAGCACTGACACCAGGACTGTTCGGGGACTGGTCCAGGTGGCAGGAACCAGTTACAACAGGAAAGTTTTAGTCATTATAGACAAAAAATGTCCACTTCCAGAGACCTGCTGTAAAATTTTACAGATTAATATGTTTTTAGATTTTTGCTTGAAAAACTTCAGTCCTGCTAAAAACCATCAAACATGAAAATAATTTAAAGTATTTTAACCCTTTAAATGGCAGTTTGACTTTGTGATGTCACTGTTTTGTTGGGACAAAAAAATCTGCCATGAAGTCACATTAAGCCCAGCTTTTCTAATCTTTTAGCTGTTATAAAATATAATTATGCATTCTGTAATGTTAAAGGTTGTTTTCCTGGATAAAGAATGACATTTCTGTTTTTTTCTGTTCATCCCTAAAATCAGCCCCATTCACTGTCCTGTGTTAACTAAATTAAAAGTTGAATTCAAACATTTGTGAAGAGATTTTCTTGCCAAAGAAATCTGTTTTATCGCTCAATTTGACCAGCCACAATGACGGTCAGAGTGAGAGATGAAAATTTGCTCAAATTATCATGGACAAGGTTTAATGTTCTCTTAATGTTCTCAAAGTTCCAGATCCAGATCCAGATCAATATCAGCAGCAGTTTCATCAAATCACTGTAAAATGAGAAAATAAAATCTTGATAAAATAACAAAGAAACTTCTGGATTTGCGATGATACCAAATATCAGATATACAAATATAATTTACCACCATAACAAACCAGAACCATTCTGACATTTACAGAGTGTCATTGAACATGTCAGAAGCTCAGAAATCACAAACCTGTCAATCAAAGTGAATGACGTGCGTCTCATTTAAGACCTGTGATTGGCTGGAATAGGCCGCTCTGTTCTGGCTTTTCATTGGCGTTGAAAAGAGGACGGACAGTCGATTGGGAGCAGATGTTACAGCTGCTTCTTTAGTGGAGGTCAGACACTGATGTTGACCATCAAACACCAAGTAAGAGGCTTCTGTCCTCCCTGGTTCTGGTTCTGTTAGGTTGCTTCTCGAGGAGTTCCTCTTTTTCCTCATTTACTTATTTTCTATCTAGATTAAAATCAAGATTCCTTCATTGTAATTAACATAACATGAAGAACAATATGAGGAAACCAAAATATAGCACTGAACAGAAAAATTAACTTTAAAATCATAAAATGCTTTATGTTTATATACATAACACATTTTATCTTTTACATTTACATTTTATCTGCATACAAATAGCGTACTGCAGCTTAGGGCACAGCTTTGAGGTGTGATTTGGTCAATCGTGACATGCATTTAACAGACTGAGAGCATCCCAGAAGAAGTTGTTCTTTAATTGTTGCTGTAAATTGGTATTATACAACTACAGCAGAATCAAACTGAATTATTCTGAAAAAACTATGTTAATCTCTCCAGCAGAGTTTCAGGTGTCTTTCTAAACCAAAATATAGATTTTAGATGTTAAGATTTTAAGATTTACATAAAATATTTAGATCTTAAGTGGTATAAATACTTGGTGCTGATGATTTTTTCAAGTGAAATTTGATGTGATACTGAGGCTGGTCAAAAGAAGTTAACAGAGAGTTTATTGATTGAGGAAGGTGGACTCTTTTAATCTTATTAAGGCAATTCTGTGTGATTTCTATTGTTCATTAAATTAAAGTCATAACTTTTTCTTTTATTTCTTGGTTTTATGGACTTAAGAATAGGGACGATCCCAAGAATACTGTTGGGATCTGCTCTGAGATAACTACAGTCAAACAGGGATCTGAGTTTATTCTGGGCTTCTCAGGTAAATAAGACCATCATCATCAGCCAACCCCGTCACATCATGGCTGCTGAGTTTGTCACGGTGTCTACAGTCGCTGCTACAGCTCTGCCTTGAGTAAAACTAATTATTTCTCCAAGTCGTTTACTCCTGCAGTCATCAGCCTACAACCTGGACTTTAACCTGTTTTTCTTGTTTTTCACTTAATTCTGGTCTTATGATCTTTTTATCTGCTTGGACTGCTGGTGGTGACATAGAACATTGTTTCTTGTTCTGATGGCTGAATGATGATGGGGGGCATGTATGTGGGTGAGCTGTAAATGAACTGTAAATAAAGTTGTATGAATCTGGAAAAAGGCAAACCAGGAGGCAGGGGTGAAGAAAGAAAACAAGGCAGCATCAAGTCTGAGGCAGACAGTCCAACCAGGTGATGACGCAGACTTCATGACACCAGAACAAACAACACCAGAACTGACCTCTGACCTCTGACCTTTCTGACCTACAGGTCAGGTCAGGAGTCTTCTTCCTAAGGGGCAGGGACAGGACAGCAGAGTAAACAAATGTCTGCATCTGTTTGTTACATTTGTTTACCCCCTTTTTGGGGTTGAAGAAATTTTATCTCTTTTGTTATTGATCCTCATAAATCAACAACAAAAATGTCTTTCCTAATTTCTATATTCTATTTTTCTATATACAAAACATATATAAGTACATAAATTAGATTTGACATATTTTACGATTTATTTTCTATTTATCTTCCAATGAATAAAGCAAATCGTGTCTGATTTGTTGGTTATGATATAAATTCAGCGTACATCAGGTCTGTTCAACCGATTTCATAACAAACAGGATCAAATTCCAGAAATTCAACTCAACTATTTTTTCCAGCCTGGAGCATCAGGTTACAGCTATGTCTTCCTTTATGGCACCGTACTACACACCAGCACCCAGATATCAGCACCATGTGATTTTGAATGTCACTATGGCTGATTCAGCAAAGCGACCCAAGAAGACGTTAACAGAGGAAAAGAAAGAGAGAAAGGGACAGAACAAGAGATTAGACAAGAGTCACCACAGAGAAACTTCGGTCTGGTTCTGTGTCAATTCTGGAGTTGTTCAACCTCCAAACTCATCGTCTGGATCTGGACTTTCTGCTGGATTTAACGTTCTCTGCAGCCTTTACTGCCTCGCTGATACTCAGACAATAGTTAGATTGTGAGTGATCCAAGCAGAGCTGGAGCCAGAGCATACCACACACCTACACACTCACACACACACACACACCCTTCATCCTCCATGACACGGGCACTGCCCCCTCTGACAACAACAGCATCTGTCAGACTGACCTACAACTGGCAAGAGGGGGAGAGGGGGGGGGGGGGGGGGGGGGGGGGGGGGGGGGGGGGGGGGGGGGGGGGGAGGGGGGGGGGGGGAGGGGGGGGGGGG
>JBBBVU010000010.1:1991471-2010756 GCA_037177055.1 Atherinosoma microstoma
ATTGATTGATTGATTGATTGATTGATTGATTGATTGATTGATTGATTGATTGATTGATTGATTGATTGATTGATGTGGAGCTTTCATCTCACACTCAAGGTGAGGTTTTACAAGGTGCTCAAACCGAATCTTAGGTCTGACCTACAGAACCAGAATATGTCAGATTAATATATAAACTAGCAGAAAAAGTCAATAAATCAGTGTTAGTGGATTATTTCTTTGTTGTTACAATATTTCTTGGTAATAAATCTGATACTGCTGGAAAATCTCTTTTTCTCCCTTTAAAATGGAGCCACATATGTAAGGAAAATGCATTTGTGGCATGAGCAGCCGAATTGAGCATGTGGTCTGTGCCAATGAAAAATTGTCAAATTATCCTGCCAAACAGCTGACTGCTGTTTACTCTTGTTTACTCTGGTCTGATGAGTCTCCATTTCAGCTCAGAATTTGGTGGAAGTCTATTTTCACAAATAAGCTACAAACCGCTTATTTTATTCAAATTTCAGTTTTACTATTATTAGTTTTTATTTTTATATTATTCATTATTAATTTAATTTAATATTTCATTGTTTACATTCCTTTTCTTTTAGGTTTTTTGTACTTACTTTTTTGTTACATCCGCCAAGGCGGAGGTCATTGTTCGTTCTGTCTGTCTGTCTGTCTGTTAACGACAAAACTCAAAAAGTTATGGATGGATTCTGATAAAATTTTCAGGAAATCTTAGAAATGGAATAATGAAAAAACGAATAGATTTTGGGGATGATCCGGATCACTGCCTGGATCCAAGAGTTTTATAAAAGATTCATTACAATGGGGAGATACGGATTAAAGCTTTTTAACCACAATCAGTGGAATAAAAAAATAACAATGGCTTGGTAGAGGTCTGGCTCTCCGAGTGCTTCAAATTTTTAATTCATTTATTTTGATTTTATATAATTATAAATAAATATAGGCATTATGGAATTAAAGGGTTAAAAAGCAGAAATAATAGTAAAAGCAGTATCAGGATGATGATCTGATGCTTATATAAACACAAATATGATGTAAATTGTAAGGTGGTAAGAAATAAAACCAAGTTGTATGAAATCAGATTTATCCAAAAAGATGACATACAGATGGACTGGGGGTGGGGGTGGGGTGGTTGAACAGGAAGCGTCAGACATAGATACTGGAAACACAACCTTAACTTCTCTGATCTCCATGAATCAAAGTGTTTCTGATGTTCGTTTAATGATTTCTGTCGTGTCTACATGTTCCAGCATCACATCACACAGACCCTCCTGTTGCCCATGGCAACTCCCTGCAGAGAACGGTGATCTGGGTGGAATTGAGATGCAGGGTGATGAGTGTGTTTAGATGGGAGGAAGGGCATCTACTTTTAAGCAGTGATGATGGATATGAATATATATTGACTGTATTGTGCACACACACATGCACACGCACTCACACACAGACAAAGGTAGCACTGCACTGGCCAATCAACCAACCCCTGTTGAAAGTGTCAGGAAACCCCAACATGTGTGTGTGTGAGGACAGATTAATGAAACAGACATGGACAGAAGCACCACCAGCTGAACTTCGTTGACCTCAAGATGCTCATCCTCAGATTATCACATGACCGCACACAGCAGAGGTTTCCAGAGAAATTTGAGCAGATTAAATTTCTTCATTCTGACTCTGCTCAAATCCAGCATCAGATCTGATGGATTGCTGGGTTTGGATCAGGGATGTATCAATTTACCATCCCTTAGCAAAACATTGATTCAATGATCTTGTTTTTTGTGGTCCGATATGAATGGAAGTGATTGTGTTGAATCAGCTGTGAAAACAGCTAATATTGATTTCTAGATCCTGAATCCAATCCAAATTGTAGCGAGCAGAATTTCTGACATCAGCAAATGTCAAATCCTCATCCAATAAATCTATAAGATATTAATCAAACTTTTCATTTCCGCTCCTGGTTTAGATCACTGTTTAGATTATTGCTAGAAAAAAAAGCTTCCATCTGATCCGTGATGCTGCAACGAGGGTTGTGATGAGGATTATCAGCAGAGATCATATCTCTCTAGTTGTATCTTCTCCTTACTGGCTCCCTGTTGAATCTAGAACAGAATTTAAACTTTCCTGACATATTTGTTTCCAAATTTGTTCTGACTTGAGTGTGCGACGTCTTGTGTTTTTAACTTTCAAACATTGCTTTTGTTGTGGAAAGTACTTTGTGCTCCTTGTTGAATGAAAAGTGCTTTATAAATAAATTTGACTTGATTTGGTAAAGATCTCTGAGTTCCAGATTTTCCCATCACAGCCCTTCCCTCTCAGACTGCAGGTTTACTGGTGGTTCCTAGAGGTTCTGAAAGTAGAATATGAGGCAGAATCTTCAGGTATCTGACCCCTCTGTGTGGAACCAGTTCCCAGTTTGGCTTCAGACACCCTCTCTACCTTTAAGATCAGTCTTCTAACTTTCCTTCCTGATAAATCTTACAGTTATGTCTGGCTTGGTGACCCTTAGCCATCCCTTCTTTCTGCGTTCCAGATGTCTTGTAATTTCCAGGTGCCTGAGAGTAGATGATCATTACCATGGGATTGGCGTTCCCGCTGCACCAACTAAAAAAAAAAAGGATGCCTCGAAGACAGCCCGTTTATGAGCATCTACAATTACACAGCATAAAAGTAAAAAATCACAAACCAGTCGTAAAAACGTGCACCATGAGAACAGCAGCCAGTTGTGGTGATAACAGTTGATGAACCAAATATCCATGCAACGTTTCACACACAACCCCACTGTCTTAACGCATTAATCAATAAAAACCTCTTGGTGAAGTTGACACTAGAAACTTAGTGGGAACAAAACATATTTGTAAGAAACTTAATAAGACAATAATGGACTGCAGATGGTACTGGGCACACACATCCTTCAGACAACCTCAGAAGACAACTACAACGCACGATTACTTCTGCTGCTATAGGCCGAGGCTGCTGGGGGACATCCCATGATGCACTAGGCTCCTGACATTATATCTATATAATATCTGACATTATTATTATTATCAGTCATTTGTTTCTCTTCTTCTCTCTCAGCAGGTATCCCTGGCATAAAATGATGCTGCTTGTTGACCCCTCTATCCTGTCCTCTCCACCCCCAAACAGCCGTCCTTCCTGGTTCTGGTTCTGATGGTGGTTTTCCTTCCTATTAAAAAGGTGTTTTTTCTTTCCTCTGTCTCCTTTTGCATCTCAGGATGAATTCAGGATAAATTGGATTTCTGTGGATTATATTAAGGAATTGTTTTGATTGGATTATAATTAAACTACAATGAATTGGACTGTGTCTGTAAATGTGTCTTGAGATGACCGTTGTGAACTGCTGCTGTTTAAATAAAGCTGAACTGAACTGAATTGGATGTGACATCTGAGAACATCACCTTCATCCTGATTGACATCTGCTACCTACACTCAGGCTGGTTCTGCTCCACACAGCAACGGGAACAGATTGAATGAAGGATAACAGGAAGGTTTGCAGAGGAGGAGAGGACGTGATTGGCTGACAGCCAGTGTGATGTCACTAAGGTGTCACACTAACTGAATAAATCAGACATGCACAAGGACATTTGGAGTGTGTGCACAAAACAGAGAGAATAATGTGTTTCCTTTCCGTGATTCCTTCAGAAACATGTGAACGCATCATGAAAGTTCCAGGATTTCTGTTGTCTTCATAATGTTAGACAAAGTGAGACACACTGAAAACCAGCGGAACTATGGATGTATCAACACATGATCAGAGATTTAAAACAACAGATCGAACCAGAGAACAGAACCCAAGACCAGAACCAGAGCACCTTGAAATGAGATCAGATTAAAAACTACAGATGAACTAAACCTGAATACTGAAGCTCAGACATGTTTTTCCTTAACGATGAAAGTCTGGAATGATCTCTGATCATAAATAGGATTTTGATGTTGTTCGATTATGAGGCTTAAATGATGTAAAATTAATATATCAAGAAATAAAGCACCATAAAGGCTAAACAAAACCAAATTTATTACTAACAGTACTTTGCAGGAATAACACAAAGATCAACAGTGACCAAGTTTTTTCTCATCTGCAGATCATTCTAACATGTCTTGACTTTCAGGAGAAAAAATATTGGCATTGAAATAAACATAAACTCTTTACATATTTACTATTTTTCCTCCAGCTGTTTTTCTATTTACAGTTATTTTCCTAATATTTACCGACTATCCTCACAAAACCAACTCGGCTGGTTTTTGGTACCACCGTGCATCAAGTGCAGAGGAACATTCTTTTTGTTCTCATCAGACAGACATAGCTAGTTTCTCTTGAGAGATCTAGCAGAGCTTTAAGGGTTAAAAGAAAGAAGTCTTTTAAAAAGTGACAAGTTGGCAGCTGTGTGTGTTCATCTCTTTGTCTGAGGGTCTAAATTTAAATGTGGTGTGTATTTATTGTCTTGACAAGTCACAGAGTTCAGCTGTGGATGAATGAAGTGTCACATGATCTGTGTTTGTATCAACCTGCTCCAACACCACCATGAAAGTTGAGCTCCGTACATATCTCCATATGTCTGGATGGAAAACTTCTCTGACAAAGAAAAACATCCAGGTCAAGACCATTTTTTTAAAAAATACATCAAGTCTCCCATAATCATGTCTGGAAAATGTGTTGTCGTCTGATAAGACCTAGGTTGGACTTTTTGGACACAAATTTCAAAAGAAAAAAACACTACTCATCACCAGAAGAACAGCATACCCACAGTGAAGCATGGTGGTGGCAGTATCATGCTTAGGGGTTGCTTTTCTTCAGCTGAAACTGGAGTTTTGGTCAAGGTGAAGGAAGTTCTGAACAGGTCCAGATATCAGATTCCCTTTTGGACCAAAACCTTCAGACGTCTGCTAGAAATCTGAAGCTGAAGAGGAGTTTCACCTTTCAAAACGATGACAGTGTTCCCTACCATATTGGGGGGGGGCACCCCACCCCCGCAAAGAGACCCACCAAGTCACCTCTCCTTTTTGAACAGGTTTATACTGTGTTCTTTTATCTAAAACTAGTCTGATGTTATTTATATGATTTACATGACGGCATGGCATAGCTGCTCTGTGTCGCGCATGGCAGAGTTTCGCCCCGATGCACAAACGCATAAACATGTGCACACAGGTGAGTACACTTCCACCAGTGGACAGAGTTCATGTGTGAAAAAATACATCGTCAACCAGCTGTAAATCAGAAAACCATCAGCGTATCAGAGAGGTGAAGATGGCTCCAGCAAGGAACAGCCGGAGTGATTCTTGATCTTAGCATTACCCTGGAACATCATGTCCATCCCGAGAACGCGCACAGCTGAATAAACTGGATCTACCATCATTGTAGTCATTTCAGAGCTACAACTTGACATGGATCCGTGTTCTTTGTAGGTTTTATTAACGTGAACACGTTATCTGAGAGATGAACTTTAAAGAATATTTACGACGACTCCGCTGAATGAAATGGTTTTCATCAGGACATTTAAAAAAGTTGACCTTTTGTGTTTTGAGTCACAGCATTTCAGTCATTATTTAGTCGTTATTACGTGTCATATTTCCCCTGTAATGCTGTATTGGGAAGCTTACCTTTTACAACTACAGAGTTCATGAATAGATGATTTAGCAGAGCTGATTTTAAGGATGATGGGGTTTAATTAAACCTATATGAAAGTTACATGTATGAAACAAACACTTAAGCGTCAAAACAATTCATTAGTATCTAGAATACCATGTCTGTATATCAGCACAGAGGGGTATCATCCTGGCACGCCTAAGTGTTGGGGGTGAGTCGGGGTGACGACACCGACCCCTCGAGGTTGTAAACCTGGGGGGAACACTGAGACATAAACATGTTTTCATCTGTGAGTGAATCCAGTGGTCTCAGGTGCAGCGATGACTGCGCTACAGGTAACTACTTCAACATTGTGTACTGTCTTCTTCTATGGTCCCTTTAAGAGGTTACTTAGCACAGTGCTCCAGCACCTATCAAACAAAAACCAGTACTGCAGTTCAGAGGGTTCTTATTTCACACACAGTTGTTTGTCCATTCAGAAACGCTTTAATAAAAATGGTGGTACAAATAAGAAAACTGCCATGTATGTGGACCCATGGCTAGTAGATATAAAGTGTTCATTCATTCTAAGATAATAAAAACATAACCGTTATTTAAGGAAAGCGATAAGATACGAATAAAAACAAAGTTTTTCGTGATACGTTTAATTTTTCTGTCATTGACCTTTGATTTTGCTACACTACATGCAAAATGACAGAATCTATAGGCAACAAATTTGGATAATATACTACTAAAGTGCCCAGATGTAAGTTATTGTACATTGTGTGAAGTTGGTGTTTATATTTTCATTTTCTGTCCAGAAGGCTTTATCCTTATAAAAACTGTATTTATTCATTTATGTGCTGTGTTGTGCTGTAAACATAATCCTTAAGTGCCATAATGCAGGTTTCAACACATATTCTAATGAATAAAAATAGTAAAGAACGAAGTAGAAGTAAGTAGAAAACTGCTAAAGAACACCCAGAAGTAACATTTGAGGATTTTAAAGACCCATTCCTTAACTTTTCGACCTTAAAACTCTGCGTTCCGAACTCGTTCGATGGCACAGTGACATCTGTTATGTGCATTTCTGGAGCCGTCACTGCCCAGCAGCGTCCCGCGGATGAGAGACCGCACTATACAACGCAAGCGTGCTGAGTTTCACTTTGCACATCCGTTACACACTAGCAAGCGGATGCAAACCAACCAGCTGTTTTGAACGCGCACCTTGGCGGATTTAGCAAAAAAAAACATTAAAAGAAATTATTGGAGGAAGAGAGGAAACTAAAGAGAACCAGAGACAGAGCAAGAGATAAGACAAGAGTCTAGATAAGACTGTTTCTACTGTCTGGAGAGAGCAAACAGTACAGGTAGGATGCAAGATGAATGCTGAATTAGCCGTTGATTTGGGGTGCGTCACTGAGAAAATTAGTTAAGCAGTGTGTCTTTAAAGGGGCAAAAAGCTAAATCATTTCACCCCAAGGTTTGCTGTTGAACGCCGCTTGTGGACCAAAACAGTGTGTCATGAGCCTCGCCTCCCTTTACCTCTGCTCCCCACCTCGTCTGTAACTAAATGTGGAAACACTGAGCTAAACGATCACCATTTTGTGGAACATGCCCAAGTAACTTATAACGTTTATGTTCTTACTTGTCTTTTCAAGCAGCTAGCTCCGAGTCAAATGGTACCCCCTCTAGCTCTGGCAGTGCTCTCCACTTTAGAAATACTAGGCCGATGTTAATCTGAGTTACGTCCCTTTCTTTATCCGGCAACTTCTTCGCCAACGACAGTTGTTTTTCTAAAACGTAATATCGGATTCTGGTTGTGTTCAGGTGAACGTTTCGTTCTGTCTCCACCATTTGGCTATGAAAATATGTGCTGCCATCGCTCATTGGCTGTCGCCTTTTATATGGAGGAAGGGCTCCGAGAGGAAGGAGGCGGCAGTTCACGTTAACGTACATGAAGGCACGGCCGAGGTTGGAGATCAGCACAGAGAGATGGTGTGTGACATTATGCCATACTCCAGATAAAATTATACCTTTAGTTCTTCAATCAATATGGAAATGATGAATTTCCGCTTACTGCCCCTTTAATGCTATACTAAGATTATATTATTAACATGTTATTTCTATACAATATCATAATAAAAGGTTGATCAATGCTGGTTGGATAGGCCCCCTGAGGAAATTTAGCCCGGGGCCCCTAGAGACTCTAGAATCGCCTCTGGTCAAGACACTCCATGCTACTAGACTCCCACCAAGAAAACTAAATGAACTGTTCAGGTTATAGGTGATATTAGGGGTGGAAAAATTAGCAAATAATGTAAGAACCTGGAATTTGACTGTTAACTACTGTTAAATACATTATTAGAACATGGAATCACGACAAAACTCAGACATGTTTATGCTGACAGCGACACATTGACTGGGAAAACTTCAGAGGGGAACCAGAACCTGACAGACGGAGAACTGGAGAACACATCCGCATGAAGCAGGACCATCGTCAACATAATCAATCAGAAGCAGGATGAAATGATCAGCTACCACACTTCATTCCTTCAACTGGTAGTACAGAATAAGTGACAGGAGCAGATGAGTTGAGACTGGCAGACACAATCACACCCTGCAGGCGGTGTTTGTGAAACAGATCCTCAGGAATGTGATGAACAAAACACAACAAGCTCCATCAATGCCACATTCCAGGACAGGAACATCTGACACACACATCCAGATCTGTCAGATGTGTTGACAGGCCGGTTCTGCTGACCCGGTGTGTCCTTCAGATTTCAGACAGACCTGCAGCCCTTCATTCCCACCTACAGAACACCTTCTTCCAGCTGGTTTTTCCAGGATTACTGGGATAAGATCGGCTGTGGTTGTGTGTACTGACTGGATGTGTTCAGATCCTCCTGTCCATATTTAAAAGCCTACATTTCTAAGGATCAGTGGTGAAAAGTGGAGGAGGAGAGATGAGGCGGTGTTCCAGCCTGACATACTTACAGGGACAGACATCTTGCTGCTGTAATTTCGCTGCTTCAGTCTGAAACGCGGAGCTTTTTTCTTCCAGCTATCCGACTGTCAGTCCTCCTCCATCCATGTCAGGACGAGGGAAAAGCAGGCTGCAGGAGGAGCTGTTCGGGTTCGGTCGGGTTTGGAGAGGCGCAGCAGCGGCAGAGGTTTGCGGCAGCAGCAATGCGGCCGCCCCGGATGACCAACCGGATCTCCTCTGCTCCTCCTCCTTCTTCTCCCGGCTTTCCTCAGCGGTCAATTCAGGAATACTTCAACTGAAATCCGTTAAAATGACGCAGAGATGATCTATCAGATGTGCGCTGTTTGCAGACTGGAGCAGAGGTGCGCGTGCAGCTGTCTGCCGCCGTGTGTCCTCAGAGATGATCCGGTCTGGCCTTAAAGGGACCGTCCTGCAGTCTGTTCCTCCCTGGAGGAGGCCTTAAAGGCACAACACCAGTGGTTCCGTCCAGTTTCCCTCGCAGTTACCAGTCCAAGTCTGATCCCATTTTTCCAAGTTTTTCCACTGACTGGATCACAGGGAAGTGGTGATGGCAACAGAATATGGAAGATCATTGGAAAACAACAAAACTAAACAAGAACAGGGATTGTTGATATGATATCTCAAATTATATCAAATTTGAATAAAATACAATAACAAACACAGTTTATACAAAAACTGCTCAAACCCCTAGTAAAAGTCTAGGTTTTTAGGCCATTTCCTAACTTTTCCCACCTTTAATGTGACATGAAATCTGTACGATTAAACTGACAGAAAAGAAATTCTGAAAATTTCAGTAAATGAGTGTTTAGTGGATCATTTCTAAGTTGTAACAAAGCTTCTTGGTATTAAATCGCATATTGTTGGAAAAGTCTACTCATTGCCCTATTAACTTTGTTAATTTTTGTTTTAAAAAAATGCATTTATGGGATGAGCAGCAGAGTATGTACAATCACATACAATCCCAAAATCATTAGACTACCTTGTTTCTCATTTTGTTGTTTATTTTAAATGCCTGATACAGCTAAAGTTACATTTGTTTGGACTAACATAATGATAACAAAAATAGCTCATAACAGTTTAATTCAAGAGCTGATATGTAGCCATTTTCCATGGTTTTCTTGATAACATAAATTAAAGAAGTTTTTACATCAATAGCTATGACATTGTACTGCTAGAAAGCTCTGATACATTCAATGTTTTCTTTTCTGTCTGTTTTAGTCACATGATACAGACAGGAGTTAGTAATTGGAAAAAGGGAAAGAAATGGAAGAAAACAAAGTTATCTAATCATTTGTAGGTTGTGCCAATGAAAATCTTACCAAATCTTCTCTGCCAAACAGCTGACTCTGCTGTTGACTCTTGTTTGGTGTCGTTTATTGGATTTGATGATTGAGTTCTGAAGAAACGAGACATGTTGGCATTTTTACCAATGTCTTCATTTAACAAATAAGGACCTCAGTATTATGTGAAAGAACCCACACACAGCCACAACAGCCTGGTACTTCTTCCTCATGCTGGTTACCAGCTTGTCACACCCTGCTGTGGCATGGCATCCCATTCTTCAACCAGAGTTAACATAACGGAAAGAGAGGGAGGAAAAAAGGAAAAAACAGAGACAAGGATACACCAGATGGAAAGTAACAGCATGAGATGTTCAGTCTGAACAGTCATGTTACTGACCTGTTGCAAATTAACCTAATTAGTTGTTAAATGCTCCTCCGGTTATTTTTCCAGCCTTTTGTTGCAACTTTCTACAGATGTGTTGCTGCCATCAGATTCAAAATAAGCTCATATTTTCCATGAAATGGTAAAATGTCTCAGTTACATTATAACATATTTCACGTTTGAACCTATATCAAAATGGGTTGATGAGATTCTGTTTTTATTCATATAACCAGCATCACAATTTCTGTCAGTGTTGGGCTTGTACAATAAAAACAGTGAGAGGCAGTGCTGGGAGAAACTTTTTGAAGTCAGAAACCCGAGACGTGGATTTTCAGGTCCACATTTTGGAAGACAAAAGAACCAAAAAGAGTAAGCAGATTGAAAATTGTTTAATATTTACATGAATAAATAAAAGAGGTGTCTCCTGATCTTCTTTCCAACACCAAAGCTTCCTGTTTTTAATGTTTCAATCACATCAATCAACTTTTTCAGACTCAAAAGTAAAACAAAATTTGGGCTCAAAAATTGTTGGTAAATCCCAAAACCAAATGTTCATGAAGCACTGAGCCAACACTGGCCATCTACTGGTTTTTGTTATTTAATTCAAGTCATGAACTTTCTACATAACACTGCCGTCTTTTAAACGACTGGGATGAAAACATTTTAACATCTCTGTGCTGGAAAGTCTGCAGCGGCCACCTTTAGAACAGAAAGATTACAGATGGAGGCCTTCATCATCAGCTCAACATCATGGTAAAGAAGAAGTTTTGTGTAATGAAGGACAGGAAACCATCATCAGTTTATGTATCTGACAAATTCTTTTTTTTTTAAGTATAAATGTGACAGCACTGAACACAAACAGTCTCACGTCGTCATGCAGATAAACCGTCCAGTCGACTGAAGGAGGAACATCCGGATTCAGCTGCTGCTCTACTGACTGTTTCCACATTTTCATCCATACGTTAAACAGCTGATAAAAATAAAAACAAACACTCCTCTCTTCAGTTTCTACTCAACAGCTCAGTCTGAGCAGAGTTCAAAGTCATGACTGCAAATACAGTTATGGTTTAATAAAAAGAAAAACTACACATGACTAAGTTTTAATAAACCAGAGCTGTTCTTCACCGTCAGTCTATAAAAGCTTTGAGCTGCCACAGAAGGGACAAAAAAGATTGGACCATACCACGTTATAACCTAATAAGTTTTACATTATTACAGTAAAACATATCACTTAACGCAATAAGTCTAATGTTTTTACAATAAACATGTTATTGCATACGTTTCTACAATAAAACTGAATAAACTTACGATTTATGCTTTTACATTATAGCATTATAATTTTCACACTTTGAAATAAAACCTATCAGGTTTTACGTTTCATGTTTTTACAATAAAACTTAGACTTTATAAAATCTAATACACATCAGACTTTTACTTATAACACAATAGGTTTAATGGTTTTACAATAAAACTATCATGTTATTACGTGATGAGGTCCAACTTTATTTTATTTGTGTGGCAGCTCTACGCTGACCGAGTCTGGTTTGCGGTCGTGTATCAAAAACTGAAAAGAGAAGACGTTTTCATGCACAGCAAAATTCTGATATTAATCTGATTAAGGACTTAAAAAGGATTTTCTGATTACTTAAACCTGACTGAGGTATTCAGAGTTAGAAATGATACAATCAGTAAATTCAGAAGTGTTTTGACATTTTCCTCACCGTTCAGTCACGCCGTCTGTGTTTTATAAGACATAATAAAGACTTTGGATGGACTCAGACATCACGGCTGGGGACACAATATGTGTTAGAGTCATTAATCGGAGTCTCATTCAGAACAAGGTCTAACATGAGAATATTGCTGTGCAGATAAGCAGTGTGAAGGCGGTTCTCACGGGGAACGCACACCCACCGTTACACAACCTCAACCTATTTATACATCCACCCTGAAATAGACGGAGCCGCAGTCTGAGCTCCGTTTACTGTAGGAACATCAACTCTGTCATTACGAGTATCATCCGTTGTCATTGCTTCATGTTGCTCAGTCGCACAGCTTTTTCCAACTCAAACTGCCGATGGTCGACGCGCTCCAAGAAGTTCTTCCGCTCCACATACCTACAGAACACAGGAAAAGCAGCATTAGACCCACTTATGTCATCGTAATCATAACTCAACACATACTCATCTTATCAGAGGTTTGTTTCAGATGACTTATTGTCACTGCATCACCCGCTAGTCAGCTGGTTTGTTGGACCAGAGAAGGATCAGTTCCTGTGAGATGGACTCCCAGTAATCTAATGGTTTCTGTGTTTGAGGCTGTGAGAAGGAAACGGGTACAGATGAAGAGATGCTGGTATGTGTGAGGTAACAGAGCTGAAATACAGACCACCAGCTGCTGGATCTGCTGTCAGGAAGTGTTTTTATCTTCATATTTCTCAGAAATAACTCTGCTGGACATGAAAACTTTATTTTGGTTTGTATGAATCTAGAACGGTGTGATAACTCAAATTAATTTGCTCTACTGTGTTTCAGCTGCATCCGATTCCAGTGAATATAATACACTTCCACAGAAGCTGAGTTATAATTCCTCCCAGTTTGAGAAAGTTAATAGTTTTCTGTAAATGTCGATGAATATTTTAAATGTCGTGATCATCTGGACAGTTACACACGACTACGATGAGAGGATTCAGGATTTGTGGTGAACTCCACAGATACTGCTGGAAATCAGGAGTCTGTTCTGAAAACACGGGCTCTGATCAGACATGAATCTTGTTGTAAAAACTCTGAGGAGCAGCAGCCACCTCGAAGCTCGGAGTCTGTGTGGATCAGAACCACCAACACAGTGATGTAGAAAGGCCCGCCCTAGACTTCATCTTGTTGCCCTGACAACAGTCGGTGAACTCTCTCCTCCGGAGTTCTCCCTGATGCTACGGATCTCTGGAGGACTCCGTTTCTGGAGGATAATGAGTAACTTGTTGCTTTGAACTCTTCAATGGTTTTCCAACTCTGTGAAAATCTTTACAGAATCCAGTTTTAATCCAGATTTAACTGTTTTCCCACTGACTCCGTCGTCATCAGGTCAGCTTGTGTTTCTGGTTCAGAGGTCTCAGATGCTCGTGGTGTTACTGGGTTAAACTGGTTTTGATAAGTTGAGCTGTGACACACTGACATTTTGAATCTAGAAGTGAAATAAGGACTTTGTTTCCCACCGTGAACAGTTCCGCCCCACTCTAAATGTCTTACCCCTCTTTTCCTCTGTTGTGGATGGCCAGCTCCTCGGTGATGCCCTCCTCTGACTTAAAAGCGTCCCAGTCCATCTTTGACTTCTCCAGTGTGCTGATTTTCTGTTTCTTTCCCCCGATGCGATTCAGGATGCTTGACACGCCTGCTGGACGCTTAGCACTGCAAACAGAGGGTGAGACTGAACGTGACCCACTTCATCCACACAGTTGGAGGACATACAACAGCAGCAGAGGAGCTTTCTGACACATTATCACACAACTGTCACAGAAAACTGCTCCTGAGGTTTCCGATAAAGGAAGTAGATAAAAGGCGACTGGTAACCTGTTTACATCGTCGGTACGAGGCTGAAGTCGAGGAAGACTATTACTGAGTATCTAGTATTTAGATTAACTGTGGCCTGAGTAAGTATTCATCCCTATTGTCCTGTCTCTTGCACTTTTAATTGACACTGATGTTAGAGGGGAAATTTATGTTTACAAAAATGACAAATCTACAAAAACGTATTTTAAACTGAAAAACTCATTTACACATTACTACTTCCAGATCATAATGGATCTACATTATCATCAAACATTTAATGTGAGGTGTCTGGAACGCCAGTATTCCACATTATGATCTAAGTAACTTTTCAAGAGCTACAAGTTATTTTAAATGTCCATACGTGTACATTTCCACTTGTGTAGTAATCCTGACCACCCGAACTGATTCACACCCCTGGACGCTGGCCTCCTCACAAGATAAACAGTAGAACAAGATATCTTCTGCTTTGGAAATGTTTCACATTTAAACATAAAATACCCAACATGGATAAATTAGGAATTAGTTACTTTTACTAAGTAACTACAGTTAATATTTTCTATGTTATTTTCACATTCACCAAATTCATCCCGCCGGTCAGACTGGACCCTCTGGAGGGAGTTTTGGCCTTCAGGCCGTATGTTTGACACTCTTGTCCTATATATCCCACCAATCACTGTCTCTACTCCTCTCAGTCAAACCACATCTTCATTCCCAGGACAAAATGGAGCATCATGGGAGATGGGACCCTCTGCGTTGTTGCCCCAGTCTATGGGATACCCTTCTTGAAACCTTCAAGGTTCCACAATCCAAACGGTTTTAAAAAAGGACTCAAGACCTTTGATTTTTAGATTACTGTACGTTCTTCTGGGTCAGGGTTTGAATCCCTTTTTAACTCACAATGGATTTTCCCTTAAAAAATGAATTTGATGTTTTTAACCTTAGCAGCATCTGGATCAGAGATGTCACTCATTCACAAGACTATGTGAATGAGTGACAGACTATGAAGACTATGTGACTCATCTGCTACCTCAGGTGTAAGCGCAGGGTGCAGACTCCTGGACAGACCACCCAGGTATCAACATCTAAACACAAACAGCTGCTCAGAGAAGAAGAGCTGACAGAAACTGCATAGCAGATTTGGATCCTACACATCCCAATGATCATTTAGCGGAAGGCCGACATTTTACTGTACACCACTGGAGACGGACCTTGTCATTTACAGCAGTATGACGACACACAGCTAATTACTGTGAACCATTTTAACAGCAGTCATTTAGGCCTTCTACAAGTGATAAACAGCCATGAGAAGCTCACAGTAGTGTTACAGCTCAAAATACATCTTTGAGTAAAAGTGCACTGGTGCAGATGGCAAAAAAAATTACTTGTACCAAAAACAATTTAAGTGCATAACCTAAATTTGTGCAAAATCTTAGAAAATCTAAAACTTACATATAAAAGTGTTTCTAGTTTGGTTTCTAATAAGTGCATTAAATGATGATCTAAAACTGGTTTATTGAAACCTTTATATTAAAAGTACTAGCGCTGGGCGATATGACCTCAAATCAATATCACGATTAATTGAACACGTTATCTCGATTACAATTAATTAGCAATTATTTTAGTTTTGTTTCATTTTTAGCCCCCATAGCTAACCAAAGGTTTTTGTAGCAAATATTTTCATCATAGAAGAGCAGATATTGATTTTAAAATAAGCAAAAGGAAGCACACACAGTTTAACTTTATATGGTCACTTAATTAATATTTTTTTAACTATATTTAATAGAAATAATTGTCATGAGCACGATTACATCGATTATTGATTCTCAATTTTTGATTAAGCCCTAAAAAGTACCTCTACATGAACTAAAGTTCAGTAAGTTTTTGTTTGTTATAAAACACTTATTTGTAAACACAAATAAGCTGCTTTAACAGCAGTACCCTATTCCTTTACAAAAAAGCAATTAAAATATTTCTTGTCAATCTCAACTAAAACATTAATGTAGTGAAATCAAATATAAGGATGAAAATTGAAGGATTTATTTGTTAAGAGCTAATAGGTCAGCAGTATGAATGTCAAAGCTGTATGAAGCCGCTACTTTCTAAAAACAGAGGAACAGTATCTGATGGTGAATTTCAGCCACCAGCTGTTTCCCTGCTGGAACAGACAGAAAGCTGGATTACAACCTCAGCACTGATATAACCAAGGAGGAAGGAGGAAGTTATGTTTCCAGAGAAAAATAAAGAGAAAGACCCCAAACATGCGTAAATATCCAGGTAATCTACAATTCAACACTTTCTCTTCGAATTCCAGTCATGACATATAAGCAGTAAGAGGTTAAATGACATGTGATTGGTAACAAGGTGACGGCATGTTTAATCTGTACAAAAGTTCTTTAACAACTTTTAAATCTTAAAATAAAACAATTTAAACTTGCTGTTGTAATTCCATGAAACAGTCACAGTACGTCAGGAAGGAGTTTTCATCGAGTGGGCGCCTGTTTCCTGGTGTGGGGATGTTAACAGACACCTGCACCTACACATGATCTCAATGGCTGAGATGCAAAAAAGACAATCTCCAGCCAGTACCCCCAGTGGTTTGTCTGTGTATTCAGAACCAGGGGGTAACAGACTTTGAAAAAAAATTTTTTTTGAAAAAAAAAATTCCATTAACACAGGATAAATGTCGGCATAATTGATTAATGCCTTAAAGCGATAATCATGTGTCAACGTGCCCGGCATTATTTCTAACAGTGTTTACAACATGTTACAGTAATGCATTTTTAACCTTTTACATTTTTTTGTCTAAGAATCTTCATTAATAGAGTTTAATATCCGACTATATGTCATAGCGGGATCAGCCAGCGGCAGCTTTGTGCATGCACATTTCATTTTCAGCCCGAGTGTGGCCCAGAGTTAACATCTCCTGTTCTGCTCTGCAGCTGGAAGGAAAACAGTCTGGAGATTTGTATCTAGTGACTTGAAAGAAAAAAATTTGCTAGAGGGGTCTGAATACACACTAAATATAGCGAAAGAATCACTAAGTTGGCAACACTGCAAAGTACTAGCTTTTTCCATACTTGCACAGGTGCACATACAGTATAAGAAACTCAGCTAAAAGACTCCACCAAGCATTGGCATCCAAACCAAACACAGTTCACACCCCAAGCAAATAGAGGATGTAACAAAAACATGAGAAGAGCACAGTCCACTTTAGAGCTTCTGCTAATTTCTCCATTTCAAGCAAACCACACAATGTGCCACATGAAAGCAGAGACTCTGCTGATAACAAAGATGTCTGTCTCATTACTGTGGGACAAAAACTCTGGGACTAAAAAGAAACTCTGAGTTGTCGCTTCCAGATCAGCTGCTTTGAGTTGGTTCGATCAACTCTGAGTATCTTTACCCAGAGTTAGAAGCGTGTACAAACCACACTAAAACTCCATCATCAATGAAACTCTTAACAAGTAGGTTCACTTCATGGAGTCAGTTACCATGGTAACAGACTCAGGACAAGACTTACCTCTCTCTCTGGAATAGAAAACCCAGAGTTTCCATCAACTCAGGGTTAATATAGTCAGAGTTTCAACATAACCCAACGGGTCAAGGACTAAAACGGGCTGTGTTGTATTATCCATGTTGTTTTCTACACGTTTTGATCCCACTGCAACCCCCCCCGTAGTAAACACATCAGCATCATCTGAAGCTACAAACAACATCACCAACATCAAAATCTTGGCCAGGATTAATGAGGGAGGGGTGCTGATGGCTCTTTCCTGTTGTGTGTTTCCCTCTTCACACTAACACACACACACACACAGATAAATAGGAAATGGGATGTGGACGCACTGGTTCCTGTCTGTTGTCAGATGATTTCCTGTTTCCTGTCTCTTGTCTGTGGCTTTTTTCTCTGGGAAGGAAGACATGAACATCCGATCATCATTTATCACCATGGAAACAAAAGTATTAAGGGGGGGGGGCACACACACACAAACACTAAATGCAGCGCATACAAAAGGAAAGAGGTCCATAAACTTTCAGGGAATTTATTTTTTTCCCTTTGAAACAAAAAATGAAATAAAAGGGAAACAACTCGTTTCTCTAATAGTTGTTTCCTAAATCAAAACAAAAAAATCAGAAGAGGAAAAGTAGTTTTCTGATTGGTGCTTGAAATGGAAAACACAGATAATGAGCACCTCGATCATCTGTGATAAGTCACATGACCCAGAAGTTCTCTCTGCTCTGTGTACGTTGGGTCGACTACACGTCCGGAACCGTACTGAACTCCTCTGATGATCATCATGAGAAGTTCATCCAGAATCAAATATTTCCTCACTTCGTTTCACATTTGTCTATTTTTTCTGCCTCCCGTCTGAAATGACAGACCCAAAATATATTAAATGTATCTTCACAATACAAACGCTGTATATGAATAATCTTGGTTTCAAAAGAAAGCTGAGACTTTACTAACATAAGTGTCAGAATCAAGCTGTGTTTACCGCTTCAGAGTAAATCTCCTCCTAAAAGAAAACCACATTACTTTCAGAGAAAACCAGCAAATAGCAGCCCAATTCATATAAGAATGAGTAGTCTTTGGAATTAGTAAAGTAATGTCTGATGAGGAACTGTGCTGCAGTAGACAGTAAAAAAAGTGAACCTGAGCAGATTTTCCAGATGTTTTCCAGGTGCTGGTAAATCTCAGGAAGCCTTCGACCAACAACGACCACCACCTCCATCAATGTTTAGTCAGAAGAATCCAGGGATAGCCCCAAATTCACCTTAGAAACACCATGAAGATCCAGAAAGTGAAGCCCAAGATGGTACATCACAGGAAGAGTGAATACTTCACTATAAAACCCCCTTCATCTCCATGGAAACTGGCAGGACATTCATGATTTATTTCAAACAAAGAATCAGAGGAGAATACATTGGCAGAGTTTTTTAGAGCTGGAATTAAACTGTTTAAATTAGTAGAAGCTCTAAATGTGGACAGTGCTGTTCTAATGTTTTTGTTACATTATGTTCAAGAAGAGGTAAAAAAAAAAAAAGTGAAACTGTGCATACCTCACACAAACTCTTCTTGTCATTTGAAAGTGACTGACTACAAAGTAATGAAACTCTCCTTTATACACTGGAATATACACTGTAAACTTCCTGAAGTCAAGATGAAAAAAAAAAAAAGGTAAATGCATGTGAGCTCTGATGATTTACGCCACGACAAAACTAAACCACCATGTTTAAGATCATTTTCCAACAGATCAGTTTTCTCTGTTTATGTCACATGAAGACGTTACAAACATCAGCGAGTACTGGCTGTGCAGCGTACACACATTTACACCAGGGTGTACCTAGCGGTGTACCTAGCGGTGTACCTATGGTCACGAGCTCTGGGTAGTGACCGAAAGAACGAAACCGCGAATACAAGCGGCCGAAATGAGTTTCCTCCGCAGGGTGGCCGGGCTCTCCCTTAGAGATAGGGTGAGAAGCTCG
>JBBBVU010000010.1:2076612-2106176 GCA_037177055.1 Atherinosoma microstoma
ATGTTATGTATTTTATGTTATTTTATTCGGTTTGGCATTCCGTGACATTCCCAGTTCCTGGGGGTAAATATTGCCCGTGTAAGTAAATATTGCACTTGTAAGAGTGTAAATTATTCAGAGTTCAGAAGCCTGATGGTCTACAGAAAAACTTCTAGAGAGAGAGTCTCTGTCTGACTGTCTGAAAGTTTGTTTGACTTTTGGGCTTCATTTATCTGAATATCAGAAAGGAAACAGAGACTGATTCTTCTAAAGTTTGTTCCTGCAGAAAGATCTGGAAATTCTTTGTAGTTTTTACAACCATCGCTGCTTTTTTCTTCTACAGTTTGTTGGTGTGCAACATATGAAACTCCTCAAACTGCATCAATGATGTCTGTATCTTCATATTCGTATTAAACCAATTTTTTTTAGTCTAATGACTAACGTGATGTTAAACCTGTCTTCTGGTATGAATGAGTTATAAAAGCACAGGTCAAAGTTCAAACTGTGCAGTTTGTCATCTGCAGGAGATCAGCTGTTCTGTACTGAAATAGTGAAATGAAGCCGTTCTATAATCCCAAACCACAGATGTTTAGAGCCACCAGCAAACACTCAGATCAAACTGATGGATAAAGAGATTTGTAAAAATATTTCAAAAGAAAAATAGACCAACAGTTATACAACTGTTCTCACAGCTGTTCTGCAGGTGAGTTGGTCACATCATGGACATCATGATCGAACTTGATATAGACGTTTCCACGTGCAAACATTTTATATACTCAGAAGTTTCTTTCTTCCAGATTACTTCTGGATCTGTTTCTCTGTTTGCTTCACATGCTATGTAAACTTTGGTACTTTCCACTCATTAACATCTTTTTTTTACCCACTGAAATTCCTCTGTTTTATATTTGCCCTTGAAATGAAAGTTCTTCTCCTGTAATTCGGTGATATGCATTGCATACCCTTTATGTTGTGTCTTTCAGTGGCTGAATGAGGAGAAGGTTATTCAGAGGCTGGTGGAAATGGTGCAGTCTTCTCAAGATGAAGATGTGAGTTTCACTCCACACAGACACACTTTTCCTGAGCGCCTTGCTTATAAAAAGTCTCTTCCATCAACTGATTTTATTAAAGAAAACAAACTGTAGCCCATGGGGTAGATTCCATTTTGTACAGATCTGTTGAAGAGGTTCAGATTTCTGAATTATTATGTTTTTCTCTGTCTGTGACACAGAGACACTCCAATGCCTCTCAGTCCCTGTGTGAGATCATCAGACTGAGCAGAGACCAGATGTTTCAGGTCCAAGGCTGCTCAGAACCGGACCCACTTCTGGCTACACTCGAAAAGTATGAATATGTGTATCTAACATTTTTTCTACACATTGTTTTATTCAGAACAGAGAGTTAGTTTGGTGCTTTGACTGGACCTGACCTTCATGGCAAGAAGTATAGTGTTAAACTAAGAAAAGACTGTCAGCTGGCTTCATGCGCTGTTCAGGTCAGGCTGCATGTTATTATTTTGAAGGTGTTGGTAGTTTAAACTTCAGTGAGGTAGAATTGTTACACGTTTCAGGAAAAAGAAGAGACGCAGCAGTATGCAGAGAAACAAAAATATGAATGAAAACAAAGGTTCTGTGTAAAACTGGCTCTTTTCTGTAGTTCTTACTGTGCGGTGTATGATCTATGTCAGCATACAGCCCTCCCATCTGTCAGGTGCTCCATGTCTGCCCCCAAAGATGTGCTGAGTTGACAGTTCTTTGAGTCTGTTCACTATGTACTCTGTTAGAAATGTCAAGAGTTACCCAGATGTTCTCAGTCGTTCATCATTCAGACATCAATTTTCTGAATGTTCCTCTGTTCCTTTCACACGTCCACTATCTATCAGATGTTAATGAACAACTTTACATAATGGGAAGCTTTGAGCCTGTGATCAGATGTCTTTTTTTCCCCCAGCTGTTTGAGATGTTAAAGCTTCAACAAGAAAATAAGCTGTTAACTTCTTTTCTGTGGAGGCAACAGCTGATAGGTGATATCATGAGATTTTAAATTGCATCAGTATAATATTACAGAAGATGTAGGATTAGAAAATATGATTTATTTCAATATAGAGTTCATATTGTGTCAAAATGAGAGTTCATTCATACCAGGATAGTCTGAGGGCCTTGGTTCAGTTGGGCAAGGAATTCCCCAAAATTTCACACCTACCTTTTGATTTGGTTTGCTTTCACACTGAACTTTACTGAAGTAGATCAAAAAACCTGAACGTCACACAGTTAAAATAACTGCTCACTAGGGGGCAATATTCTCCGAAACGACCACTGACCAGGAAGAAAATCCTGCTCATTGATTGGCCAGGACCGAAAACTACTCATTCAACATAATGAAGCAACAATACATTTCAGCAGTCTGCTTTCTGTTTTTACTTTAGTGCTCAAACCTAATACGGTTTTCACCAGAATCGATCCTTTATGAGCAGCAGGAAAGGCAGCGAACTATCCGACATGTTGCACTACGACACGTTCTACGTCACTTCCTCTCATTGCTTCACTGGATGGGCCATTTGCTTTCACACTTTAAGTGGAACTCAACAGGATTCACTTGCAAGTGAACCAAGACTGCTGGTTTACGAGCTGACCAGAAATCACTTATTTGGTTCACACCAGAGTTTGAATGATCGTTCACACTGCTCCAAACGAACCGTACTACCCGTGGAAGTGGAACAGGGTTCTTTTTAAAGCAGACCAAATCATGCCAGTGTGGGTGCACCCTTATACTAAAAGGGCTTTGAGTTGACCATTTTTCCTTTTCCCTAATTATAGCTTCACAGTTCTACTTCTTACCCCAAGTCGAAGTGCAACCCATTGCTTCCCCACCACTCACTCCCGTAGCGGCAATATATGGAGACAGACTGGAGGGAAGTTGTTGAAAAAGAGCTGGTGGCTTGGTTATTTGGAGATGATTTGGACTCAAAATTGTAGATGAACATCAGAGAAATGTTTTCTGTTGAATATTTACAAGTTCAGACCAAAGATTCAAGCCAGACTAATCTGATCCACTGTTTACGGCAGTACCATAAAGTGCAGTATGAAGAGTTAAGCAACCCAGACTGTGAAGTTGCTTCAGCCCCAAAACACACCACATACAAAAACTCATCTACACATGCTGAAAGAGAGGGTGAGGAAAGAAGCGATATTGCTAAAGCAGTAGCTTACCAATTCGCTGAGGGCATTATCCTCATCTCAGTTGGAGAACCCAACGGCTTTACACTAGTGATGGGAAGTCCAGTTAGTTCTTAATATTTCAACCAAACCTATAATGACTAACTGAACGCACAACCGTATCAAGTGAATCATAGAAATAAAGGCCAAAGTCTTCATGAAAAATACTTTATCCCAGAGGAATATTGTAATGTTGTAGTAGTTCCTTTTTTTTTTACATAACAGTTTTGATTCAACAGCTGATCCTTCTTGTGATCCATATGGTCCAGACCTATTTGGTAGGAAATATTTTAGACATCAGATCAGGAAAAAAAGCAAAGTTCTCTGATCCTCTCAGAAATCCCCCTTACTTTTTCACTTGTGCATATTAGTGCAGTTTACTGTTAAAATTATACGGAAGAACCCTCGCACCAGGAATCACTAACTCTGGACCTCTTGGGCCAGGGTCCTGCAGGTTTTGGATATTTCCCTGCTGAAACACGCCTGACTGAAATTAATGCGTTAAAATGCTTGTGCAAAGCTTAACAAGCTGTTGGATCCATTTGATTTGAGTCGCGTATGTTGCAGCAGGAAACATCTAAAACCTGCAAGACACTGGCCAGAGTGGTCCTGAGTAGGTTACCCCTGCCTTGTACACTCAGCTGTGTTGTAGACTGTTTGGCTCCGCATCCAGAACATCTGACAGAGCATTTCCAGTTAATGTATTAGTGTTTACAGTTTACAGATCTGAATAGAAAAACAGTTATCTCGTGTTTGTGAACAGACCTGTGGTACACCTGTATCATAAGTGTTGGGTCCTGGTTTCTGTCACTGCAGCTTCACATGATCTTGTGACCTGTGGTCAAAGTATTGTCTGCAGGGAAGAGAAGAACTGAGTGAAGTCAAGTAGTGAAATGGAAAAATTGCATATTGATGAAAAAAAAACTTTTTATTTATCACTTGAAATGTTTTCTTTGACTTTTAAATGGAGAAAAAACCCTCACCTGCTTCTATCAGAAGAAAGAGATGTTTGTTTCTGCCTGCAGATGATGGTTTAATTATGGTGGAATATTTCTCTGCTGTCAGCGGGTTAAAATGTTGCTTAATGGATAAACTTTTACTCCAGGTGTTAAATCTTATTGTCTCCCAGAAAGAAAACAGTTTTGCCAGAAAACATTTTATTGTTTAATGTTTTAGTTTCCCTTCAGTTTACCCAAGTGTTAAAATAAATTCTTTATCTTAATTTCCATCTTCCTCTTCCTCAGGCAGGAGACGGTTGAGCAGCTGCTTTCCAACATCTTTGAGAATGAGAGAAATGAATCTGCGATTGTCAGCGTGATCCAGATCCTGCTCACCTTGTTTGAGACCAGGCGACCTGCGTAAGTCCTGTCCTTCATGTCTTTAATGTTGGTTGTATATGGGATTATTAATGAACATAAACATCAAAATCAGTTTTCGGAACCAGTCACATTTTATTATCTGAAGTTTTGGGATTAGGAAGATGAACAAGCGAGTTGTAAAGAATTTTATACCTTGTTCAGATCCATGTAGACACGGTTCTGCAGTGTTTGGTGAGCTGGTCGATATTAAGACTTTGTTTTATAGATTTGAGGGCCATATGGAGTGCCCCCCTGGGATGTCCCACCCTTCATTCTCAGTCAATCACAGCATCCTGGAGGCTGTGAGACCCAGACTCAAAGACTTTCACCAGCTGCTGCTCGAACCCCCAAAGGTGAAACTAGTGTGTTTTAAATTAAATAATTAAAGTCTGCAGCCATTTCCGGTTTAATGTCGTTACCCAGTTTTCTAAGTGATGAGCTGTGTTTGTTCTCCAACCTTAGAAGAATGTGATGAAGACAACATGGGGGGTGCTGGACCCACCAGTGGGCAACACCAGGCTCAATGTGGTCAGACTGGTTGCCAGTCTGTTGCAGTGCAACACTCACAGCATCAACACGGAACTCATAAACCTCAACACACTGGGAGTCATACTAGTGAGTACCATCCTCCATCTTTTCTGCTGTTTGTTGTTGGACCAGTCAGCTCATCAATCTAGTTTTTAATCCTTGAAACTGAATAGTAGCATAAATCGTTGTAAATAGCAAAAAAAAAAAAAAAAACACCTGCAGGAAAAAGTATGAATGTATAGATAGTTTCTATTCTGTTTGTTTCAATGCCATCTGTTGATACATTAATTTTACATCATTTTGGCCTCATAATCTGACAACTGAGCTCATCCTGAAAAAAATTATGTCTGGGCTTTGACTGGAATTAAAAGGGTTGAGTTTCTGGGTATTTTTACAATTTAAAAACAAAACAGCAAAAAAATAAACAAAAAAAGGCTTGAGTTTTAAGGATTAATGTAACTGTAGAATAGTAAGAGTATGGGGTCAGCTTACGTTGAAGAAGAAAATAAGCCCTGATTCTTATCGTTGTCACATAATGTGTTCACATTAGACTCAACTATTTAATTTAACATCCATCGTTAGACATAAAAACTTGTTTTTTGGTCACACTTATATGGTTATAGAGCCAACAAGTTTAAGAAGGTAAACAAATTCAGACGGACTTTGTTCAGTTAGAGGACAGCATGTTTGATTTCAATGTCATGTTGATGAAGACTAATGGTTCTGCCAAGATGATGTCAACAATCACACAGAAAAACTGATTTCTGATAAAAACATCAGATTTGAGCATTAAGACTTGCAGTGTGAACGCAGTTTTAAGTCTGGATCTTTGACCAAGACCAAGCTGCTACCAGGGGCAGATTTACCTGGAAATGGCAGCATCTGGAATCACTGGGTCAGTCTCTACATGACTGTTCTGAGGGGAAAGGAGCTCATTTCCAGAGAAAAATACGTAGAGCTTTTTCAAATGACTCCTGTAAATGGATTACTGGCAATCACTGATGGAGTTTTGATGTCATTGTGCATCTGTAGTTTGAAATATTGGAGGTTTGAGCACCGAAAGAAGTTTTTTATTCACTATGAGTGCTGTATAAAAACTGTAGTAGTACACTGTACTGTTAAGTTGCTCTTCTAATTATTTTTATTCTGCTCTACAGGATATGTATTTCAAATACATCTGGAACAACTTCCTCCATATTCAGGTGGAAATCTGCACAGCAATGATCTTGGCCATGCCTCCCGCTCCAATGGACATTCAGCCGGAGGGAGAACAGGGACACGTGATGGAGAGCATCCTCATCAAAAATGTAAGAACAAATATTTACTGCAGGTCTTGAATAAATCGTTATTAGATTAGAGGTTGACATGCATACTCAAGCTTTAATTTTTGGGACTGTTGGAAAACGGCAAACTTAAAGTTAGAAATGACGCAGTTTAATACAGACACAATATTTGTTGGTATTGTCTTTATTTTCCTAAAAACAAATTCTCAGCCACACAAATATTGTGTGTTCTGCCCACAAGCAGCCAGTTCTGGTAATGGATGATGTTGTGATTATTACATAACACAGGAGATATATGATCAGGAATTAGTGGATTTTACAGCAGCCTTTTATATGAATTTTTTTGTTTCTCCTCCAGTTGTTTCAGAAGTGCCAGTTTATACAAAGAATCGTAGATGCTTGGAGCTCCAACGAGAAGGAACAGTAAGTTTTCTGGTTTTTCTAAGTACGTGGTTTTATTGGTTCATAACTCATACGGTACTGAGCTCAAAGTTGTTCTGCTTTCTGTGTGTTTTAGGGCTGAAGGTGGCAAACGACGAGGCTACATGGGTCATCTCACCAGAATAGCCAACTCTATAGTTCATAACAGTGACAAAGGTCCTAATGGGCCGCAGATCCAGCAGCTTATCTCTGGTAAGAACTCATTCTGAGCTCAGTCCACTACCTTCTCATGTTTGTTTGTATTTAATTAGCTTTGTCATCTTGAAGTGGACATTTTTCTGTTTGGCAGCTCATGTTTGGGTGTCTGAACCAACTCATTTTGTTATGGTCCATTTATCAGAAAATGTGACATTCATTGATCCGTTCAGATCCACATAGTAATGCTACAAAGTTCTCCAACCTCCTCCATCTGTAGGGCCACCCTAATTCAACCTCAGATGATGCTGCATTCACTGAACCTCCTGTAATGGAAAGTTTAATCTCTTCTTCTTTTTACTTCGCTCTTAACATCAGAGCTCATCATCAGTTTAAAGTTGAGTTAACTGAAGAAATAAATGAGCTGATGATGATCTTTGATGTTTTATATCCTGCTATATAATGTTCAGTTGGCATGTGTAATTTGTTCCCAGAAATTCTGATTTCCCACTTGCCTTTTGAATGCACCATCAGTACTGCAGACTAACAGCTGTAACAGAAACAACACATCAGTGAAATATTTTCCATAATAGCAACAGTTTTTAATGTTAGCCGCATAGACTCAAAGGAACGGTGCAACAGGATGTTGTTGGAGCCGATATGTGACGGAGGAACTCCAACAGGGCTATCCAAGTCCAGTCCTGCTACTGTCCTGCAACTTTTAGATGCATCCCATCTCACTACTGTTGTCACAATACCAGAAATTCAGTAGTCGGTACCAATATCAGTGAATTTCCACAGTACTTGATACCAAATTCAATACCACGGCAAAAAAAATAAAAAATCCCATATTTCTTCAAGACATCCACCTTTATAAAAATTCACCTCTTAACAATGTAGAAACCTGAACAGATAAATAAATAAAATATGCCGGCAGTGACGTTTTGCCTTCAAGTATTTGATTGTTCAGCTGATGCCATGCACAGCAACCTCTGAATCAAATGAAGCCCCCTAATAGCAAAATGAGGGTCTAGAGGCAGTAGTGTTTCAGTGGCAAGTTTAAAATAATGTGCCAGTTTCTGCACAAAAAACTTCAAATAGCCGATATTTAATGCATTATCGTTTAATTTTTTCATTGCAAATGAAAACTGAGACAAAACAATATCACAATGAATATAAGAACGAATAAAGAAAATAATGCAATGAAGAATGGACGGGGTGAATAAACACGCTTTAACTTAATGCGTTAACGAGCGGGTCGCGTCCAGATTTGACTGTAAGATAAACGCTGGTACCAGGTCGGGTTTGGTAATTATTCTAAACGGTTCGGACATATCCAGTCAGATTCATGAGAACAATAAAGCAGAACATTTATAACACATCAAAGCTGACAAATGGACAACACAACATGTGTAGGAGCTTCATCTGGACACAAACTCTGTAACGCAGTCACACATTCATACATGTGTTACTGGCAGACCTCCTGGGAAAATTACCTTTAGACATTTGTATTGAAAAATGTTACAGTTTTTGTTCTAAAGCACTATTTACAGACATCACATCCAATCAGATTCATAGACACAACTATGCAGAATCTATAACTCATCAAATCAACCATGATGGAGAGATGTATTTCCTCATACTGTCCTGTTGTGTTTCTGGTTTGTTTTAGGGGAAGTGCAGGAATTCCAAAAACCTTTCCCATTTTTTTCCCAATCCTAGTTCATGGGCCAAGAAAATGTGCACATTGGTGTCAGAGGTGACATGTCCTGTTGTATCCTGAGGAGGGAAAGAAGGACTAATGATCTCCTTCAAAAAAACTTCACTTCAGAAGCAAACTTAAAAACATAATTTTATTAATTGATCTCCACTCTAAGCTCTGTCCTTGCTCAACTGGGGCAAATTAAGTGGCTGATCAGTTCATTCAAATATGCAACGTGAGCTATGAGAATCTGTGCTGTGCACTGATCAGCTGTCACCACGCTCCTGTTTTGATTGACAGCTTTGTGTTGTTAAATTGGCGGATATTTCACCAGCTGATCTCTGTGTTTCTGTTGTCCCGTTTCTTCCTACACACGAACGTTACAGTCGTCTTCTCTGACAACATGGTGGGCCTCTCAGGTACTGCTCATAAATGGTTCCTACCTCACAGATACAGTTTTTTGTAAGTATGGATACATGCTCCTCAAGGACCCATAAAATAAAATGTGGGGTTCCCCAAGGAACAATTTTAGGCGTTGATTTTCACAGCTATGCTGATGATGTGCAGCTTTACATTGCTCTGTTTCTCCTGGTGACTTAGTGGCAATTAACATCCTTTCAACCAGGATAAAACTGAGGTTTTAAATATCGGTCCTGAAGACAAGAGAGGGATCGTTTAGCAAATTACATAATTTTAATCCTTCTAACTGTGTGAGAAATCTGGGTGTCCTTTTTGACTCTTGAGCTGGATTTTATTCCACATGTTAGAAATGTAAGAAAGACAGGATTTTATCATCTTCAAAACATCGCCAGAGTCCGCCCTTTTCTCTCTCTTGCCAGCACGGAGGTGCTGATGCATGCTTTTATTTCTAGTAGATTAGATTATTGTAATGCCCTGCTCTCCGGTCTTCCTAAAAAGAGTATTTCTAGTTTACAGTTACTACAGAACTCAGCAGCACGAGTTCTGACGAGGACCAGAGGGCACCCTCTATGCTCCTGGGTGTGTCGGATCCTGGTGTGGACGGATCCCCAAAATATCGTTTCCCTCACATCAGCGCCAGACCAGATGCTTATGTCTATTTTTACTGATATTTTTATACCTTCATTCAGTACAGAGAGAGAGTCACTAGGGATTAGAGTTTGTTTGTGAAGAATGGGGTGTGTGCAGGTGGGAGGAGTGAACATGTGCTTTGTTTGTGTGTGTGTGTGTGTGTGTGAATGCTCGTGTGTGATTGTGTATGAAAGAAAAGAAAATGAGGTGTGTGTTTTTAAATTGCTGTTATATTTAGTGTGTGTGAAGGGTTTTTAAATTCTCTTTTATGCATAAATTGTTTTTCATATGTAAAGCACTTTGTGTTGCCTCGGCATGAAAAGCGCTTTATGAATAAAATTTTATTTGATTGGAACATTTTACACGTCTTTCTTTCGGCATTTTATCTTAACGAGTCCCGCGGAAAGCTGAACAGGAAATCCACAGTGTGTGTCACGTGACAAATATGAACCAATGGCATTGTCCGAAATTGAGACCAACCAATGAGAGTCCGCGCCTAGCATAAAACCCTCCCTTTTTAGTATCCGGTTTAGTTGCTAATACGAGGGAAAATGTCATCTTTGGATAAGATCACATCGTTCAGCAGAGAGAGAGAGAGAAAGAGCTTTAAAACAATACCAAACTTAACTGGTTGCAGACAGCCACCGTGGCGCTGTGCTTTGTATAAAAAGGCAAACTTTAGGTGAATTTTGAACAGATGCAGTTAAAGTTTCATGAAATAAACACAAAAAAAATTTTTTTAGTCTGAAAAAATACATTAAGGAAAAAATAAATTATTCAAAATTGCCCATGTGATGTAAAAAAACAGGATTTCTGCCTGCCGTGTCTCGCCTTATATGCATAAGTGGGTTGAAATTGACCCAGTCAGGTTGTTTTATTGCAACATCTTCATAATGAAAGATTACTATAATTTCATATTCTAGCTATTCCTCAAAGAACATGTTTTCGATATCATGCTATTTAATATTTTTACTTTCATACATTTTACAAAATTGTAGTATTTTAGATTACTACTCCAAGCTTCCATACGTAAGTAAAAAATTACTTTTATTCCTTTCCTATTGGATTTAATGAGAACCTTTTGATTTTTATCAACTCTTAACTGTTTTATGGACCATATGGACTACATCACAAGTGTCACCCTTTTATTTGTGAGCCAGTTTGACTAATGGCTGGTAACAAAACCATGTCTTAAATAAGGATCAGCAGCCTCCCAGCTGTCTGTGGTCTCACTGCAGAGCGGGAGTGGTCTGCCGACACAGAATACAGGAAGGCAGAGCCCCTTTTCCTCCTTCAGGTGGCTCAGCTTCTTCAACATCTGCAGTGACATGCTCCACATTTTCCGTCACAATGTTATTAGAAGTGTGTTTTTCTTTTCTGCTGTCTGCTGGAGGAGGGTAACTACAGATAAAAACTGAGGGCATCTGGACAAACTGGTTAAAAAAAGGCCAGTTCGGTGCCAACAGGGGGGCCAGACTTTCTTAGAACTGTGATGGAGCAGCAGATGATGAGGAGCCTGCAGGCCATTTTGGACAATAATAAACAGAGAAGCATCTGCAGTGAGAGACAAGTCTCTCTAAATATCTTTACCTGTCAGATGGCTGAAATGTTGGCTGGAAAAGTACTCTGATGGCTGCATTGAAGCTGACTGTTTTCCGCCAAGCCCAAAAATAAGACTCAACACACCAACCAAAGACGAGGAAGAATTAATTTTAATTTTTTTAGACATCAGAAGAAAATTATTCTGGATTTGTTCCTGTTGTGATGATTATGTTCTAAAAATCTGATTTCCTGGCAGCTGTGTTGGTGCCAGCTGGGAGGAAATTATTCCTCTGACAACACCGACTGCTTTGTCCGCTTATGAAAATGTGTTCATGTGTGTTACAGAGCTCCCCACAGAGGACCGAGAGAAATGGGAGGCATTCATTTCTGGGCAGCTGGCTGACACAAACAAAAGAAACACTGTTGACCTGGTGAGTATCATCATCAAAACTGCCAATGAAGCTTTTGGTTTTATTTCACTAAATGTTAGCTGCCTGGTGCCTCAGTGTGAGTTTTTGATTAAAAATAAATAATGAGTGAGTCTCTACATCCAGAACAGAGTCACCTTTCTGACTTTAAGGGTTCAGATCATTGATTTTTAGGATGTTTGTTTCTGTTTTTATTGATTGTGATTGTGTTGCAGTCACAGGGGACACAGTTTGTTTGTATTGAGGAATGAACTGATCTGAAAATAAATTTTTCCTCAGGTGAACACACATCACATCCATTCTTCTAGTGATGATGAGGTGGACTTTAAAGACAGTGGCTTTCACCAGGACTCCTCACTGCAACAAGTAAGACCCAATACACACACACAGATCCATGAATACAAATCTCCAGTAGCCATCAGTGGACAGTGTTGTTTCACATCAGCTTATTGATGATAGTTATATAATAACACTTCTGAATGATTGAGGACACATCAGGTCAGGTCACAGCACCTTCCACACATAAAACATGTTTGAATATTTCCCAGTTTTATGGCACAGCTTAGGTGTAAATCTGCTCTGTTGACACACAGTTGTGTTGAGGAGGATTGAAACATAGAAAATTAACATCACATAAAATATCAAAGTTTGACCATGTCATTGTTAGTTAAGGGATGGGGTTAACAGCTTCGAACGGATCAAAACATGAAAAGGTTTTTAAAAGACAGAAATTAAATTTATCTTTCATCTAAATGGCGCTAACATAATTTTTTTTTTTTAGAAAGTAAATGGAAGGTATTTTTCCAGGAAGCTATAGTCAGCAATGTAAAGAATTAACATACAGAAAATGATCAGGAGGCGTTCAGAAGACCATGACTGCAGAGCTGACTTACCTGGAGCAGGATGTTCAGGGATATGTCTTTGCTCAGGACATCTGTCTGTCTGCAGTCTTTGAGTTTACCCTTTTTTTGGGGGGATTTGTATCTTATTACAGTATCTATCGGATACAGATCTCAGTTTTCAGGAAGAAACGATGTTGAAACTTTGTCAGATCAGAGCAACAGGAAGTCCAGAAAGCTGCTTTGGAAATGTCTAAGCTTTATTTGGAGAGATTACAGAAAGTAAACTTCATAAAGCTAAAAGGTCAAAGGTGATTTTTCACAATTACTCAACATGTTTCCATTTCCACATTTCCTGACCATGTGTCTCAACAAATTGGACTTAAACTGAGGCTGTGCTACAGAACTTGGAAAATATTAGATGCTGTAATTTCAATAGAAATCATCCCTATTGTCCACCGATGCAGATCAGTCTGTCTTCATCTTTTTAAATGTGTAAACAGAAATATCTAGCTTAATATTTCTACCAACACATCTCTCCATCATGGTTTGAATTAATTGAATTAACTACTAATTATGTTTCAGAAACTAAAGTTACTGGACAAATGATGAAAACCATGAAGTGCATGTTTGCTTTTTAACCCACGTTTCCAACATGCAGCCGTATTTTATGAAAAGTTTTGGGGTGAGGGTTGGGCCGTATCTGCCATATTCTCCACAGTGGACTGTTTAAGTGAACAGCTTCCACTGAAGTGGCGAAATAACACGTACAACATAGAACAACATGTGGTTAAAGAACTAATTATTACATATTTTCTGTCCACATTTCTCCATGCGGTCTGCTGAACAGAAAGTTATTTTAACTGCAGCTGTTAGTGACAAAAGATGTTTTCCTCCATCAGTCATGGTCTTTCGTCCACCTTCAGCTGGGACATTGTGTGAAATGAAAATGTAAAGTGATTATTTGTAAAAACATTTTAATCCCAGTGACAAATTGAAAATAGGCCGCACCAAGTGTTTTTGTTTATTTTTCAGGGTGAGGGTGTGCACATTTGGATTTGACAGCATATGTGAAACGACCACTGTCGGGGTTACTTTCTCGGTGGTTTTCCAATTTTCCTAAGTCAGACTCAGAAGAAGCTGGATTTTCACCATCACATAGTTTTGACTTGTTTTTGTCGGTGCTGCAGTGACAAACTGACTCATATACGGTTATATTTAGGCTGTTACCAATATTTAACCGTGATTTACAAAAAATTTGTCAAGCCCTACTTCTTTTATTTCTTGGTTGCACCAAAGCATGTAACATTTCTCAGGAATTTATCTCCCTGAATGTCGCTGTACATTCTGGCTTACTAGAGCTCAGAGAAGTATGACACTGTGATAAGAAGCCAGTTAAAACCAATCTGATCACCAGCTGTACAGTCTTGTGTGTGGGTTTTAGAAATTGTGACCCGTGCACATTAGATATCCAGTACGATGAACGACAAACGTGAATCACAGAAACGGTGCCTGAGCCAAACAAGAGAAGTTGAGCGTTGAATAATTTTGACCTCTGCAGGCCCCTCTCTGTGTGACGTCACCTGAACTGACGGAGGTCAAGTTTCCTCCAGAAGTTCAGTAGTGGCTAAGAGGCTGACAAACACTGATGATGACCAAAGTATTACAAAATCCAACACTTCTGCAGGTCTAGAAAAATCAAAAAGCTGCATCTGTTAACGGTGAAGCATCAGACTGAGAAAATACTGGCTGATAAACGTCACCAGAAAACCAGAACAGCCTCCATTAGACTTACCCCAAGCGTTTAAGCCGCACCTGGAGGCTGTCCTGCAGAAGATCTGTGGGAAAAATATATTATTCACGTCCAACAAAACTACTGAAAGGAGGCGCTGCTGTGAATTTAAAAGAAACAAAAATTGGATGTTTATGGCTGGTTGAGTAGCCATAAACGTGGCATTTAGTAAAGCTAAAGAGGAGTTTTATTTTTATAAGCTTTATGTCCAGGTGGATGACTCATGAAAGGGATAAAATGTAAATCTGAGGATGGAACTTTTTAAATGGCAGCAAAGCCTCATAATTCATATCAGTTGATTTATGTTCATTCAGTTCAGTGAAGATAGACCTTTCAAGTTTATTTACAAAATAATGTCTTCTACTTAACATTTTTGCTTCAAATTAAGATAAACATTTTCCTAAACTTCATTCTGGTTCACAACAATAGAAACAACGCTGGGAAAATTTGGGTACTCCTAAATTGTTTGCCAGTGGACCCAAATTAAAAAGTTAGATGCACCAGTGCAACCAATGCACAAAGTTAGTCTGGAGGCCTGCATATATCACCATGTTTTTCAGAATAATACTGGTTTCGCCGTAGTGGACAGCATTTAAAAAAAACAAAAGCAACTATATCTAAATATATTTTTGAGAGAGAATGAGTTTTTAAAAGTGTATTTTACGTCTGCTTCACTTTCTGAACTTTCTCCGTCCATTTTCACCGCTCAACATTTCCAGCTCTGCAGCAGCTTTACTGGTGCAACAGTGAAAAACGTCCCCCTTCAAACAGCTTCTTCCTGCACCGCGTTCCCAATGCTGTTTAGCTGCTTAAAACGACAGATTCAGATCGGAACATAAGTGAAAGGGTTTTTTGGGGTGCAGCTGTACTATTTTCAGTTGAATACAGAATTAAAGCGAGCTGCTCGTCAACTTTACATTTCACACATTGTCCCAGCCTTTTTTGTCTGTGTATTTGCATTTGCTAATTTCTGTTGTGTAAGTAATGCCCAGCTGTGTGTAGAGCTAAGACTATATCATTATCGTTGGTCCTGGGTCTTGCCAGGCCTTTTCTGATTATCAGATGCAACAAATGACGTCCAATTTTATTGAGCAGTTCGGCTTCAATGACGAAGAGTTTGCTGATCAGGACGATGTTGTGGAGTGAGTACTCATCCTGCATGTCTAAGTTTTTCTGTATAACACTAAAGAACAACACACTGAAGACATTACAAACCTGGTGGTCATTTATAACTTAATATTTACACAAGAATCAGACTTTATTCTCCATCATCACACCGTATGGTTTATCCAAACAAGAATTTCAGACTTAGATTTATAAAATATTTCTGTTTTTCCAGAGAAAAATGTTATCAGAGAAGGGTTATTACCTGCTGTGAGGGGAAAAAGGAAAAATATTCAGATTTGGCTTTAAAACTGTCTTTTCTCCCATGATTTGCCTTATTTCTGGCTGCCATATCCACCATGTTTGTAGTTTTCTGCTGCCTGGTTCTTCATCAGTGAGCTTTTTTGAATCATATCTGCAGTGGTGGTAGGCTTTTAGGAACAGGGGCTTCTCTTCTAACTGGGACGGTGTCAAATCTGTTTACATCAGTTATGGGATTAATTATGGGTTTGACATTAAAAGTGTCTTGATTTTAAAGAAAAAAAGAAAAGAAAGAAATAATAATGAAATGCACTGCCTGTCCCAAAAAAAAGTAAACATCTCAATTTAACTGCATATACAGGTAAGTCTGTAGCAACCGATAATGTTATAATTTTGGCCATTTTAAATGTAAAAGCCAATAATGTAATAAGTTATTACATTATTAGCTGGTTGTTATATTATTAGCCTAGCATTAATAGAAAAATCTTTTGCAAATGTAATAACTACATCTGATAGTGTAGTGATATATAAATAGAACTGCATTTCTTGGGGAAAAAAAGTTTTTTTATTTTACAGATTTTGTGCTGTTTGTACATTTTTAACTAGTTAAGTGAATGACAGTCAACATGTTTATTCATCATTCATACTTGACTTCAAAATACAACAGAGATGATGATAAACTCTAATTAAGAAACGTAAAAAGAGAAAACAAATGACATTATTGGTTATTACATTGTCGGTGCTACACACACACAAATGGTGAAGGGAACTCAAGGAAAGGCGGTCCAACGAAATATTGGAGTGTAGCTTTTCCTTTTGACAGGCAGTGTGAAAGTGATGATCTTAATTAAATTTGTACTCCTATTAGTTGAACATCTGACTGTCATTCAGTATTTCTGTTTTATGAGGATGAAAAATGTTAACGCCAACAGGAGTCTGTAGTCCATCCGGTCCACTGTAAACTCATTGTATGTGTGTTTGACAGTGGTGTGTATTACTAGGTCACTTCCTCTGCCATGGTAACACACCTCCTGATGGACGTTTGTTACCATCAGAGCGTCTCATGCAGGGATGTGAAACTGCAGTCCTCGATGGCTGCTCTCCTGTTGGTTTTCTACGTTTTGCTGCTTCATCAAACCTGATTTCAGATGTAACAGATGGCCTCAAAAGATTTAGCTTTGCATCTGTATCAAGTGTGTTGAAGCAGAGAAAAATGTAAAACCTGCAGAACAGCGGCCCACCAGGACTAGAGTTTGCCATCCGTGGTCTGATGAATCCAAACTGTAGTTCTGACATCCTGAAACGCTCTCTCATACATGGTTGAGTGGAGTTTCACACTTTTATCTGATCTGTTTATTTCTGTAAAGACTCTGACCTGTCTGGGGACAAAAGTAGGACTTCAACTCACCACAGAAACACTGACTTGGACATAGAGTTCACACCAGCGGAACAGGTCCATTGAAATGAAAAAGCCTAGACAGTGCCCAGACCCACCTCTCAGATGACTGGATTTACTGGTTTTTCTGGCTCTGCAGGATACAGCATTGTCTAACTCTAGGCCTGTCTGCAAAGGATAAAGAGTTTTTTTTCTATAGTGTTAGAGAATAAAGATATTTAGGATGTCGGTGACCACAAACTGTTAGTTTATAAAATGTTTTCCAGTAATCTGCAGAAAGTGTCAATGACTTGACTGGCTCTGGATTTATCCAAACAGGGATGTCACGATTATTGATTTTCTTGGTACATTTATTTTCAGAGAAATGATCACGACTATTATGCATTGATTAATTTCCCAACACTATAACTATATGAAATCACAAAAACACTCTCTTTTTTTTAGGTCTTTTATTTTGTTATGTTGACATCAAAAGATGGAAATAAATAAAACTCAAACATTATAAAAACAAAGTAAAGTAACCACAAAGTAAAGTCTCATTCCAACTAATCTCCTCTGCTCTGTAAAAAATAAATTAATCCTATTTAATAACTTCTCTCAGAGAAAAAAGATGGAAAAGGCTGCAGGACTTCTACCTGGACTTATGTGGGTTCTTTCTGGAAACTACATTATAAAAATTTCTTTTCAGCCTGATTAGTAAATGTAGAAACACAGAAAAATCATCTTGCTAGCTTTGACTTCCATCTGTCCTTTAGCAGAATATCTGCAGTTCCAGTATTACTAATAGTATTATTAATTCCAGTGTTAATAATACTGAAACAGTGGAAATAAAGAATCAAGACCACATATCTAAATACAGTCTCTTCCATTATGCACTGATGACAACAAAAAAGCTACCACCTCATGTCAGTTAAATCATGTTTGAACAGCAAAGGTTTGTCTCAAACAAGCTAAAAACTTCTGCTTTTCTGCTCTGTATGATGTAACGTTCTGTGAATTATCTCGACATGTTGCTGTAAGTCCAACCTGACTCTCACAATTCGAAAACTGCAAATAACATAACATTTATTGTCAGTGTTACATTAGATGAACATTAACATCATTTAACCCAGTTACTGAACTCATGAACCTTTACTTTGTCGTACAAAGCTGCTGGTTATCCTGCAGGAGGTGAAACATGTTGGATAAATTTCCTTTTTCATGTCATGCTTTACAGGCTGGTGAGCCTTCCTCCACAATTACGCCTTGCTCATTTTTTCTAGAACCACAGAAATCTGATAAGGATGATTTAACCTGTTTTGTTTGGAGGCAGTAACTCTCCCTCTGCCATTCTTTTCCACTTGGGCAACACAAGAGGCATCAGAAAGATATGGCGTTATTACGTTTCCGTTCCGTGTACAAGTTAAGTTGATCTGCTGATATGGTTCAGACATAATCTTTCCTGGAAAGTGACAATATTGAGGGATCTTTACGATTAATTAATTGTAGTGTTTAATAGTGTGATTAATTGTGAAGTCAAGTAATCGTGACATCCCTACATTGCATGTCATTTTTCAACTGTTAGCTGAAGCTGTAATCAGTATGTAGATGTAGTATGACAGATGATGTTAGGATGGTCTTAACTCTGACAAAACTCTAACAGTTTCATCCTGATACGACTTTTTTTTTTTTTTTACTCCAGTGATTAAAATTCCCCGTTTCTTCTTCTGATTAAGATAATTAGAGAACATTTTTCTTCCCCTGAGCAACCAGAGAGTATCAGTTTTGGTTTCCTAATTCTGTTTGTTGTACCAGGACCAGTTCTGTGCTTGTAGTTGAGTTGGTTACCTGCATATGGACAAAAGACTGTTGGGTTTTGTCAGAGCTGCAGTGTTGAAGTGTTTAACGGCTCTAACTGAACTAAACTCTGTTCTCTTTAACGTTGCAGTATTCCCTTTGATAGAATATCAGACATCAATTTTTCACTCAATACAAATGAAAGTGTAAGTACTCTGAATATTGATCATAAATTTATGTATAGTGATGGAGTGAGGGGGGATTTTCTTGTTGACAAACGTAATGATGCTGTCATTTGTCTCCAATGAGGAAACGTGTGAACTGAGGCTGCTAATGTTAATGCTGTGATTAACTGCTGTCTGTCTGTAGGATTCAGATTGTGTTTTGAAGTATTCTGACTAGACAGTGTTTGTTTGTTTTTTTTTGTTTTTTTTTTATGTAAAATTATGTGTTGTGTGTGTGTGTTTTCCACAGGCAAATATAGCTTTGTTTGAGGCTCGCTGTAAGGAGAAAATCCAGCAGTTTGAAGATGCTGGTTCTGATGAGGATGACATCTGGGATGAAAAAGATGTCACCTTCGCTCCAGAGGCTCAAAGACGCCCGAGGTTTGTTCAGTGTCTGCAGTGCCGAATTAATCCGTAATGACCTGCAGCAACAAACCCATCATTATATCTTCCACATGTCATTTCTATGGGTTAGATTTAGGTTACTTCATGTTTCTATTTTCCATACATACTGATAAACTAATTAAATTGAAAGTTTAGGAATTTGAAAAGAAAACAAAACAAAAAAAACCTCTGGTGTCAGAAGCCTGTATTTAAATAAACCTAAAATGTAAATGAGTTGATGATGATTCTCTGCAGGATGATTTTACTGATGTGTAATAACTGTGTCCATCTCAGGAGTTCAGGCAGCACAGATAGTGAGGAGAGCACAGATTCGGAGGAAGAAGATGTAAAGAGAGACACGTTCGAAGCCTCCAATCCCGGTACTGATGACAGAATGGAAGTCGATACAGGTTGGTGTCATTAAACGCATCACACATTAGGAGTGTTGAATTTATTTGTTTCTATAATGCATCGCAGTGCAGATGTGGACAATTCTGCATTGATGCAGCAAAAAAACATAATCCATTTATAAGTAATGTTTATATTCTGCTGCCGCTTGTGTGTGTGGCGTGATCTGGCCTCCTGCAACAGCTCAGCAGATGAATAACTCCCACGAAAGATCAGACTATTGGAACCTCACCTTACTGTAAAGCTGTAAAACTAAGCAAACATACAGAAAATGCATAAGTATCTCACTGGAAATGAATTCAGTGTCTCAGTGAAATCAAGTAACATTACACATCAAAATGTATAAAAACCGACAAGTTAGCTTAAGACTAAAGTCAGTGTAGAACACCATTGGCAAGCTAGTGGTCTAAAGGATTAGAACAACTTTATCCATTAACAAATATTCACATCTACAATATTATCTGTGTTCAATTAAAAGTTGACTAGAATGTCAATGTCAAGGCAATTATTTTCTGGCCATAAAGGAGAACATGAAAAACATCTTAACTTCCATATTCTATATGAACTGACTATGGAAAGACTGAAGGGACAAAACACACTGGTTTCCAAAGAATCTCCCCACTCAAGGGTCGTTAAACCATTTTTGAAAACAGAACATCACAGAATAGTAATGATGATTCTTGATTTTCCAGCAATGTAACAATAAAGTTCAGTAATGAAGTTGAAAATATCATTGTTTACATGTTTATGATGTTTGTGTATATAAGGACATTCATATTGATTTCTAAAATAATTATAAACAGGGAGTTCATAATTATCTGACTGCTTGTATTCATTCATTTAAGAAAGTATCAATGGTGCAGTAAGAAAAAAAATTGAGGATGGAGCATATAGTGATACATCATGATGCATCGTCGAATAGAATCAAATCATTGACAAGATAATTGTAATCGAATCGTGAGACCAGTGTAGATGCACAGCCCTATCACCCACCAGCCTGAACACTGAAGGGCACAGATCTGTTTTAGTTGGTTAAGTTTTTTTTCATTAAGTTTTTCTGGATGCTGACCTCGTGTGAGAACTGTGGTTGGTTTTATTTACAGTTTAGATTCAAAGTGACATTGGTAATACTGATGAAATAAACACATGGGCTCACACAAGTAACAAAAATGTGCAGATGTGATTCAGAGACCTTACTTCATATTATTTTTTTCTAACTTTTTTTTAAAACTAATATCTGCAGGCCCGGTGTGGACAGCCAACTTTGATGACATCCCTATGGACACAGGAACGTCCACAGCTTCAGCCTCCAGCCCCAACAACCCTGCTGCACCCTCCCCTCTGTCCTCCACTAAAGTTGTCCCCGATGCAGCGTGGAGCTCTTCTCCAACTGTCATGTCCAACTCTGAAACCAGCTGGGCGGATTTCTCCAACTTCTCCCCTGTCAGGTAGGAAACCAGAACTGGTTCTGGTTCTGAGCTGCAGACTCAGTAAGGACATTTTTTACTGTTGTTGTTTTCAAACTGAAAGATTACTTAAATAGAAACTTCTCTGTTTCAGTCCTAAAGACCCTTTGAGGTGCAACTCTCCTGTTGCAATGGAGACCAGCATGGAGACAATAGATCCCCTGGGAGTCAATGCACCAGTCCAACCTGAGGGTTAGTTCTGCAAGCTTAGCTGTCCAATCTGAGGATGTTCCAGTAGTCGGGTTTTTCAGCAGTGACACAAATCTAAAGTTTTCAGAAGCCACAAATAAGAAATGTGGCATTTAAATGAACAAGATTGTCAAAGGAAACCTGACTGCTGAGACGTCTCAGTTCAGAGTGTGTGATTTCTTCAGAGTACAAACTATGATCAGACTCCTTTAACACCTTTCAGAGTGTGATGGCTGGTTGGAGGGCGGTGCGGCTCCTCCCTCCTCCACCTCACAGAAGGACTGCGGGAAGTCAAACCAAGAGGAAGAAACTTCCTGTTCTGAGCAGAGGAGCATTACTGAGACGGTCATCAATGGCTCCATGAAAGAAACAGTCAGTCTCACTGTCGACGCCAAAACTGAGACCGCTGTTTTCAAGAGGTTTGTCCATCACATCGAGACACACACTCGTCTGTGGTAACTGACTGAATGTCATTAATAACTTTAAGTAGACTGAGACCATGCCATCTTAGATTCTTATTCAACATCTCATGTTGCTTTACTCAACAAAGTGAAAATCAGGTCTTCTATGTACACTCACAGCCCACTTTATCAGATCCACCTTGGTTGGAACCTCTTTTTCCTTCAGAATTACCTTAAATCTTGGTTGTCATAGATTCAACAAGGTGTTGAAAACATTCCTCAGAGATTTTGCTCCATACTGACATGATAGCATCACACAGTTGCTGCACATCCATGATGAGAATCTCCAGTTCCACCGCATCCCATTGGATTGAGATCTGGAGTACAGTGAACTCATTGTCATGTTTAAGAAACCAGTTGGAGATTTTCTGAGCTTTGTGACATGGTGCATTATCCTGCTGGATAGCCATCAGAAGATGTTCCACTGTTGTCATAAATGGATGGACATGGTCAGCAACAACACTCAGGTAGGCTGTTTAAACCATGCCACCTTGGTACTAAGGCCCTGTTTCCACCAAAGCTCAGGAGTGGTTTGATTTAGTAAACCCTGATCTCTGTCACATTTCCACAGCCGACAGTACTCTTAGCTGGTAGGTGAGGTAAAAGTTGGATAACAATAGATGCGTCAGCAACGTAATACTGCAACGCCTTCCTTGAATTATAACAAAGAACGTGACATAAAAACAAAGGAGAATGATGGACATCCATGTGAAGTGACAATTCTTTTGACTAATCAGTGGATTGCAGTTTGTCAAGCTCCACCCATTAGGGTCAGATCGTAAGATTGGGACCCCAATGGAAGGGTCCCAAAAAAGTAGGATGGGTTGGATCAGATATTCTTGCACCCTTCCCAGTTTTTGCCTTTGGAAGGCAAAAAAGGCCCATCCCAAGAACAAATCAGAATGCATGAAGGGCTCAAAGTGTGCCAAGAAAATGTCCCCCACACCATTACACCACCAACAGCAGCATCCTGAACATTGATCCAAGGCAGGATGGATCCATGCTTTTATGTTGTTTACGCAAAAATCTGACCCTACCATGTAAAGGTGGAGCTGAAATGGAGACTTTTCCAACCTTTTGGTCCATTCTGGTCCAGACAACTGCTGCTCACTGGATATTATCTCTTCTTCAGACCATTCTCTGTAAACCCCAGAGGTGGTTGTGTGTGAAAATCCTAGTAGATCAGCAGTTTCTAAAATACCATGCCACATTCAAAGTCACTTAAATCCCCTTACCTCCTCATTCTGATGCTCAGTTTGAACTTCAGCAAGTTGTCTTCAGCATGTCTACATGACTAAATCATTTACTTGCTACCATGTGATTGGCTGATTTGATATTTGCATTAACAAGCAGTTGAACAGGTGGACCTGATAAAATGGGAGATGAGTGTTTATTAATCTGCTCTAAAATCTTGATCCTGCTCTGAAGCAGTGATTCAGTCTGAGCTGGTAATTACACTAAAACATTGTCATATTTATCCAGTTTCAGTCTTAAACGAGTATTTGTTGAATATTAAATGTGTGAAATGCCTCCGTAAATGTCCAGGTTTAAATATGGTTGTCCTTTGTCCCACCGTCCTCCTGTTGATGCTGCATTTAATGTGTGTGTGTGTGTGTGTGTGAGTAAATAACAGTGTAATGAAATGAACGACACTCACAGTCTGAGCTTCCCCTCTCTCTCTTGCTGTGCGTTGTGGGTGTGGTCTTCTTCAGAGTGTTGAAATCTTATCGGTATGTACAGCCAATCAGAGATGAGCCTGCAGCCGTGATGTAGTCTTGTTGTCACGTCAACCACCAACTTTTTTTCCCCAGTTTATATCTTTGGTTTCTACTCTTGTTTTTTCATTATCTCCATTCTGCATGTGTTTCTACTGAAGCTGTTGTCCACTTTTGTTTCTTCAGTTTTGGTTCAACGTGATCCGGTTTATCTAAACGGTCCGGGCCAACAGAACCCAATCAGGACTTTGCCCCTAACGGCAGGTTTCTGAAGTGTCCCTCAACAATTGAGTTTATTAATACTCTCAGATTAATTGATTTTGGGCTTCAGCACTTTAACCACCAACATGATATTCATACCGCCACTTCTAAAGGATTTAGAGTAAAATAATCTGTCTTCTTCGTACAAGTGAGTCGTTAATGTGTTGAAGTTTGATTAACCCTTAAAACTCCACTTATATTGTCAACAGTTTCTCAGGAACGGTAGTGTTTAACTGGGTGGTAAATTGTGATGGATAGCTTACCCTTTCTGTGATTTAAGGAAGTTTTCCAGACATTTCTATCCCATCCAAGAGGTTTACAATTCAGCCACAAAATGTAGTGTTTATTCAGAGACTCTATGGTAAATCCACAATGAGTGATCCATGATAACACCATTATTTATAACATTTTAATAGTAAAAAAAGATCTCTATCGTATGTTGCTTAGAGATCTCTATTTTATACTCGGAAATTATGATGAAGCCACTTTCCACCACTCAGCTTAAATTGACGGTAGCGTCCAATCCGGAGCAGCGAAAGCTTCACAAGTGAGCAGAAAGTAATTTCTGTCTGAAAAGAACAGAAATAATGGTCCCTGTAGCAACCAGTAACTTAATAGTTTGCCCATTTTAAATGTAATAAAGCCAATAATGGAAAGTTATGCTGTTCGTTGGTATATTGGCCTAGCATGAAAAAACCTTTGAAAATGTAGTAACTTTTTTGTTTTTACTGTACAGTGTCCTTGAGGGACCTGAAAGGTGCTTTTAGATAAAATGCATTATTATTATTAACTCAGCCGATAATGTAATAATTCATAAATAGGACCACCTTTCTTAGATATGTACAATTTTTTTTAGCAGATTTTGTGAAGTTTTGTTAGCAAAAATGCAATATGATCACATTAATGTTAAGTTATGTTATTGGCTGTTTTACATTTAAAATGGTCAAAATTATGACACTATTGGCTGTTATTACGTTATTGGTCGCTACAGTCCTCTATAAATAAAATTTAAATGTTTTTGATGCACGGTGGTGCTAAAAACAAGCTGACTAGTAGGTAAATAGCAGCATAAGTTACTGTCAATATCAAATACCTGGAAGAAAAAGTATAAATAAGTAAATAGTTTCTCTTGTGTTTGTTCCAATGCCAATTTTTTATTTATTCAAAATAATGTTAGTAATAAATTCAGTTTTGCTTTGCCTTTATGGTGCTAAATTGTTAATGTTCACTTTACACAATTTTAGGCCTCATGTAATCTGACAACTGAGGCTGTCCTGAAAAATCATGTCTGGATGTTGACTGGGATTAAAAGGGTTGAGCTACTAAGTACATTTTTACTTAAAAAACAAAAACAACACAGGCAGACCAAAAACGGCAAAATAATGGCTTGGAGTTTTAAGGGTTAACAGCAACTTTTTGTCAATGGTTTAAAAATAATGATTGATTTCTGTGAAAGTAGCCAAGCATGATGATAAATGTTTAAATATGCTGATAGGAATCCTAAATCTGCGACTGATAATTAAGTACTTTTCATTCCTCCAGTATCAGATCAGTAGCTGTTCTACAGAATGTCAGGTGTTTCATATATTTCTAGGTGGATCTTTGTAGGTGTTTTGCTTTGATTGAGTCCTCATCAAGACTCTTGGTGGTTCTCTGAGACAAAGCAAGACTGACGGCTGGTAAATTTTGGTCCAATCAGAGTTCAGTTTCCAGACAGTAACGCAGCTAAACATTCAAAACAGCTGATTTTCTCCATTTGCTGTACATTTACAAGTTTTTCCTCCGTAGACTTCCCAGACTCCTTCATTTCCACACCACCATCCTTTTGTTTTCCTGTGTTCTGTCCACTCGGCATGCTCCCACTTTCACCTGTCACTGTGTTGTGTGTGTGTGCGTGCGCGCGCGTGCGCGCGCGTGCTGAGTGTGGTTGCCGTGCATCACTTATTAATGTTGATGTGTTGTACCTGTCTGTTCCAGTGATGAAGACAAGCTTGCCTCTTCAGAGAAATACTTAGTAGTGGAGTGTGTGGACTCAGACATCAACAGCTCAGCTGCAGCCTGCTGTCCCAAAACAGGGTCAGACTCCAGTCCTCATACACTGTCACACACATGCACGCCACCATGCTAACCTGCAGAGAGGGAAACAGTCACGGTGTCTGTCCAGGCTCGGCAGCACTGATCATCAGCTCTCACATGTTCAGGATTTACAAGTTTGCTTCCTAAATGTGAAGCTGGAATTTTCTCTGTCGCTATTTCAATGAAACTGGTTTGATAGTCTTATCAGAAACTGGTGAACTACATTTTTTAAACTCTTAAACCACGTTCAGTCTGTGGATCTCCTGGTTCTGTTGTATCCCATGCTGGAAACAGTTTTACGTGTTTAACCAGCTTTGAACCAAATTCTGTAGTTTCCTGGTCAGACGGTTTCCTCACCGTGCTCTCCTTCATGTTCACCGTTTCCCTCCTTGTGTCTCCTGACCTCATCTCTTACTCTCAGTGGCTGAACTGATGGATCACTCCGTATCTCTGACTCCTGATTTTATCGGACATGATGAAGATGGCTCCCTGATTCTGTATCGGCTTAAAGAGCCAGAAGAGTCATTAGAAAAATACAAATCAAAACAATGCACCTTATTCACTCGTCTTCCTCCTTCGTCTTCAGATAAATGTGAATTTTACTCCTTACATCCTGACTTGATGTAGGCTGCTGATGATTTATTATTTTTTCTAACTTTCTATCTTTCATCGTCATCCTGTTAAACATGCTGCTCTGCTAATGACAGTCAAGTCCAGAAGGTTTTCTATTGACTGTTCAATGTAGAATAAAAAAGTCTTTCATGCCTTTTAAAAATTATTTAGAATTGAAACGGCCTCTAAAGTGTTAGTTTCCCGGTTTTTATTATAGGGGGTTCATTTTAGATCATTTTACTAGATCAGTAATCTGCTCACTTAAATCGCAGATGGTTTGTTTAGCTGCTGCAGTTTGCTCTCTACTTTATTTATTAAACTCAGACTCACAAAATAAAAAAATGTTAAACTTAGTTATAAAAACACTGATCAAAATTCTAACAAATACTTGGTGCATCGTTCCAGGTAACACTAGACCTGTGTTGACAGTTGTAGTTTTCTGATAGAGAAATGGACACAACTGTGATAAAAAAGAGATCTGTGATGGTGTTACTGGGATCTATTGGAGCCGTTCTCCCAATGATCTGATGACTACTGACACCATTGTTGCCTTCACTTCTCCCATCTTTTATCTTCCTCTTCAATTCTTGGTAGTTTTCCAACTTCTCAAGTGTCGTTTCTGAACTGTATCAAAGCTCTGTCATCTTTGATGGCCTCTCCCATCTTGATCCTGGGATTTCCAGTCTGAGCCCAGTACAGATGTTCCTCTACACTATTCCAGTCACCTGGTAATGGAGCTCTAGGGATGTCACAATTACTTTATTTCACAATTAATGACAGTATTAGACGCCACCGTTAATTAATCACAAAGATCCATTAATATCATCACTTGCCATAAAAGATTGTCTGAACCGTATCAGCAGATCAACTACGTCTGTGTGTTACCGCTTCTATTGCTTTGTTTTCATTCCATGTTAGTGGGAAAGTACGTCAAAGGAGCAGTTATTCACTCCAGACAAACTGGTTAAATCAACCTTGTCACGTTTCTTTGGTTCTGGAAAAATTAGCAAGGTGTTATTTATGTATCAAACAGCAGCTGGTCTGCGAAAGGACAGCTGAAAGTCAACGCTAGCTAGATGTTTCTCCTGTGTTTCGAAATTCTCTACTCAGGTTGAAAAGAAATGTTCAAAACCATTTTTATAAAGTAGTTTCCAGATAGAAGCCTCCCAAGTCTAGATCGATATCCTGTAGCTTTTTTCATGTTTTCTTAGAGAAATCCAGAGTCAGTATGTAGGATTTATTCATTGTTCGCAGAGCAGAGGGGATTTAGGTGGAATGATACTTCTTGGTTACTTTACTTTGTTGTTATATTATTTTACGTTGGCATCAAAAGATAGAAATAAATAAAACTTAGACCTATAAGTGTGTTCATGTGATTTTACACATAGTGTTATAGTGAAGGGAAATGAATTAACACAGAATAATCGTGATAATTTCTCTGATAACCATTGTACCAAGAAAATCTATAATCGTGACATCCCTGCCTGAATCTGAGTGTGGTATGGTCGACCCCGTCCTCAGTTCCTCTGAGACCATGATCAGATCCTCTATGCCGTCTTTTAGAACAGCCTTCTCTAGACACTGAAAGGACTTCTTGATGTCAGCCTCTTCTCCGGTCTGTCGGTAGTACACACCATGCAGGGGTTTATCCCTCCATGGTGGTTCCTCCTCTTCCACGTTGGGTTTCAGCTTTCTGAGACATTCGCTGAGCAGTTCATCGCTGGGGGCATCTTACTCCTGGACAGTGGCTCTGACCCTCACTAGCCCCCGGCCTCATTCCCTCATGAACTGGCTCAGGATGCTGGACTTGTTGTGAAGTTGTACACGTTGATGACGTCTTCTTCCCATTCAGCTGACTCAGGGCCTACCTCCCTCTCTGTAGGTACAGGCCTCCTCATGGCTGTGGTCTCTCTGTGGTATCCCAACTATCTGGAGCTGTCCTGAACATCTGCTATGTTTCCTCTCAGTAGTTCAACCCCTTCAGTTGCGCTCATCTTGCCTCTTTTCTACACCTTTCTGCCACATTTCTCCAGTCTGGATGACGTTCTGAGGATCAGTGAGTTGATAATCTTGCTCAGTTCTGGTTGCATCATGAAGTCGTCCATGCAGGGGAGGCGGCTGCATTTCCACCACAAAGTTCTGGAAAATTGATCCTAATCAGGCTGATTCTATTCACTGTTGTGGTCCTTAGGCTTCTTTTATTCTTGTTTCAATTTCTTTAACTTTTCCTGAATTTGTTTCTGTGTCCTACATTCAGCCTGTTGGATATTCTTCCAGTCTGTCGTTTACAGTTGCCCTCTCAAAGTTGCTCTGAATGTTGTCCTCAATAAGTACGCTCAGATGAACCTGTCCTACATCATCTGTCCACTTCAAACAATCAAAACACAGAGTTAAGTTTGTAGAAGTAAAATAAAAACATCTGATTAAACATGCGGTGCACGCTGCACATTTGTTCCACCAATAAGAGGTTTTCAGCCTCTCAGGAATTCAGGTAATCTGAAAAGTCCTTTCCGTCTACGGGGCAAAGAACTTTACCTCCTTGAAAAAAAATCACCTAGTAATGTCTGTAAAAACGCTCCGAGGTTTGTTTTTGGATTGTATTTTATATTATTTTATTTTTTTAAATCCTGGGTAAATGAAAAAAAATTTTCCAGTAGAAAAAGAGGGGTTCTAACATGTCTGAGCTCACTGTTGTTCTGTTAACCTGACTTCATCTTCTGTTCAGGTTCCTCTGTGTTTGATTTCTAATGGAAACCTTTGTTAATCCCAGAGAAAAATTCTAACATTGTCGTTTTATTTTAATTAAAAGTCCTAAAGTGATGTCGGATTAGTTTAAAGGGACTCTATGTAGTTGCTTAGTTTTTGAACTAGCGACTGCCATCTATGGGTCTTAGCAGAACTGCAGCCTCCATGGTAAGCTCGTGCATGACCCGCGCACCCTT
>JBBBVU010000010.1:2139489-2158062 GCA_037177055.1 Atherinosoma microstoma
GGAAGTCCTGTTAGAATGCCATTACAGTAATCCAGTCTACTGGAGATGAATGCATGGAGGAGTTTCTCCTGGTCTTTTTTGGGAGACTAAACCTTTTATTCTGCTGCTGTTTCTGAGATGATAAAAATGTGAGAAAAGGTGAGAAAAAAGTCTTGAAACTGTGGTGCTCATGTGGATCTTTTGTTCTGCCAGATGAAAGATGTGATATTTGATGTGTTCTTTACTGTCACTGCTGCTGATCCGCACTCCATCACAATAATAATAAGCATAAATAAATACACTTTCTGCACTTTTTATTCGATTTTTTTTTTTCTTTAGGTCCCGTTATCATAGACTGGGAAACAGATCTACTTGTCATGCTTGTGCAGGTTTATTTTTAGGGGCCAGCACTGAGAAGTAGTGGAAGCACCACACGTTACTCTCAACTCTTATCAAGGACGTAGCTAGAGGCTGACATAGAGGAAAGGTCGTTTGATCAACACACTCAGGTGCTGCTTTAACATAAAAGAGGCACAGCTGGTTATTTATGCAGCTGAGACATCATGCTGTGCAGACAAATAAGGATCTCTGTGTTTAGAGTTGGTAAATAAAAAGAAAAACTCTGTATGACACAATGTGAGAGTGATGGTGTTTAATTCCCCGTCTTCCTTCTCTCCTGTCCGTCTCCAGCTGTGCAACAGCATACATCCTTCTGGCAGAGGAGGAGGCCACCACCATCATGGAAGCTGAGCGATTATTTAAACAGGCACTAAAAGCTGGTGAGGGTTGTTACCGCCGCAGCCAGCAGCTCCAGCATCATGGTACACAGTATGAAGCCCAGCACAGTAAGTATGATCCATGTCGTCATGCATCTTCTGAGGCAATGACAGTCATATTTTGAATTCCAGTCTGCAGCTAGAGGATTTTAAGTTATACAAGTAGGTTGTGGTAAACAATGTTTTTGTCCGTGCCCACCAGGAAGAGACACTAATGTATTGGTGTATATAAAGAGGAGACTGGCCATGTGCTCCAGAAAGCTTGGCCGAACACGAGAAGCAGTTAAAATGATGAGAGATGTAAGTACAGATCCTTCCAGCAGAGATGAAAGTCACACAGTTGTTTTCATTTCTGAAAAGGTTTCAGTTTGGCTGCAAGAATCATTAAAAACTGTAGTGTTTTTTTCTCTCCTGACTGTGTTGCCCCCTGCCTGGTATTACATGTAACAACAGTTGTGTGTTTTCCAGTTAATGAAGGAGTTCCCTCTCCTCAGTATGTTCAACATCCATGAAAACCTGCTGGAGTCGCTACTAGAGCTCCAGAACTACGCCGACGTTCAGGCTGTTCTGGCTAAGTACGACGGTGAGGGACACACACAGACATAGATACACACAACACACCCACTAAAGCAGCAGAACTGCAGAATACACTCACCAGCCACTTTATCAGGTCCACCTTCCTAGTCAAACACAGTTTGATGCAGATTTGTTGGCTGCACATCCATGATGAGAATCTCCCGTTCCACCACATCCCAAAGGTGCGCTACTGGATTTAGATCTGGTGACTGTGGAGACCATTGGAGTACAGTGAACTCATTGTCATGTTCAAGGAAGCAGCTGGAGATTATCTGAGCTTTGTGACATGGTGCATTATCCTGCTGGAAGTAGCCATCAGAAGATGGTACACTGTGGTCATAAAGGGATGGACATGGTCAACAACAATACTCAGCGAGGCTGTGGTGGTTAAACCATGCCGTGTTGGTACTAAGGGGCCCAAAGTGTGCCAAGAAAATATCCCCCACACCATTACACCACCAGCAGCCTGAACTGTTGATACAAGACAGGATGGATCCATGTTTTCTTGATGTTTCCACCAAATTCTGACCCTACCATCTGAATGTTGCAGCTGAAATGGAGACTCGTCAGACCAGGCAACAATTTTGCATCTTTTTTGTCCAGTTTTGGTGAGTCTGTGTGAACTGAAGCCTCGGTTTCCTGTTCTTAGCCTACAGGAGTGGCACCCAGTGTGTTTTTTTTGCTGCTGTAGCCCATCTGCTTCAAGGTTGGACGTGTTGCTATTCTACATACTTTGGTTGGAACCAGTGGTTATTTGATTTCCTGTTGCCTTTCCATCATCTCCAACCAGTCTGTCCATTCTCTTCTGACCTCTGACATCAACAAGACATTTTGCTCCAGACAACTGATGCTCACTGGATATTTTCTCTTCTTTAGAACATTCTCTGTAAACTCCTAGAGATGGTTGTGTGTTAAAATCCCACTAGATCTGCAGTTTCTGAAATAATAAGACCAACAACCATGCTGTGTTTGAAATCACTTAAATCCACTTTCACCCTCATTCTGATGTCTAGTTTCAACTTCACTTAGTCATGTTGACCATGTCTACATGACTATATATATTTAGTTGCTGCCGTGTGATTGGCTGATTAGATATTTGATTAAACAGGTGGACCTGATAAAGTGGCTCAGTGTACATTAACCAACCAGACTCAGAAAATTCCTCACTGAGTCAGATTGTCTGGGACGTTTGTATCCGGAGCCTCAAAAGTTTGTCATTCTCATTTTATGCTCCAGTGCTTCAAAGTTGTATATTTGTCACTGCATAAGAAATATTGTCTTTTGTAATCTTATTAACTAGCAAAATAACAGAAAGTACATTACGCCTTAAAAAGCTACTAAAGGTTTTAATGTGTCAGATTGGTGTAAAATATCTAAGTGACAGATGTATACGGAGTGAATGAAGAAAATGACCAGCATGTAGTTGATGATCAAACCTGTTGAGTAAAAGTGATGCGGTTGATGTGAACACGATGCATCTGTAAAATGAGGCAGATCACACTCAATTATTAGATAACTGAAAAATACAACACTCTCAAATCCCTGAAACTTGATCTCTAAATTATCTTTATTGACAGAGACCGCCTAAAGGCTGCCACGTTCTTTAAGCGCAGCCGTCCCCTCTAACTACAACTTGTAATTTCAGACTTTAACTACATTTTATTTTTCACTACCCTCCCTTCTGTCCTGTCTGTCTGCTCTTTGTCTCCTCCACAGATATTAGCTTACCCAAATCCGCAACAATATGCTACACAGCCGCCTTGCTCAAAGCCAGGGCGGTATCGGACAAGTGAGTATCACTTTTCATCGGCTACAATACTGGTTTGGGGATGTGACTGCAGGGAAGTGTTCAGTATGAATGAGAGAACAGGACTGAGCAATGGTTCAGAGATGACCTCGGGGAGAAATGGCTGTTATTGTGAGAAGTGAGTTTTTCTGTCTCACTCCAGCTCTCTGGTAGATGCAGGATTATTTGAGAATAAATATATTCTGCTGTCACATGGTTGCTGTTTGGATAGGTTGACTATTGATAATAAAAGATGATGAAAATAAACACAATATTTACATTTACTGTTTTTATCCCGTTTTGTTCCTGATTGCAGCTCTTCCAACAAAAACTCAAACAAATTTGCATAATTTATTTGAATTCTCAGCATATTGATTTTCAGACTTTCATTGATCAAAAATCTTAAAAACAAGCACCCTGGTACATACCTCTCAAAAGTATTTAGCCCACACTACCTTCGTCATTTCTCTATTTTATTACCTTATAAAACAGGGCTTGAAATACCTCTTACATGTGCACATAAAATTGGAACATGTACCTGTGCAAGTGTGGAAAAAGCTGGTAACTTACTAACTTTACTAACTTTTTCACTATAATTATTGCGTTATTCAGACTCTTGTAGAAACTACTTTTCAAAGAGTGGTTTTGAAAACTTTTTCTGGTGATATACAAGCACATATTGTTCTAGCTCTTCTCAATGAGCAGGGCCGTTAGCCCTTCTTCTGTCCTTATAGGTCCTCACACCGCCATTCCTGCCAGCTATAGTCAGAGCAGATGTTCACCTGCTCCGCAACCAGACTAGAAATGAATCGCACATATGCAAAGCTGCCATTGGCTGACCCCCCACCCCGGCTTACAGTCTGATATTAATGTCTATGGACGTCCAGATTGTAGACCAGGGCCGGCCTGAGCAGAATTTGGGGGACCCCCAGTCCACCACTACACCACTAGTACTCAACTATTACTGGTGCTTTATTATTTCATACACTATAAATGTAATGCACAATCATTTGGCTTATGTAGTTGGCTTACATCATACCAGTATGGCTTTTAACCTTACTAGGGTACCAAATTTAGAGAAATGGTCTGTTATTAATCTGCACTTTTTGATATTTAGAGTGATATACAAATGTGACATACTGAACTTGTGTTTGAAAGTAATGGAAAACATCAGCAGAAATTTAGAGTAAACAAGTTAAACAATCTTCCTTTACAAAATAGCTCAAAACCAGAGCTATCTGTCCTTGACTTCTTATGTTTGTGAACCTCAGAGATTACAGAGCACTACATGGTGCAAAAAACTGCACATGCATCATACAACAGTGGCAGTATCCTGCAACAAGAACTGATTAAACTCGTATTATTTGACATGCAACCATGATGAGAATTGTACAGAATTCAGTTTCAGTGTGTATTTCCATTTTTATTTAAATAATCTAATGATATATTCAAAGTTTTTTTCTTTGAATCAAAATAACTAGACATATCAAGTGTCCTTTTGGGGAGACCTGGTGGTGTTGGGGCTCCAAGCAGCTGTTAGTTCTTTTATGCCTTGTTGTAGACAAAACATTTAAAGAAATAAAGAATGTTTCTTTCACATGTTTTAGACTCTTTATTAAAATCCAAACCAGACTTAAAAAAACAAAACTAAAATACACTTTATGTATTTTTTAAATAATTATAAGATTTTACAAGATGATATTTAAATTTAATATTTCACAAATTTGGGTGGAACACAAATTATTTTTGGTGCAAGTCATTTGATGCACCAATGTGCCTTTATTAAAAATGTATTTTGATCCCTGTTATATGAAAATAAATCAAGTCAGTACATATATGTAGAGCTGCAGATCTCTTAGTGTATGATTTTAAAGATTGTTAACGACCTTAGACGTAAATTGGACTCAGAAATGTTCTGTCCTGGTTCTACTGGATCTTAGTGCCGCCTTCGACACAGTAGACCACCAGATTTTATTACACAGACTCAGAAGTCTGTACCAGTGTCGGGTACTGTTTTAAAATGGTTTTACTCCTATCTCACGGGTCGACAATTTTTTGTAAGTATGGATACATGCTCCTCAGGAGCTTATGAAATAAAATGTGGGGTTCCCAAAGATCAATTTTAGGCCCAATACTTTTTAATCTGTACATGTTGCCACTTGGGAATGTCATCAGGAGGCACGGCGTTGCTTTTCACAGCTATGCTGATGATACGCAGCTCTACATCGCCGTGTCTCCTGATGACCTAGAGCCAGTTAACATCCTTTTAAACTGTATTTTAGATATAAAGTCATGGATGGCAGAGAATTTCTTACAGCTCAATCAGGACAAGACTGAGGTTTTAATCATCGGTCCTGAAGACAAGAGAGAAATCATTTTACTAAATTACCTAACTTTAAACCTTATTCCACATATTAGAAATGTCACAAAAATAGTATTTTATCATCTTAAAATTATCGCCAGAGTCTGCCCTTTTCTCTCCCTTGCCAGCAGAGGTGCTAATGCATGCTTTTATTTCCAGTAGAATAGATTACTGTAATGCCCTGCTCTCTGGTCTTCCCAAGAAGAGTACCTGCAGCTTGCAGTTACTCCAGAACTCAGCGGCACGAGTTCTGATGAGAATCAGAGGGTAGGAACACATTACACCAGTTCTTAAAATCGCTGAATTGGCTCCCCGTGTGTTAAAGATTGATTTTAAGGTTCTTTTAGTAGTTTATAAATGTCTTAATGGTCTTGGGCCTTCTTATTTATCTGATCTGCTTTTAGATTGTGAGCCCTCGCGGACCCTGAGGTCCTCTGGTACTCGCCTTTTAATTATAACCTAAACATACAGCGAGGCCTTGTTCCAATATTATGGCTCCCGCCTTTGTAACAGCCTGCCAGAGGGCCTCAGGGGCGCAGAGACTGTTGTTGTTTTTAAAAGAGGTTCAAGACCCAGCTTCTTAGCTTAGGTTTTAATTGAATTTTACTTTTTCTTTTATTTAATCTATTTAGTTATTTTTATCTTTGTTCTTAACAAATGTTATGATGTACCATATGTACTTTTGATGTATTTACATTTTATGTTTAATCTTATTGTTTTTAGGTTTATTTTTATTCGTTTATTTAATTTATCCTGTGTTTCCTTCATATCTTTTTAACTTTTTAGCTTCAGTGTAGCGTCAGGAGCTAAGCCTGTTTAGTCTTGCAGGGTCATTGCTGCGAGGATCGTCCTGGTCGGGGTGGTTGGTGGGGTTCTGCATTGCAGTCCTATGGCTGTGGTGTGGGCCCTGGCCTGACCTGATCTGGGCGGTTACTGTGGTGATGCCCTGTGGCCACTGGTGAGGCGGTTCCTGGTGTGGACGGATTCCCAAGGTATCGTTTCCTTGCAGCAATGTCAAGCCAGATGTTTTTTAAATGTTTAGGTCAGATTATGTTTTTATATCGTCGTTTCAGTTAAAGAGACAGAAACTAGAAGGCAGAGTTTTATTTTTGTACAAAGAGGGGTGGGGGGAAGGGTGCGGGTCGTGTGTTTGCGCTGTGTTTGTTAATGTTCTTTACATAAATATTGAACATTGTTTAAAGGAACTATACCCAATTTTATGTTAAACTAGTTAAGAAAAATGCTTTTTACACAATATATACTGTGGTAATAGAAGTATTTCTTTAGAGACATTATGTAACATTTTCTGTTGTTTCCTGGCCCCAATCGATATGTGCATGTATGTATAAATATATATATATATATATATATATATATATATACACACACCTTATCATTGTGTATTATGGCCTCGGCTAATAATCTGACACATTCTCGATAGCGAAGAGTTTTAGATTTGTTCATACATAAAACGGTAAAGTCAGTAGAGAAGCGCCTCAAAATTGTGCACTGGTACTACCCTTCAAAGGCAAATATCTCTTCCTTTGTTCCTACTGTAACACTTGTACATTCTGTGGTTGTGAGGGAGAAACCATTGAACATGTTTTTGTTGATTGTTTTCATGTAACATCTTTTTGGTTCCACTTACAAAGATATATTTCCTAAAAGATAAGAAAAGATATCTTTCTGAGCAAACTCGAAATACTTCTAATAGTGACTAACTCAAAGCTATCAGCCAATGAAAAATACATTATTAATTTAATCATTATTTTAGCAAATTACTTGAACAAAATGATTTGGCAGAAAAATACACCCACCTTCTCCAACTGTAAAATAACAGACCTTTATGCATATTGGAATAAACAATAAATTAACTAAAACTATTCAATTAGTTAACCAATTTAACCTAAAGTTATTGCAGATCTCTAAATGTTGTTAGTTTATTTCATTTTATATGTTGTTCTTGTGTCATTGGGAAGATTCAAGATGTACATTTGTCATTTGATATTGTCATAATTGTTATTTTTGTATTGTTCTTCTGAACATTGTCAATAAAAACTTATTTAAAAAAAAAAAGTAGAGAAGCGCCATGACAGTCTGCCATCTTGAAACTACAGCAGAACGTAAGGGACAAATAGCACCAAATGCGGAAAAACTCAGCAAGGCAGAGATACAAACAGGCAAACGGCAAAAGCAGTTTTTCTCAATGGTCTGTTGTAAGTGGAAAACGGGAAACCTCCCAGCGGATCTCGGTGGAGAAAATGGCCTCCACACAGCAGCGGCTTTTTGTCCCTCTAAAAGCTAGCTAGACTTTAGCTTAGTAAAAGCCTTCCCACCGGCTTTTAGCTCGCTTTACTGAAAGCTGGTGTCACACCGAAAGTTGTGACCATTGTATTACGTGACTCCAGGATGTGCTGTAGCGTTTTCCAGCTCGTTTCAGCGTCCGATCAGCATGGTTAAGTGTGAACGAAGAGTATCCTATACAAATTGCTATTTCCCCCCCTACGCAAATAACGCAAGGGTGTGCATCACGCTATGCTTTTAATCTTCTATGTAAAGCACTTTGAATTATCTTGTAGCCTACTTGAAACATGCTGTAGTAACAAATAAACTCGCCACAATCTTCATTTAATGTATTAAAAACACACCACATCCTCAATATTTGACACTGAAGTAACTACAGGTAGCTGCTGCAACTGTCAGATAATGTGACCTTAATATAACTACATGGAAAGTGTCTGTCTCTCTTCGTTCGAGTTTCTTCTCCCTGATGTCTGAAAACACGCATGTCACCTCTTTGATCAACAACTTGAATGAAGTGCAGGTGGTTACATTAACCGATATGACTAATTGTGGAGTGTTTTGGCTTATTGTCTTGTGGCTTAATGTGACAGAGTTTCTTTCTCTTCATTCGAGGATCAAACGTCTCCACCGAGTTTCCTCCTCGTTGTTCCAGGATGAAAAAAAGTCTCCAACAGGTTTCCTTCTTTTCGTTCTAGGATGAAATGTATCCAACAGATTTCCTCCTCGACGTTCCAAGACGAAACCGCTCCACCGCGCTTCCTCCCCATCATTCCCGGATTGAACGTCTCCACAGGGTTTCCTCCTCGTCAATTAAGGATGAAACGTATCAAAATGATTTCCTCCTTGTTCCAGGATGAAAAGTCTCCACCGAGTTTCCTCCTCGTCGTTCCAGGATGAAATCTATCATTAGATTTCTTCCTCATCCTTCCGGGATAAAAAGTGTTCACCGAATTTTCTCCTAGTCATTCCAGGATAAAACGACTCCAGCAAATTTCCTCCTCTTCATTCCAGGACGAAATGTCTCCACCGGTATTCTTCATCATTTCAGGATGAAATCTCCACCCGGATTCCGACTAGTCATTCCAGGATGAAACGTCTCCACCGGGTTTCCTCAGGGAGTGTGAAGGAATTGAACCCAAATGCAGACGAGACAGGAGGCAGACAGATGCAATAATGGCTGCTTGTTGAAACCAACAAAAGGGAAAATCCAGGCTGGAATACCAAAAACAACAATAGTACAGGGGAAACAGCATGGAGAGACAACTAACAAGAACAAGGAATGATCCAGAAAAGGACAAAGGAAATCCCGGAGCTTCTATACAGGAGGGATCTAATTACAAACAAGAAGCAGGTGAGGCAATGGGTCAAAGAAACCAGGTGAGATAACGAGGGAGCAGGAAGTAAATGCAACAGAAAACACAAGGGTCTAAACCCAGCAAAATAAAACAGAAAACAAGACAGAACCATAAAACAAAAGGACTGTAAATCAAAACCCAGAGACCATGACTCATCCCGCTTCAAGGACCAGCTATCAGATGGCCACTGTTACAACCCTTATGTTGTACAGGTGGAAAAGGGGTGACAACACAAACTATCAAAGATGTTCAGATAAAATAACAGCAATTTATTTACAATGTGAACACTACACAAAAAAGCCCAATACATATACACAAAACACAGTCTCCAAATAAATGGCCACCTGTGTAAAAATCTGAGACAGTTGGACAGACTGAAGGTGGCCAGGTGCTTAAATAGCTGGGAGTCCAATTGACTGACCAATCAGAAAAGAGCTGGAGCTGTAGGTGACCAATCCTCGGAGGAATGATGACACAGGAGGGCAGAGCTGCAGAGAGAACATGAAGCAACCAATCCTGGAGGAGTGATGAAAGAAGGGTGGCCAACCACCTGAAAGCACTGGCAGAGTCCACTCTGCATGAAGCCCTAACAGGCAGGCAGGCCCAGGGCTGTAACAGCCACAAAGTCCAAAAGGAAAAAAGTCCAAAGACAAGTCAAAACCAAAGCCGTGAGAGCAGAGAGAACCTGGAGACAACAGGACATTGAGTTCTGGAGGACAGCCTGGAGGCCCAGACTACAAGGGCCAATGAAGCAGGACACACCACAGTGGCCCAAGAGGCACAGACCCGATAGGTGGACCTCCAGAAAACTAGTGGCAAATGAGCTGGAACACTTCTGGGGAGCCACAGGACACCCCTAGAGCTGCAAAGCCCCTAGATAACGGAGCAGGAGGAAGAGCATCCTCCTGGGGAACAGGAGCCAGAAGTGAAGTGAGAGCATCCCGCTCAGGAACCCCCTTGGAGACAGGAGTAGGACCCGATGTGGGTGGTGCCAGCAGCGTGGACTCTATGGAATTATCTTGTCCTTTGCAAGGAATGATACAGGAAAGGACAAAAGAAAACCGGGAGCTTAAATACAGGATGGAACTAATTACAAACTAGAGGCATGTGAGGCAATGAGCCATAGAGACCAGGTGAGATAACGAGAAAGTAAGAAGTAAATGCAACAGAGAACACAAGGGACTAAATTCAACAAAATAAAACAGGGAAATTTTGGGGAGCCACAAGACACCCTGAGAGCTGCAAACCCCATAACAAAGCAGGGGGGAGAGCATCCTCCTGGGGAACAGGAGCCAGAAGCAGAGCATCCACACTCGGGGATCCCCTCGGAGACAGGAGTAGGACACGGCACGGGCTGTGCCAGTGGCGTGGACCAGAGGTGGGAAACAGGCGGCGTGGACCACTTAAGTGCTGGACGGGGCCAGTATGCTGGTACTGGTACACCGGTGACGACCCAGGAAACGCTGGTACTGGTGCACCAGAAGCGATACAGGAGACACTGGTACTGGTACACCGGTGACGACACAGAAGAAACTGGTACTGGTGCTGTAAAATTCCCAGATGGTAATTCAGGCTTTTTCTTCTGGTTGGAGTCCCTGAGGCGAGGATTATTTAATCAGCCTTGAAAAAATTCCTTCATAGACACAGAGGAGACTAAACAAGTCAAATTAAAACAAAATCACACATTCGATGATAAATAATGACACAACTCAATAAACCTTTTTAATAATTATCAAGTTTAGATATGGATTTACACTCTGTTATATCTGGATGTTATTTTTCTGTAGTTTTGTACATATTCTGAACGTGCAAGGCAAAAAGAAACAAGACAGTAGAAAATAATCTTTCCTCCAGGATGAGGTGGAGGTTCAGGTCACTGACAGCATAACACCCACACCAGTTTCCACAACCACCCTGAGAGCTTCAAAGACTGACTCCGCATCTCTTAACTCAGACAAGAGCTGGTCATACATGAGGGGGAGGAAGGGGGGGGCTGTGGTATAATTACTTAAATGTAGAAACATGCAGTGTTGGTGGTAAAAAATCTGAAGATTCTGGTGGGTTTAAGGTAAAAGCTAAACTAACCTAAAATCTAAAAAGGAAAAATTGACCCACATGGATGGTAGAGAGGATTTTCTAGAAATTATATAGGGTAAATATCTGGATTGAAAATGTTGGGAAATACCAAGTCTTGAGCAAAAGATGGACAAGTATCTGGTGCTGCAATGTCTCCTGAGGCAGCTGTCAGGGTCAGGACCTCACATTGAAGGCATTTCTCTCTGAATCAAAGATGTGACGTGGTGACAAATGAGAATGAAAGTAAATAAATTTATTTCTGACTGCCCAATTCCTCTGAACTCTAAACGGTGCTGTGTTGTTCATACGCCTCAAACTGATACACAACCTGGTGTTAAAATGTGGATATAATAAATTATTATAATAATAATGATGAAAAATGTCCTGCTGTACCTTCCCTATGAAACTAGTTTCATATAAACACTGTCATTTTATTTAGGTGGGTGTGAAATGTCTGTTGTGGAACATCAGAGTGTTTTATTTATTTCTAATAAATAAGTAAATTAAATACTATGTTTTTGGATTTGAATAGTATTATAAAGTGAACAGACTAGTTTGAAGTAGATAAAACAGTCTTAACAGTATTTGCTTACACAGTCAGTCCTGTAAGAGTGGAGTCATAACCACGTCTGGGACGGGTCTGAGGGGAAAAAAAGCCAAAGTTTAAACAACCAGAAAATTTACAACAGAAAAAAAACATCAACTAGGTGAAGTGATCAGGATTTTGTAGCCATCAACTTCACCGACGGCCTCAAACTCCCTTTTTAAAGCCTTGTTACAAGATGTTTATCTGGCTCCAGTACAATCACAACTGGATCAATGCATTATTATTGTCACAGTCGTCCTACGTAGCTGAAGTTTTTGCCAATTTGATGATCAAACTGATGTGAACCGGGTCCCTCTGCAGGCTTCAAATCATGTCGAACAGAAAATACAAAGATGACTAAAATCAGGGAGTCTGAAGCAAAATAACAGGATGAAGTTGATCATTATTTGTATCATCAGACAGAAGATGACCTGAGAAAACATGCTAACACACTTGATGCGGATGTGTTTAGCTAGCTGAAGCTAAAGGCTCATCTATGCTCCATGCTAAATACGCATGCAATGCAGCCTTTTTGTCCCGTCTTCTGCATTCCTTCGTACGTATTTTGATCCATTTTCAGAAAGATTTCAGATACGTAGCCAGACGTAGCAAACAGCGTATTATCACTGGAAACCACAGGGGCAGTGCTGTGCAGTATAGCTCACATACGACCATGAAACGGAACAAAGAAGAAGCTGCAACGTATTTAATGGCTGCACAGACCACCACCGTCCACTGTGCTGCTTCTTTGTGTCTCTTTCTGAGAATGAACATTATCATGTTTGTCTGAAACAAAGGATGAGCGGATAAATACTCTAGAGTTGATACTTTGAGATCTGACAGTCAAAATATCAGATTCAATACTTTGTAAAACATCGCTATACCATTGTGCTGATACATAACATATATGTTTTCACTTCTGACAGTTTCAGGCAATAAAATCACATGCAAACCCAGCCATGATGTATTCTTTCAGTCTTCTGTGTCACATGATTATAGTAGCCTAGCAGATATTATCATGATGCTGATGCTAGTGTTAGTGATGATGATGTTGATAATTTACTGCTTTAAAGCAGGTTCTTGAACATTAGGTTTTATTATAGTCATATCGCTATTTTATATTGTATTTTTATTTCAATTTAAGAAATTTAGATCCTCTCATCATTTAATTATTTTAAAGACTAATCTTTTCATTTAATTTTATATTTTCTATCATAAAAGCATTTCTTTAAAGTATTTATGTTGATTAATTTTAGCATATTTCATATTGTCTTTGCAATACAGACATTATTGCACACTGTCCAACTGTGTGATTTTCCTATTCAGGTGCACAAAGTATCTGAATCAGCATTGATGAAAAAGTACCATAAACTAATGGTATCGTATCGGCAGGAAAATTTTTGGTTGCTATCCGATACCTAAAACTCGGAGGTGAACTCTGAGCTCTACACTGCCCTCCAGTGGATTCATTTCATAACAGCCATGCTAACATAAAGTACACATGGAAGTATGCGTTCAGTGATTGACAACGTTTGAACCGATATACGTACATAAAGGCAGCATAAATGAGCCTTAACAATTTGGCTTTGGGGGTAAATGAACAAAGACTTTCTAATCACATTTTATGCTCTTTATTTGCCCCGAACAGTAAATGGGTTCTAGCTAACAAAGGGATGTTTATTGGCTAGCATCCTTTTGTTAGCTAGCTGTTAGCAGCTAGCAAACAAAGTTTTTGTGATTTTCATCCTTTGCTAGCAGCAAACGCAGGATGAAAACAGACCAGCCATGTGCTCTGCAGATGTTAGTCAGAGTTTGAAGGCGCTCAGCTCTGATCTCACAGCAACTTCCTGTTTCCTGATGTCATTGAAGTGATGGAGCCGCCCTCCTGTCTCCACCAGTTCCGTCTGTTTCTGTGTCATTCAGAGGGAGGGGACTCAGTTCTGTGTTCTGCCATCACTGTGTGCTGTTCAGAGGTCACCTTTCCTGAGCTGCTTCCCTGATCCTCCGTAGTGGTCCCAGAGCTGCTCTTCTGGTGGGACAGTGGGGTCACTGGGGGGGTTTCTGACAACAGAGACACGACTGGGGATGAGCTGGGGATATTCTGTTGGGGTAGTGGGGAGACCAGTTTGTCTTGGGGAACTGACACTGGGCTCTTCTTCTGTGATGGGAGGATTATTGGTGACTTTCCTGGGGTTTGGGTTAGTTCTATAGGTCTATCAGAGGCAAATGCTGCAGCTGAACTAAAGATTCGAGCTACTGCCACTTCTTGTTGAGGCTGTGCTGTAGAGGGACACCCTGATCGTGGGACTTCTCCCTTTCCTGGAAGTGGAGGTTTGCTTTCAGCTGTTCTTCCACAGCCCACTTCTTCTCCTTCTGCCTTTAACTCCTCCTTCTGGACAGTATCCTCCTTTTCCTTTCCTCTCTGTTTTCCTGTGTCGCTGTCTGGGTTGATACAGAACATGGAGACACGTGAAGTTTAAATGATTAACAGAAAGGAAATAAGAAAAAGAATAGGCTACTACTAGAACATTTCTGAAGAAATGTAGCTGGGTGCCATAGTAATTACTGGCCGGTGAGGTACATGAATAAAATAATAAACATCTTTATTTCAAAGAAGGAGTTAAAAACAGTGAATCAGATATAAAAGCAAAGTTGACAAACAAAAATGAAAAGAATCACAAAACAAAGATTCTGTGTGTCCTATATTCAGCTAGGCCATCTTTTCAGCTAATCATAGCTTACACCAGGGCTATTCAACCTACGAGGGTTGCAGTCATTCAGGTTTTTAATGTTTCCCTGCTCCAACACACCTGACTCAAAGGAAATGAATCCAACAAGCCCATAAAGTTCTGCAAAATGACTCATTCATTTGAGTGAGGTCCGTTGGAGCAGGAAACATCTAAAACCTGCAGGACTGCTTGGGACTGAGTTAAGTAGCCATGGCCTACACTGAGACAGACATTACGCTGAATACCGTCTTCAGAAAATCGGCTCAAAATAGCCTGGACCTCATTATCCATCCACTTCTCATAGCTCCATTTTTTAAATGATCAAAACACTTAAGTTTGTAGAAGTAAAATGTTGGGGCAACATTATGGGTTCCATATAAAGTCATAACGATTTTGCAGCTGTAAATGAATGTTTGCAAATATTTTTAGAGTTTATATTTGTACATCAAGCTTCGTCACCGTGTGGAAAAAATCTGCCGGAGAAATTCATATTTGTGACAGTGTGACAGTGTCAAGGGATCTTCAGGGTTGTAAAATGATTTGTATCTTTAAAGAGAAATAGAAGTTATTTTGCAAACATCTGTTCACGGATGCAAAACGAAAAATTGCGTGCAAGACTCTGAAGTTGCAGATGTGGATTTTTGTCCCGTCTTTACACTTCTATCCGATTGGATGATGAAAAATCCAACTTTTGAGAGAGCAGACGGCTTTCTCCCTCCTCACACCACTGCAAGCTCTTACAGGGGAGTAGATAGATTTTAAAGACGGATGATGGTGCAGTTCAATTCCAGCTTCATCCCAGTAAACCTGAAGTTATTGTGCATATTGCTTCACCCTCCAGTGTCAGCATCGCTGGTGTATGAATGTCTGGGGGTGGTCGGAGAGGCCATCGGCTGCCATGTTTCCATCAGTCTGCCTCAGGACAGCGGTGGCTACACAAGTGGCTCGCCATCACCAAGTATGAATGAGTGAGTAAATAATGGATTCATTTTAAGCGCTTTGAGTGCAGTCAGCAGAAAAACATAATATAAATCTAATCCATTATTTTAAGACGCATGTTTATTTAAAAAAAAAGAAGCATGATCAAAATGTTAAACTTTAAATGCGGAAGTGCAGAATGCTGCAAGTATGTCCAACTGTAGCAACCCATAATGTAATAATGGTCAATAACACAATCACTTTGGCCATTTCAAATGTAACAAAGCTAATAATAAGTTTTATCCCATTGGCTGGAGGTTGTGTTATAAGCCTAGCAATAATAATAAAAAAAATCCTTTGTAAATGTGATAACTGTAGCCAACAATGTCATAAAAGTGAAATAAACTGCATTTCTTTTAAATGAAAGAAAGATTACAGTGTTTGAAGTTTGTTCATCAAAATAAAGTATAGTGAATCATGACAGAGTTATTCATCACAGATGTGTAGACTAATCCGGGAAAACATCAGAAGTAAACCGTCTGCCATCGCTGAGGTGGAATCTCCGTGCATGTTAGACCAGAGCAGATGAGAAGCCGACAAATTCTTAACAATATCAAGGAAATCTGGGAGGACTTTCATATATTTCATGGCTGTTTGAAAAATTGTGGCAAAAAGTGAATGCCAAGATCAAAGACATTTCCTTCATGAAGATTGTACTAAATTGTAGGTATACACGGTGCCAACCATCCTAACGTGACACAACGGATAACGTTTGTTATGCTAGTTAATACTAACGGACTAAGAGACAAGGGCCTGCAGTGTTGCTGAGAGTTAATGTCTAATTTGGGAAATATTGTGAAATGTAACATACTTGCTCTCATCAGGTCAATGTTTTGACCAGCAAATAAAAATCATTCAGTCAGTAACACAAACAGATCACAACTATACCAAATATCTGACGAAATAGAAAATCAAGACCTTTGGGAAAAGCTTGAAGTATTTCTTTTACAAGATTTGCATTTTATATTCCAGTGTGGATTGTCAGTTTTTAGAAGCAGTTTCTGTCAGATGAATCATAGCTTCCACTGATGTCTGACTAATATGAATTACAGAATAGCTTTGAGATCTCCATACGATACAATACGATGCCCTTATCAGTAAATGTAGACCACTGTCTAACGTCGTCAGTCCAGACATCCATGCTGCTGTCCATGTTAGCAGATACGAGCTAATTAGGACTTGCCACCTCAGTAATGGTGCCGCCGCAAGATGGTGCAACACACAAAATGGATATGTCTACAGGCTACTATGCAGCATTCTCTCTCCCCTTAATTACATTTGTTAGAGACAATTCCTGAATTATTTGCTGTACAAAATCTTTATTTAGATTTTTTTTTCTAATTTGCTCAAGTATGTAAATTCATAATATCAGTGTGTCTGATTCAGACTTCATTTGAAATTGCAACCAATTGGGCTGGCACTATAACGGGATTTAACTTCAATAAACTGGCTGCACGGTGGTGTGGTGGTTAGCACCTCAACCTCACAGCAAGAGGGTTGCTGGTTCAAGCCCCAGGCAGAGCCTAATCAGGGTTTCTTTGGCACTCAGCCCCGTCCTTCAATCCCTTCAAGAAATCCCATGGAATCTGAAAACCCTACCCCTCTACCAGGTGCTTTTTTTCAGGGAAAGTTTGGGGGTGATGTTTTTTTTTATCCAGGTAATGTTGGTGAAAATACACCGTGGTTTCTAAAATCCCAAGTAAATGAAAAAAGTTTCTGCGGTGGAAAAGGGGCGGATGATGTATTTTGTGCTTTGCTTTTCTCAAAACTGTTGAGATGAATTATGTGCAGAAACAGAAGGAGTTTAATAATTGCATCAAGTATGAAGAGTTCAGTCTGTGTGCTGTAATGACTTCAACATTGGGACACAGAATGAGGGAAGATGAGCACCTGCTTCATCCGGAGTTTGTTGTGCTTCATCTTCATTGCAGGAGGGTAGGTCCCATCTGTTGCCTCGGAAACGGATGGGTGACCTCTGTAAAACTGCCTTCAGCTCTGACAGAAAAAAAGATGAGATTTAGATTTACAGGAGAGATCATGTGACAAGGTGTACTTGATAAATCAGCTGATGAATCACACACATCTGAAAACAACCATGTGTTGAAAACAAAACATGTTCTCCTGATCTCAGAGTCACACAGATGAGGGTGGCAGGGAAAGATGATGTCATCATATCTGCACTTTATTATTTATTACTTATATACCTTTTTATTTTTCTTCTGACATAGTAGCTGCTACAAGAGATGCTGCCAAATGGAAATTTGTTGTATTTTTGTACGATGACAAAAAATATTTTTATCTTATCACATGACCGCAGCTTCCGCAATTGCCATGGTAACATTAATCTTTTCACAGATTCATCTTGGCGAAGACAGAGCAGCCATGACTGGCCATGCATTCAGCAGTGTAAATGTTGAGCTGAGATCATTCAGCCAAACGTTCCACAGGCTTCTAGACTAATGATGTTACCCTGACACGCTTTCAGACTCCCTCTGCATCCACACCTGAACCTCACCTTGTGTCATAGCCAGAGTGTCTTCATGGACCGACACAGCTCTGCGCTGTGGAAAGGCCTTCACATGTTGGCGTGGCTTAGGAAGACTCTCTGAAACACATACACACACCGACAATGCTTCAGTGGTTTATAAAAGTTCAACATGTTCATTTAATCAATGTGCCGCAACTGCCCCCAAAACACACCACCAACCTGAGAGAATGTAATGTTAACAACTAAAATATAATCTGTTCACCTCTGCTGAGTCATCACTACAGACTCTGATGAGTCTCAGTCACATGACTGAGATATGAATGTGTGTGTGGCACCATGAGTACGTACAGCTGCCTCACACACTTCCCTGAAACCTGTCAGACCACCTTCATTTGTCTTGATTTTATTTGAGCTGAAGCAAACATATCCTCATCCACGAATGTGGATAAGATGTAAATACGCCTACGACATTAAAAAAAACAACCCAAAACATTCATATTTAAATTAAAAAAAACGTATTTTAGAATATATGGAGACTTCTGATTGATTTTTAAAAAAATGTGAACTTAACACTTGAA
>JBBBVU010000010.1:2189848-2207315 GCA_037177055.1 Atherinosoma microstoma
AGATAGATAGATAGATAGATAGATAGATAGATAGATAGATAGATAGATAGATAGATAGATAGATAGATAGATGGATATAGGATAGATGGATGGATGGATAGATAGACAGATAGATAGATAGATAGATGACCTGTTCTATCAATTCACCCCTCTTTTCTATCATCTTTCCTACAATCATCTTTCCACCTTTTACTGGGAGTGTGTATGGTTTGTAGTTGGTGTGTGTGTGTATGTGTGTGTGGTTTGTAGTTGGTGTGTGTGTCCTTACCTGAGGCCTGGAGGAGGGGGGCTGTGTGTGTGTGCGTCGTGGCCGTGGTCGGGAGGCGGTGTAGTGCCGTAGAGTCTGTCCCTGGGTGGGTAGAGGCTCCATGGAAGAAACGGGGAATCCAGAGCCGGGGAGGGGGCCTGGGCGGGGGCCACTGCCGGGGAAGGGAGCCTCTTGTCTGTTCAAGCCTCCGCGGCCAGCTGTCTCCTCCTCGGGAGCTCGTGTGGTTCTGGAGTAAAGAGGGGGGAGGCTGGGAGGAGGGATGAGCGATGCTCCTCTAGCTCCTGATACTGCTTCTGCAGCATCCACTGATACCACCTCTCTCTCCTTCCTCCTCCTCCCCATCCGTGCTGGGGGGGAGGGGGACAAGGAAGTGGAAGGGGAAGGGGAGGGGCTTGAGCTTGTGAGTGGCAGTGGAGTTGCTGCTGGCAACCGTGGGAGGACACACCTTCCTCCCCCGTCTTCCTCTCCGACACTTCCTCCCCCCTCTCTGTCCCTGATCTGCAGCTCCCGGTCTGCATCCAGGAGACCTGAAAACAAGGCAACATGACTGAGGAGAGGAGGCGATACAGAGGGAGAGGTGATGGAGGGAGGGAGCCTACACACAGAGCATGTCTTCACTGTCATCTACAGATTCATATTTACAGCAGATCGGGATGTGTGGGAAGACAAGGAAACGGCAAAAATGAGCAAAGAGACATGCAGAGAGGAACCTGGAAGCAGAGCAGCAGATGGATGCTCCTCCAGCCTCACTGCAGTAAGATACTGTCACAGACTGAACAGGACCTCCTTCTGAGACGAATGTTTCAAGGAACATTCACATCCAGAAACACAGTTAGAAATAATGTCAATAAAAACAGATCCTGAGTAACATCAAATAAAAAATTTACCAGATTCTCTTCATGACTTCAGTCTGTCAGACATGGTTTTATTTCTTTTTACACACCAAACAATTCAGTTGGAGGTGGAGTATTGTGCCTAAAGGGTCAAAATTCCCCCTCATGTCTTTTCCCTCCACCATCCTCCCCTCCTCCATCCTCTCCCATGGTGAAATTCACTGGTGTGAAAGTAAACAGGCTATGCTCCAATTAGCCAAACAGAGCTGAGAGTCAGATCAGTTTAGTGTGGCATAACACACACACAGACACACCCAGCCACACAAATTAGATAATTTATATGTTTACCTGAGCTCAGGTACCAGGGCAGCTTTACATGTATTAACATAATATCATTTAAGGAAATTATGATTATGATGGACTGCAGTCTCTTAAAAAAAATGTTCTCACGCTGTTACACACTGCCTATTTCATTATCAATAAAAATGTGTATGTTGAAATCTTATTAATCTGGATGAATATAATAAACCTAAGTGAAAACAACCTGTCCAGGGATTATTAATCAAGCCTCTTCCATGTTGATGCTAATTTAGGGGGGGCCTTGTTTCCCAGGGTGCGCGGCTGGGGCACTGGGGTGGGGACGTTTATTTATTTTTCTCTAAAAGATTACCAATTGTGTAACCGGTATTAGCATTTAAATGAAATAAGACTCCATGTAGAAGCTGAGGTCGCCTTGCCGCCTGCAGAAATAATCAGTAAGCCTGTTCTATCATGATTCTGTGCCTACGCAGGTCAGAGCTGGTCTGATAATCAAGAACATGTTTAAGTAGAAGTACAAGATTTGAAAGTTCTGCATTTTGCGATAATGTTCTCACGCACTAAATAGGCACAAGTCTGTGCGTGACAACGGTTATAAATGAAGACCCAGGACTGACCTGCAGTCAGAAACTAAAGCCAACAGGGGGATGGAATAAAAAGTGCTGTAGAAATGAGTGTAAATGAAGAAATGAATGAACACTCGATGGAGAAAAATCATCTGTCTGAGTGAAGACCTGATTCGGGTCAGGGAGTCAGTGGATGAAGCAGGAATGAATCGTATCAGTTCCAGTAACACCACCAGAAATAAAACTCCATTCTTATTTTTACCAGTAAAAGGAAACAGATCAAACGTGGTTTCTAAAAGATGTTTCATGTCTTGTTTGATAATAATGTGAAACTTAGTTTGGGGATTTTTTTCTGTTTCTTATAGCAGGAACACGGTGCTCTGATGACCCTGGAGGTGACTGGTGTTTACGAGGACCTTTCAATCAGTTCAAAAGCTCTGATGAACTGATCTGGATCAGATGCTTAAATGGGTTGTTTCTTACTCTTAAGTGAAGCAGCAGGTCTCAAACTCTTGGAGTGCAGACTGTTCCTCCAGAAAGCAGGACAGTACTGGTGATGGAGAGAGGAGAAATAAGCAAACCAAATGGAGTGAATGAATGAAAGACAGAACACAGGGATGGACCAGTGTTTGGATCTCTTACGTCATCAGTTGGAAATTCACCGTCGGCCAGTCGGAGTTCTGGAATATTGATTCTCGGAGTATTACATGAGTTTTCTTTAATAAGGAAATCCTAAAAGTAAATAAAGGAAAGAGATCTCAGTTTGTAATATAATAAAAAACAGTGTGTTGTCTTATTTCATCATTTGTCATCTCTGCTTCATGTCCTGATGTTAAACTGATACTGAGCTCGATGACTGCATGTTTCTCACACTGATGGACAACAACTGTCCAATGAAAATACTCGAAGAGGGGGGGGGGGGTCAAAATCTATTGTATATGGTATTTATATTAGTATATAATTAACAACCCCAATTTCATAAAAGGTGTGTAAAATGTAAAAACAAAAACAGATTGCAATCATTTTCAAATGTCCTAAACCCATATTTTATTCCCAATAGAATGTAAATAACATATCAGATGTTGAAATTGAAACATTTCACTATTTCATGGAAAACATTGTATTAGCTCATTTTGAATCTGAAGGAAGCACATCGGTAAAAAGTTAGAACAGGGGGAATAAATAGCTGGAAAAGTAAATGGTACAAATGACAAACAACTGGAGGGGCATTTGACAACTAATTAGGTTAATTGGCGGATTCGGGTTGCGGGGGCAGCAGCCTGAGCAGGGAAGCCCAGACTTCCCTCTCCCCAGCCACATCAGTCAGCTCATCTTTGGGGATCCCAAGGCGTTCCCAGGCCAGCCGAGAGATATAATCCCTCCAGCGTGTCCTGGGTCTACCCCAATGTCTAACGGTGGGACGTCCTTGAAATACCTCCCAAGGGAGACGTCATGGGGACATCCTAACCAGATGCCTGAGCCACCTCATTTGGCTCCTCTCGATGCGGAGGAGCAGCGGTTCTACTCTAAGCCCCTGCCAGATGACCGAGCTTCTCACCCCATCTCTAAGGGAGAGCCCAGCCACCCTGCGGAGGAAACTCATTTCGGTGGCTTGTACTCGCAATCTCATTCTTTCGGTCACTACCCAGAGCTCGTGACCATAGGTGAGGGTTGGAACGTAGATCGACCGGTAAATCAAGAGCTTTGCCTTTTGGCAGAGCTCGTTCTTCACCACGACGGGCCGATGCAGAGTCCGCATGACTACAGACACTGCACCAATCCACCTATCGATCTCCCGCTCCATCCTTCCCTCACTTGTGAACAAGACCCCGAGGTTCTTGAACTCCTCCATTTGGGGCAGGACCCCACTTCCAACCTGGAGAGGGTACTCCACCTTTTTCCGGCCGAGGACCATGGTCTCGGATTTGGAGGTGCCGATTTTCATCCCGACAGCTTCACACTCGGCTGCGAATCACTGCAGCGAGAGCTGTAGATCACGGCTTGACGAAGGCAACAGGACCACATCATCTGCAAAAAGCAGAGACCCAATCCTGAGGCCACCAAACCGGATCCCCTCCACACCTCGGCTGCACCTATAAATTCTGTCCATAAATGTTATGAACAGAATCGGTGACAAAGGGCAACTTACTGCCGGCAATGCGGCCCAAGCTCTGACACCGGCCATACAGGGAGAGTTAGTACAAGGGGGCCCGGCACTCCTTACTCCTGGAGAACCCCCCACAGGAGTCCCCGAGGGACACGGTTGAAAGCCTTCTCCAAGTCCACAGAGCACATGTAGACTGGTTGGGTGAACTCCCATGTCCCTTCCAAGACCCCAAAGAGGGTATAGAGCTAGTCCACTGTTCCATGACCAGGACAAAAACCATACTGCTCTCCCTCAATCCGAGACTCGACTATCTGACAGACCCTCCTCTCCAGGACCCCCGAATAGACCTTACCAGGGAGGCTGAGGAGTGTGATCCCTCTGTTGTTGGAGCACACCCTCCGCTCCCCCTTCTTAAAAAGAGGAACCACCACCCCAGTCTGCCAGTCCAGAGGCACTGTCCCCGATATCCATGCAATGTTGTAGAGGCGTGTCAGGCAAGACAGCCCCACAGCATCCAGAGCCTTAAGATATCCCGGGCGGATCTCGTCCTTCCCCGGGACCCTGCCACCGAGAAGGTTTTTTACCACCTCAGCGACCTTGGCCCCAGAGATAGGAGAGCCCGCCCCGGGGTCACCCAGCTCTGCCTGCCCTTTTGAGGGTGTGTTGGTGGGATTGAGGAGGTCTTCAAAGTATTCCTTCCACTGAGCCAAAAAACGTCCCGAGTCAAGGTCAGCAGCCCCCCATCTCCACTGTACACAGTTGACCAAACTGCTTCCCCTTCCTGAGCCGCTGGGTGGTGCACCAGAACCTCCTTGAAGCCATCCGGAAGTCATTCTCCATGACCTCTCCAAACTCGCCAAAGCCACGCTCTGCTTAGCCTGCCGATACCTGTCCGCTGCCTCCAGAGTCCCGCAGGCCAAAACGTCCTGATAGGACTCCTTCTTCAGCTTGACGGTATTCCTCGCTGTCAGTGTCCACCAACGAGTTCAGGAATTATCGCCGCGACAGGCACTGACAGCTTTACGGTCACACCTCCCACTGACTGCTTCAACAATGGAGGTGCGGAACACAGCCCACTCGGACTAAATTGCCCCCGCCTCACTCGGGACATGGTTGAAGCTCTGCCAGAGGTGGGAGTTGAAGCTCCTTCTGACAGGGGACTCCGCCAGACACTCCAAGCAGACCCTTACAATACATTCCCTGGCATGACCGGCATCTTCTGCCACCATCTGAGCCAACTTACCCCCAGGTGGTGATCAGTTGACAGCTCTGCCCCTCTCTTTACCCGAGTGTCCAAGACATACGGCCGCAAATCAGATGATACGACTAGTAAGTCGATCATAAACTGCGGCCTGGAGTGTCCTGGTGCCACATATGGACACTCTTATGCCTGAACATGGTGTTCCTAATGGACAATCTATAACGAGCACAGAAGTCCAACAACAGAACACCATTCAGGTTCAGATCAGGGGGGGGCATTCCTCCCAATCACGCCCCTCCAGGTCTCACTGTCGTTGCCCACGTGAGCATTGAAGTCCCCCAGAAGGACGAGGGAGTCCCTTGGGGGAGCACTCTCCAACACTACTTCCAAGGACCCAAGAAAGGGTGGGTACTCTGAACTGCTGTTCGGTGCATAGGCAAAAACAACAGTCAGGACCCATCCCCCTACCCAAAGGCGAAGGGAGGGTACCTTCTCGTCCACTGGGGTAAACCCCAACGCACAGGCGCCAAGCCGGGGGGCAATGAGTATGCCCACACCTGCCTTTCACCGGGAGCAACTCCAGAGTGGAAGAAGGTCCAGCCCCTCTCGAGGACACGGGTTCCAGAACCCAAGCCGTGCATCGAGGTGAGTCCAACTATATCTAGTCGGAACCGCTCAACCTCACACACCAAGTCAGGCTCCTTATCCGCCAGAGAGGTGATGTTACACCACATCCCTAGAGCTAGCTTCTGCAGCTCGTCCCTGTGCCCCACCCCCAGGCTCCAGAGGGGCGGGCCCCTGATGACCCATGTCCGAGGAAGGGAAATGCGTTTATATTTCTGGTCATAGGGGTTTTTGAGCTGTGCTTGGTCTGGTCCCTCCCCTAGACACCTATTTGCCATTGGTGACCCTACCAGGGGCATAAAGCCCCTGACAATATAGCCGCTAGGATCCTCAGAACGCAAAAACCTCTCTACCACAATAAGTTTGCGGCTCAGGGAGGCGATAAGGTGGTGGCTCAGGGAGGGTCAGATGTTGAAACTGAGACTCCTGAGTCTCAGTTTCAACATCTGATTTGTTGTTTATAATCTACTGGGAATGAAATATGGGTTGATGAAATTCGTAAATCATTACATTCTAGTACATTCTCATAAATTATACTCAGTCCAGCATATTTTGACACCGCTGCAGACATATTTACCACTTTTTCTTGAGATGCTGACAGATCCTGCAGCACCTGTTCGATGATGCTTTCTGCCAGAGTTACACTCAAAGTTTGTCTCAGTTCACTGGAAGGAGGAAAGAAAAGAAGATATAAACTTCTGGCATTCATTACTCTTTGAAAGCTTAACTAATTAAATTATGATGAATGAATTAAAAGCACAGGTGTCAAGTAATGACGTACAAATACTTTGTTGCCATATTTACTAATAGGAGTAATTATTTTTTCGCTGACCTTTTACTTATACTTCGTACATTTTGAAAATAGCCTCGTTACTTTTGTTTCACAGTGGCTTGTTTTAATTCAGGCTTGTCATTGTTGCAAAAAACAAAACACACACAAACACAAAAAAACAACTTTGTAGATTAATCACGCCATTCAGATAAAGTGAATTTGACTGTGGTTGGATGAGAATACCCATACACCTCCCTATTCTGACACCCTATTGGTTTGTATGCGGTCCATCATTCCTGCACATGACAGAAATCACGTCACAGTCCAGCAAGGACATAGACATATGTAGCTTCGTACAACGATGTCCCTGGCCATTCCATGACAAATGATCACAACACTAAAAAGAAAAAAAAAAAGAAAAAAAAATAGACAAATGCTCACAAATTGTTTGATAATCACTTCTCCCCACCCTAGCTAATCCCTGGCCATTGACATTCTCACCCCCCTCATAGTCTCATTATCATGATTATCTTTAAGATCTCCATGTCAGGGAGATATGATCCCTCTCACATGCTTAGGCCAATGTGATTGTAAAATAATTTCTGAGCATTTGTCTACACACCTCTGTGGCAGAGACTCAAAAGAACAGGTAATCTATAACATCCCAAATATTTCAAGATTAACATTTTGAATGGCCATTAAAATTATGATTTCTGGGGGGGATGTGGGGTAGTGCACCAAAGGTTCTTATGGCGTGGCTTAAGCTTTTGTCCTTAATGGCATTTCTTTTTCTTACATTACTCCTTACATTACTTTTACTTTTATGTGGGATTGTTCTGACACAGCTTTGATCAACGTTTTATTCTTGATTGACTGAAAAGGAGATTATTCACACTTTGTTAACTGTGCTGTTTTTGTCTTTATAAAAACTGCTTACAGTTCTTCACAGAGCATCAGTTTTTCTAACAGAACATCACCAAATCCATCTGAGACAAAGTTAATAAGATAGCTTCCAGCCTTGAGTGAATCACAACAGTAAGTCACATGATGCTGGGTCTTCAGTAATTAATCAGTTAACAAGGCTAATTAAAAAGAAATTACCCTGTCTAATGCAGAGTTTCTTACCGCAGCCTGGTGCTGATGATGTTCCCCGTGGTTTCCACCAGGGTGCTTCTGAGGAAGATGTGTGCCTGTGTCACTCTTTTGGACACAGTCTCTGACATAGCCCTGCACACAGCAGACCTCCGGACCACCCGTGGACACGCCGCCTCTGCATCCTTCATCAGGCTTTCTGCCAGCTCCTAAAACACAGACCAGGACTTTTTCCTAACAGCACATGGTGATTGTCATGGTTTCTGGATTCTTGTTTACGTTCTTGTTTTGATTTCTGTTTATCTTTAGCTTCTGGTCTTGGTTGTATTTCAGGTCTCTTGTTGTCTTGTTTCCTGTTTATATTTTGTAGATTCTTGTGTATTTTGTTTACTTTACTTTCTGTTCCCAGCATCCAGTCATTAATTGTCACGCTTGCTTCTGTTAATTTAGTCCCTAAGTATTCAAGCTCCTGGTTTTCTTTTGTCCTTCAGCCAGTTCATTGTGTTGTCAAGTGTGTTGTTTTCAGTCATTCCCGTCATTCCCAGAGTTTTCATGTGTCAGTTAGTCCATCAGTCTTCTAGGGTTGGTGAAACCGAGGTCATGTAACACTGTCACTTTGACACGATTACCATGAAATACACTCACTGCGTCCACACATCAATACATTTAAGAAGAGCTCCATCTGCTGGCTGAGTGTGTGTGATGGATTTGAGGGGAAGCATCAAGGCTTCATTATCTCAGTACTCTCATATGGTTCCCTGTCTCATCTTTGACTCAGTGTTTAATAAAGGATATGGTCTCAACCCTTTATTTACTGCTCTCATTTGTCAGTGTTTAAATCAGTGTTTTTAATGGGAAAAGTACAAGAAAAGGCATCTTATATGTTGCATGAGTTCAATGGCTGTGGCATTTTTCAGTCTTGATGACTTTGGTTGCAAGTTAGTGCTGAATCTATACGAATAATTGGAAATTACTTCTGATGCTGAGACAGTTCTGTTGACACTAAATTGAACGGTTTTATAACCTCCAGGCATGCAGTAATTAAAATCATTGCTTGAGAGGGGAGGGACATCAGCGGCGAGAGATAGAACTGTGCTTGTGTAGGGCGCTGCAGCATGAAATATGGGGAATTCCCCCTAGTGTCCACCTCCTGAATTCATTTATGGGCTGGCTTCTAGAGCTCTCACACACAGTCTTCCACACAAACTCTTTCAACATATCACTCACTCTACACTTATCAGTAGGATTATGTATACCAACTAGATGTATATTTATATGTTTGTTTGTGTGAAAGTGTGTGTGCTTTGTGTATGTGTATGTCTGTGAATGTATTAAGCCAGTGTTTGTCAGTAAGTGTGAATATCCAAATATATCTAAGTATAATCTAATCTAAGCGAATTCTGATGTGACCTTTCCCTAAATCTGTTTTCAAAATATAATGATAAACAATCTCTTGCTAAATCTCCACCTCTCAAACACCAATAATCTACAAAACGATTGAAACCTTTTTAAAGCAGTGACAGAATGACAAGCTCATCCCTTTTAAAATTCCTACGAGCAGCTCGACACGCAAAGATGTTGTAACGAGGTGTCGGTTGGTGTGATCACATGACTTTTGGGATGCTGAAGTGACATACTGAAACAATGTTCACAAAACTTCCGGTTCATAAGATCGAAGCAGAGTCAAGCAGACGGGCTCGACTGTTACATTGCTACAGTCTTCTTCAGTTGTTTTTTTCCTCCACCTCAGGTTCCCGTCCTGAGTCGGTGTCTGAGAGGGATGCTTGTCTGTCTGGTTCCTGTTCCCAAGAGGGTCTCGGAGAGGAATGCTCCTCTTCCTCAGGTTCCTATTCCAGAGTGGGCTTCAAAGAGGGATGTGGATAGGGTGGAGAGGGCGGATATGAAGAAGTCCTACCAATGACTAGAGAGGGCTGGATTGAAGGACAGCACAGAGGCACTAATCATGGCAGCACTGGAGAAAGCCTTGAGCACCAGAGCAATAGAGGCATAGATCTACCACACCAGGCAGGATCCTAGGTGCAGGATGTGCAAAGAGACCCCTGAAACAATCCAGCACCTAACAACAGGGTGTTAGAAACTGGCAGGAAAAGAATACATGTAATACCACAACCCTAACCCAAGTAGAGTTAGGGTTACATAGTGTACAGAAACATCTGTGCAGAATATGGAAACCCCTAGGTCGCAATGGGAATCACAGTCTCCCATGGTGGTGGAGATTGAGAGAGCTAAGATCCTGTGGGACTGTGGGAAAATGGTTTGTTGTTGCTAAATGCTCCTGTAGGCATGACGTTTAGTTCACCTGGAGACCCCCCCCCCCCTCCATAAACCCAGCCAGGCCCACTCCTCATCTACCTGCTGTACAATAAAGGACACTAGAGCCCACACAATGTTAGACATATAACAAAGTTAAAAATCACTTGTGTATTGAACAAACATACAAATAACCCCTTACTTGTTATACAATTTCCATTTGGATATATATAGGCCTATCTATCTCTCTCATATATCCCCCCTCGGGGATCAATAAAGTACAATTCATTCATTCATTCATATATATGTATAAATATATATATATATATAGATTAATATATATTTCATATACTGTAGATATATATCTATATGGAGATATGTGATATCAGGTAACTGAAATAACTGAGGTTTTCTTTTTTTCTCTGGGGGAACACCGTATATATATATTGGTATCGGTTGATATCGGTATCGGAAATTAAGAGTTGGACAATATCGTTATATCGGATATCGGTAAAAAAAGCCAATATCAAACATCCCTAGTTTAAACAAATATTTGTAATTAATTTCAATAAAATTACAAGTTAAGAAAGACATTAAAATTTGTTTTTTGTATCGAAAAAATATTGAACTGTGACACTAAAGTATCAAACCGAACCATAAATTTTATGTATCGTTGCACTCCTAGTATGTATAGAATAACTGTATTTCTGTTTGTCTGTAGATCTGTATAGCTGTACTTGTACCTGTATGTTTCTGGTCAGCTCATCAGTAAGTGCAGCAGCGGTGTCGGTGAGGATATCATTGACCCAGTCTTCATCAGGACCAGACCTCCTGTCTTCCTCACACAGAGAGGGAAGCAGCTGCATGATGACAGGAAAACAACAGTTTGCCAGTATACGTTAACATTCTTCATAAAGCAACAGAATCTGGCGGTCAGAACCAAACCATGAGGACATTACTTTCCTCATGGAGGCAGAATTTCTGACCGCGCTGACACTGTAAACACACACACACAGATTGGTTCAGATCACTTTGGTCAAAAATGATTCCCAAGTTTTCCAAGCCAAACCTTTAAAGACTCCCTGGTGTTCTGCAGAACCTCGTGTGCTGTCAGGATGTCAGTCTGGACCTCCTGAATGTTGAGGTAGTTTAAACGTTGAAGGCTGTCTTCCAGCTGCCGACACATTCCCTGGGCCAGCTGAGGACAACAGGTAGGAAACCGTTCATTATAAGAAATGAACTCAAACTGATGGAAAATCTCATGAAAACGTCCAGTTAATCCACTGTAATCTTCCTCCTCCTCCTCCTCCTCATACCTTTCCAGAATGTTGGCTTCTAATGGCTTGCTGAAGGTCTGTGGCCCCAGACTGCCTCTGGTTGTTTCTGTGTAAACACTGCTGAATCTGAACACATTTAAACACAGATTACATCATCAGAGTTATTTCCATCAAACCACTCATCACACTCCAATCTGAACCAACATTGTCCAACAATTTCTCATTTTTTGGCTTTTCTGTCTGTCCTGAATGGTTGGTCATAAAAATACCTGGTTAAGGTTAGATTTTGATAAAAATATGTTTCCATGGGTTGAACTGGTCCTCTCTGCAGAACTCTGAGTGAAAACATCAGCACCAACATCATCTTCTGTTCAACATTTTTATTTTCTCTTGTCTTTCCTGTTCTAACAACCTTGTTCAGGGCCTCTTTGGTCCGGTCTGGGTTGCCACGGTAACTCTGCGTGATGTCCGTCAGAGGCAGATACACCTTCTGCAGCGTGAAGTTCCTGCAAACAAAGAAAACAGCCATCAAACCTGTTGAGAAGTGTTCACTGTTAGTCATTCTGAGTTATGGTTCAGACCGGAACTCTCTGGATCCATATCCATATTTTCTATAAATCCTACGGATTCCCTGATTTTCCATTAGTGTTCCCATGAGATTTTATTCTTTGACTGTACTAACTTTGTTGATGATGCAGAATTATCTGCATTTTTCTCCTAACATCCAACAGCCCTCCTTCAGAGTCAAATCATGTTAGTTCTTTTAAACTGAACAAATACTGGAAATAATGATGATCATTAATAACTGTTTCATATTTTGTGTTCCTCATTAACCTGAAACTTAGTGACTTTACTAATGACTGAATAAATGGTGAAACCAGAACCATCACAGCAGATTGATCTGCTGCTGGTGTTAGAGCTGTTAGCTGTTAGCTACGGAAGCGTATTGCATTCACTTGAAAAATAAACAAGCTCTGTTTTTTTTAAATTAACTAGATCATCTTTATTAAAAAATTAACAAGATATTTAGAAATAGATAAATACAAAAGTTTTCTGTTTTTCTGAATTAACAAGATAATTTAAACAAATTGCTGTAGGCTATTTTTACGAGATAACATGCAACGCTTGTCGGCATTTCTAACGAATCATCATTAATTTTAGGCACATTTGATAACTTAAGCTTGTCTTAATAAAAGCACTGTATATTTTTATAATTATCTTGACCAATTGTAACAAATATAAGGATTTACTTCATTGGAATCTGTGAGGATTATCCAGCTTTCTGAGTGTAGCACACATTCACTGTAACACTGTTTGGATCTGCACAACATTCAACTCGGTGCAGAGTTGCATTCATTTTTCAAGATCTTGTATTGATGATGGAAAACCCGGTGACTGGCAGTGATAAGCAACTCCAGTCCTCGAGGGCCGCTGTCCTGATGTTTCACTGCTACAACACACCTGATTAAAATGAAAAGGTTCTCCAACAACTTGTCAACTTCTTCACTAGCCTGTTATTGAGCCATTGATTTGAGTCAGATGTGTTGCAGCAGGGTCGGTAGATCTCGAAGACCGGAGTTGGTGACCACTCAGCATCTCCTGATTGTCTGTGTCGCTACGTAGTCTGAATGTGGTGACGAAGAAACGTGGCCACATCCAGCGACTCTGCTTTCCACCTGAACAACCGTAAAGTCCTCAGGTGTTTGCTAATATTGCAGAGATTTTGTTTGTTTTGTTTTTGATATGGCAATAGTTGATGGAAATGAATCAGCTACGCCCTTCATTGAGAAAGGGAACAGTTTGTCTTTTTTTTGTTTACTTTTTTACTTTGAATATGTTTTGATTATGATTTTAATGATCATACCAAAAATATTGGGCTAATTAAAAATCACCATAAATGTAATGACAGGTGTTTGGCTTTTTTTTTGTTCTGACCTCTCCAAGGCATCAGCCACATCCTGGAAACCTCTGGCAGTGACGTTGTTTCTGTCCCAGGATAAGGTCCTTGAAGACAGAAGAGAAAGATGCCAGGTCAGAACCTGCAGTCAGAACTTCTGCCGCAGTTGTCCAGATCCTGGTCTGAGTCCAGGTCCGAGTCCCTTCTGACTCATGGTCTTTCAACATCTGGCTAATGTTGATGACTCCAGTTCCCAGTGTCATGAAAAATAGTTAAATCCATCAACAGTAATTAGCAAACAGCTGTTTGTCTGTAATCCAGTCAGAATTATAAACTGTATTTGTTGTTGTCAGTTGAAGGTTTCTGAAGCTTCAGCATTAAATCAGAACTTTATCAGAACAAACTGGAGCCACTCTACTATTATTAAACTCTAAAACACATGTAAACATGTCTGACTGAATTCATGCAAAATCAAACTAACACGCCAGATAAACCAGATGGAGGTGTAACTACTCCTGTATGTTCAAACCGGTTTGACCAGAGCTGCTTCTTTAAACACAGCTACAATCACTTAAACTCAGACCAGTCTGGTTTTTCAGCAGATCCTCCACAGCTCCCATTCAGTAGCTCTTAAGACTAAGGCCCTGATTTACTAAGATTCCAAATAGCGAGTGCTAAATAAATTGCAAATGATTTTTTGTGTAGAAGGAGAGCAAGACGGTCGCAAACTGAAAATAAATGGAGATCAAAATATTAGTAGAAGAGGTAAATAGAAATATGGCAAAGACATCTTAATGTGACCAGAAGGACTGCAACATGGGAAGGTGTTTGCCAAAAAGTAAGTCGGAAAAACAAGAAGAACAGATGAGTTTAGAAGAAATGGCAAGATATAATATGAAGAAGGCAAAAACACACATACCCGGTGGTGGAACAAAGTATGTGCACAAACTGAAACAAGTTCTATTAATGACATCATAGTTGTTATAGACATAATAAATATGAACGCGCCTCCTTTTGACAACGTTTGTCAAAAAGAACAGTTGTGATTTTGATATTCACACAAATCTTCCGTTTATATGTAAAGATTTTGTTCCAGAAGTTCAGTCATTATCTCCCACCGTCCATGAGAAAATATTTTGAATCAGACTGATGCAACAGGTTGATAAATCAGCTGCAGCATATTTTTGCGCCCGTTATCAACTTTGCGCCTGTTTTAAGAGGCGAAAACCTTTGATAAATCAGGGCCTATGTGTCAACTCACTTAATATCCTGATTTTACAGCATCTGACAAAATCACTGTTCAGGTAACTCTTACTCTTTTTAATCATCATCTAAAGAGTCTAAAATGTCTGGTGGGCTATTTTAAAGACTGATGTGTGTGTGTTTGTACCTCAGCGTGGTGTTGGACATCAGGGCTTTAGCAAGCATTTTGGCTCCCGTGTCTCCAATGTTGTTTCCACTGATGTCCAGTTCGGTCAGAGTAGCATGTCCGCCCAGAGCACTCAGCAGGATGTGCATCCCGGTCTTCAGCTTGGAGTCACACACCGACAGAGACTGGAGAGGCTGAACACACACACAAACACTAACACTGAGAATGACTCCACGCAGCTGTTTGATCTGCTGAGATGAAGGAGGGAAACCACTCACACACTCTTCATCCTGAATGAGTTGAGCGATACGATGAAGAAGGTCAGTGAGAGCTCTGGTCGACGTTTGAACAAGGGAGGAGAGAAGAAGTGACAACAGAAAACATAAAATCAGGCCTGAAATATTAAACATGAACATATTTACATTATAAACATTAATGATATTAACTTTTCTGAGGCTGTCAAACTGTTTGGTGTAAAGAAAACCTGATTCAGCCACAGGATCAAACCTGCGGCTGAATGAGGAGGAACATTCAGCATCATTAAAGAATCAGGTAAGAGGATTTAACATCAGGAGACCTGAGGATGGAGGAGGAAATGGATCTGTTTAAGATTTTCACCACACCTGGACTTCATGGTGAAGTTTCTCCCCAGAGAGAGGTGACGGAGGGACTGAGACCGACCAGCAGCCAGAACCAGAGTCACCATGTTGTTCTCCAGACCTGCAAACAGACACAGGAGGAGCAGGAGATGAAGCAGGAGTCCACAAGAAAGAAGGAGTCCACTTAAAGATGGGACAGAGTGAGGCAGAACAATCAGTCTCCATGGAAACCACCTGATCAGTGACAATCACTCACAGGTTACTGTGGGGTTCCTAAGGGATCTATTGTAGGACCTTTGCTGTTCATATTGCTTGCAGATAACACCATCTAAATATCATCATTAATAATGATAATAATAAATGTAGAAAGTCATATACAGTATGTATATGTATGCATTCACTCACCATCCTCTATATCAGGTCCACCTTGCTAGTACAGGGTTGGACCCCTTTTTTCCTCAGAACTGCCTTAATTCTTGGTGTAATAGATTCAACAAGGTGTTGGAAACATTCCTTTGTGATTTTACTCCATATTGACATGATAGCATCACACAGTTGCTACGCATCCATGATGAGAATCTCCTGTTCCACCACATCCTGTGGAGGCCATTGGAGTACGGAGAACTCATTGTCATGTTCAAGCAACCAGTTGGAGATGATTTGAGCTTTGTGACATGATGCATTATCCTGCTGGAAGTAGCCACTGTGGTCATAAAGGGATGGACATGGTCAGCAACAACACTCAGGTAGGCTGTGGTGGTTAAACCATGCCATGTTGGTACTAAGGGGTTAAAAGTGGGCCAAGAAAATCTCCTCCACATCTTTACACCACCAGCAGCCTGAAGCATTGATCCAAGGCAGGATGGATTCATGCTTTCATGTAATTTCCTTCTAATTCTGACCTGAAGATCAGCAGTAGATCAGCAGTTTCTGAAATACTCAGACCAATGATAAAGAACTTTTAGTTGAGCTTAATTCCACAATCAAGACAGCCAGAGGCGACTATTTTGTAAATCTTATTGCCTCAAATAAAAGAAACCCAAGGGTCATTTTCAACACCCTGAATAATATTACAGGTGCACCACTGCCTGCTCTATCTGTATCCTCCGATAACGACTGTAGTAACTTCCTGTTGTTTTTTGTAAACAAAGTCTCCAGTGTAAAAGCTACTATAGTGCCCGCTTCCAACTCCTCCCAGCCTGAACCTCCTAAACAACAACCTACCGATCATTTCATTCTCCAATAAATCGATATTGTGCACAAAATGAAGACCTCTTCTGGTCGACTAGATATCGTGCCTACAACTCTGTTGAAAAATGTTTTTGGCACTATCACTCCATCCTTGATTTCCATCATAAATTGCTCGCTGGTTTCTGGTTCTGTCCCGTCCTATTTCAAACATTCATGCTGTTGTTCAACCACTCTTTAAAAAACCCAATCTCAACCCTTCTGTTCTTGGTAACTACCATTTCCAAGTTACCTTTTGTTTTCAAAGTTTTAGAAAAAGTTGTTGCAACGCAGCTAGTCACTGCATTGAACAGGCATAACATGTTTGACAAATTTCAATCTGGTTATCGTCAATTTCATTCAACTGAAACTGCTCTTCTCAGGGTCTCAAACGACATTCTGATGGCCTCTGATTCCAAGAGATGCACAATCTTAGTTCTGCTCGATCTAAGCGCAGCTTTTGATACGGTGGATCATCCTCGTGGACAGGCTGAGAGACTGGGTTGGTGTCTCAACAATTGCCCTAAACTGCCTGGTTTAGGTCTTATTTGTCTGACAGATCATTCTCCGTAGTTGTCGGCCCATATAAGTCAGAGTCTGTCCCTCCTTCCTGTGGTGTTCCCCAGGGCTCAGTCTTGGGGCCTATCCTGTTCTCATTATACATGCTTCCTTTCAGGAATATTATCTCTAAATTCGAAGGTATCTCATACCATATGTGTGCCGAGAACCTGCAATTATACTTTTCTTTTGACCCTGATAGGGCTGAACAGATAAATTCTCTGCATGACTGCTTGACCGCAATTAAGGATTGGATGGATGGTAGTTATTTACAGTTGAATGCAGCAAAAACTGACAATTGAAATCTAATTGAAAGTTTGGCCTGTAAAGCGGTTACCTGTTTAGGGGCCCTTTCTGCTAATGTGCGTACTACCTCTAGAAATCTTGGTGTTATTTTTGATCGAGCTATGCTCTTTGATGAACACGTCAGAACTATGACCCGGTCCTGCTTCTTTCATCTTAAAAATATCACCAGACTCAGATCAATC
>JBBBVU010000010.1:2207415-2219679 GCA_037177055.1 Atherinosoma microstoma
TTCTGTCCAGATCCCATTAATTCTCTCACATCAGTCCTGTCTTAGCATCCCTGCACTGGCTCCTCGTAAATTTCAGGATCCATTTCAAAATCCTGCCCTTCACATACAACGCCCTCAACGGTCACACTCCCCCATATTTAGCTGATCTCCTCTGTTTTTATCATCCTGTGAGGTCACTGCAATCTGCTGAAACCAGACTGCTTTGTGTCCCACATAGCAGGTTGAAAACTAAGGGAGATAGAGCTTTTCAGGTCATTGCCCCAAAATTGTGGAATGCACTTCCATTTGAGTTAAGAGCAGCCTCGTCTGCTGACATTGTTAAAAACACATCTGTTCAGGCAGAACTTTGAACCAGCCTGAAGCTGCATTTTAATGAAATGTTTTACTGTTTTTATTGGTCATTATTTAATTTTTTTTTATTATTATTTTTTTACTGTTTTATTGGCCATTATCTTGAATATTCTAGAATGTCTGATGTATCGTTGTATTTTTTGTATTTTTAAGTTCTTATGTTGTGAAGCACTTTGTGAGACTTCTCTGTGAAAAGTGCTTTATAAATACATTTTACTTACGTACCAACAACCATGCCACATTTAAAGTCAATTAAATCTCCTTTCTTCATCATTCTGAATCTCAGTTTGAACTTCAGCAACTCATCTTGACCATGTCTACATGAATAAATGTATTGAGTTGCTGCCACGTCAAAGGCTTGTTAGATATTTGTTAACAAGCAGTTGAACAGGTGGAACTGGTAAAGTTGACGGTGACTGTATTTACATGAGTATGAGAACTTAAACTGATGGTTAAACTTCAATCTCCTCCCTGTTCTGACATAAAATGTTGATTCAAATCATGAGATTAGTGAATGTTTCCTACTTCACTGATGTTGCTTTTCTATTTAATTTGATCAATTTTACTTATTTGATTGAAAAAATTGATAATTTAATAAAATTGTGACATAGGAAGTGTGTGTTACATACCATTGTCTGAGATATCCAGACTTCTGATGGCTGTGGCCTCAGAAATGTGTTCCTGAATCACTTGAGCCCCAGCTGAGCGCAGCTACATACACACACACATAAACTCCAGTTAGATCCCATCGCACGTGAAAACGAAGATTTTTCTGCTCAGTGTCATGAGTGTGTTTACCTCACAGCTGCTGAGATCCAACTCCAGACCGAAGAGATGAGTGTTGGTTGCCAGACCTTGTAGTAATAATCTGGTGAGACAGTGATGAAGGAAAAGTTTCCAGATGTTACTAAACAGACTGATGTACGTTGGGAATCTGGAGAGACAGTCACACGTCCTGGTTGATTTCATGGTTCTTTCTGCATAGAGCTTGCATGTTGTGTTGGTTTAGGTGGAAGTCCTGACCTCCTTCCACTGTCAGAGACACGTGGGGTTCACTGCTGAGTGTAAGACTTTGTTTTTAAGTAAATAAACCCTCCGATGAACAAATGACAGGCCACACTGTCATTACTGAACAGAAACTAAAAGTGAAAAATGGTTTCAAACCTGCTAATTGAACAGGAATAAAGAGGGTGAGTAGCAGTGAGATGGCCCTGATGTGCAAACCACATCAACAAATAACTAAGCACAACTACAAATGAAAACACACAACTACATTAATCTACCGGAAGAGGTAGGTATCAGTGGGTAACATGAGGCATCTCTGATTGGACGGTTCGGCTTTTGAACCTTAACTTTTTCTGCATGTAGCGCATTTTTCCAAACATGAAAGTTACCAGGCAGTGACCCAAACGTAGACGTGCTGGCCAAGAATATTTTGATTCAGGACATTTATATAAGAGGTGATACTGGATATGCTCAGGACTAATCACAAACTGATAGTAAGTATGGTACACTGAATTACTGGGATTTTCAGCTTCTTGTGAAGTTCCCCCTCCCTCTTTAATCACCTCACTAAATGACCCAGCCTATTGTTTTTCAAATCAGAAACTTAACCACGGCTTTTGACTCTGCACCACACAGAAATGGTCACTTTTGACTTTACCTTTTGTTCGAATCTGTAGTGTTGAATGTATCTTTGTGCTAAATCTATATTTTGTGTACAGTAGATGCATTTAACTCAAGAACGGCTGACACAGTCTTTTTAATCATTTTGAAATTTGCATAGATTCAACAACTTTGTCAAATACAATCCTAAAGCCTTGTTATTGGTCCCTGAATTTTCCTAAAACTACGTGAACTTTCTTCAAACTAGTTTTAATATGTAGTATGTAAAGAACAGAGGGAATATCATTTCTACATATATTTAGGCCACTCCTGCTTTAGAGAGTTGTTTCAGAGGATTTAGTTTGACTCACCTGAGAGCTTGTGAAGGAAATTTGGTTGCAGACAGTCCCACATATTTCAGCTCACAGCTCAGACTGAAGAACTCCCAAATACTCCTGGTCACCTCCCGCACCTTTCTACACAAACACAGAGCACATTTCCAGTTATATCAGATGTGTGAAGTCTGTTGCAGTCTGAGTTTCTGACCTGTGTTTGTCAGACTACTATTACAGTCACTATCTCAGATGTCTTCATGTTTTGGACTCTGATTTACCAACATTTCTTCCTAATACTAGATGTATGTATCAGCAAACATCCCGGACTTATGAACACTCCTCTGATCGTACCTCTGCTGCTGTGTAAGAAGACATCAGCAGAACGTTCATGGAAAATCTCCTGAACTCTGTGTACAAATGAAACCAGATGTATTTGTAGTTTTTTTGAGTGTTTACATCATGTTTTAATGAGATTCTGATGTTTTGTGAGATGCATGAATTAACTATGTATCCCAAAATCTTTCAATTTAATCTTCATTCTGGAGGTCAGAGAGTTTGTCGGAGCATCTGTGTGAATATTTGTGATATAAAACAGTGGGAGAATAAACGGTTTGTACTTGTGTTATCAGAGTTTATGATGTCCAACATTCTCAAACCTGCACAGGTCAAGGAATCATAACTCAGAAACTGCTTGTTCCTGCATTTTGTTCTGCAGTTTTTCCAACTGTGGACTCACAGCACCCTCTGGTGGTCCAATGAGCCATCACATATTCATCTGGAAAAGTGTGTTTTGATTAAGATGGAGTATGAGTTTGTTTGACTGAATCGGGGAGCATCTGTATCTGAGTGTATGCATCCTTCACACCTTCTGTGGTGTCTGAACTGTGTGTCTAACCAGGAAGAGGTGTGTGTTTTCAGCTGCTGCAGCATTAGCTGGATGGTTTTGATATTTTGATCCATCAGTGAGTGAAGCTGACCTGTGGCTGAAAGGATTCCTGGCCAAGTTCAGGTGGATCAGTTTGAAGCAATATCCGGCTGACAGGGACACAAACAGCTGCAGGGAAAAATCAGAACGCAGCTGGAAAATTTCAGTGCGAACAGCAGCAAAGAGAATCCAAACAGGAAGTAATGGAAACAAAAAATTTGACATGGAAAAAAATTAAGTGAGTCATCAATGAATTCCATAAAACTTCCCCAACTCCAAAAAAGTTGTGATGCTCATACTTTCCATGAAATGGTCAAATGTCTCAGTTTAAAGATCAGATATGTTGTTTTACGTGTAGATGGAATAAAATATGAGTTGATGAGATTAGCAAACCATTGCATCCTGGTTTTATCAACATTTTACACAGTTACACAGTCCCTGCTTTTTTTGGAACTGGGGTTATAAATCAGAGATAAGATTTGGTTTGCAGAATAAATAAGAATCTAAAGCTCACAGAGAACAGAACTGTTCTGAATCAGAAAATGTCCCACTGACCGTGTCCAGAGGGCAGCTGGTGTCACTGAGGTCCAGATAAGACAGGGAGTTTGAACTGGACAGGAGCTTAAAGAGAAACTGCAACACACATACATACACACCATGATGTATACACACATGACAAATGACTGTTGTGCAAACTTCAGTATGAATCACATCATTAAATATGCCAATGACACGACAGTGGTGGGTCTCATGCAGGACGGGAATGAGAAGGACTACATGGAGAAGGTGAAACTATTTGCAGAATGGTGCTACAACATCCTTTTTCACAATTGTTGTAGGTTGACAATTTATGTTGAGGCCACAGCTGTGGAAAAGGTTATGGAGAGCTCATCTCAGCTTATCTACAGAGGCAGCATGAAACTGCCTCAGACAGAAAAGCTCTGATGAGAGTGGCGAGGGAAGCTGGAAGAGTTATTGGGGTCTCATTGCCACCAGTCGAAAATGCTGCCGTCCGGGGAACAACTAATCACCCAAGACCCGCCTCAACCTTCACAGACTATTATTTCCTTCCTGCCTTCAGGCAAAAAGAACCACAGCCTGAGTTTCAAAACTGCTTTTATCCATACGCCAGACTGTTTAATTACCTAATATTTATCATATTAACCACAATATGCCGAACATAATTCAGCACCACGGTTCAAGTTTTGACTGATTTTACTTATTCATTTATACATATATACATATCTAACTGTACGACATCCACTAAAACTATGTCCTGTTTGTAGTTTAATAGTTGTTTGTAGTGATTTATTTTTAACCTGGTTTTTATAACACGTTTATGTTCTGTGCATCATGGTTTCTGCAATGCATCACTGACATAATGTCTGTCTTTTCTCACCTTGTTTCCTTCTCCAAAAACACAAAACATTCAGCCCTTCAGCAGAAAATTTGAACAGTCATACATATTCACCAGGATTGCTAGTTCATTTATATTCATGAGGACAGCTATCCAGAGTTGCTTGTTAAGAATGTTAATAAGAATAGTACATTAATATTTATGAAGGAGTGTCATCAATATTAACGAAGACAGCTAATTTAGTATTAATTAAGATGAAAATTAGGACATAACAGCTAAAAGTAATTGGGATAGTTCATTAATGATAATAATCGCAAAAAATCTGTGTTTTCCAGGTCTTCCAGGATGAATGGGAAGCAAATGAAACCCAATCCATCAGATTGATCCGGTTCCCAGACTGATGGAAATCTGATATGTGCAGGAGGATTGATGCTCTGACACAAGGAAGACTTTACTGAGGGTGAAATCAGCTGTCCGTCTCTTGCCATCTTTTTCTGTGTTTCTAACATAACACCCACACACACAGAGCAATGTGTACCGTGGCTTCCTCGGTGCCCAGACTCCCGGGATTCTCTGACAGGTCCAGGTGGGTCAGAGATGCTGAGAACAGTTGAGTGGAGGACAACACCTGGCTGAGAAAACCCAGACCTGTAAACACATCAGACCACGTTCAGATGATGAAGACAATCATTTCATCTTCAGCAGGTCAGTGATTCTTCATTCTGATGAAGAGGAAGAAGCGACGCAGCACTCCACGACGGAGAGGAGCTAAACAAAGGCATATGACATCACTCACACACTGGAAAGCTTCCCATACACACCAAAACATCTGGAGATGTTCATCTGTTGTTTATGACTGTTAGTTTGTGTTTACCTCTTGGGGTCATTGACACACGACTCAGGGAGAGGTGTTTGAGTCCTTCATCCAGATTCTGTAACTGCTGACTGAGAGCAATCACACCTGTGAATGAAAACACACACACACAGGTTGTCTGCGGTCCAGTGTGTGTTCTGATCCATGTTTCTGTTCGTGTATGAGAACAGAAGATCTGAAAACACACCTCTGTCTTCAATGGGGTTTCCTGACAGGTTCATGGAGTGCAGGGGGGAGGAGGCGTGCTCTCTGAGGGCAGCTGCTATTTTAACTGCAAAGTCCCTGCAGCAGAAAAAAAAGCTTAATTCCTGTTTTCCGTCAGAACCGATTAATGAGACAATAGGTCCAACATAGAGGCAATGTGTTCAGGTCACACACAGATTTATAACACGGTCCAAACGAGTTCAGAACTTTACAATCCATCATACAGAAACTCACACTTTGAGTCCACAGGCCTCCAGTGACAGATCCTGCAGACTGGGAGATCTGGACAGCAGGAAGGTCAGCTGCTGCTGGATGTCCACAGACTGAGGGGACAGAAACAGAGAGAGACATCAATGTGTAGAATATAATGCCAGATTTTGGTTCGGGACAGTTTCAGGTTTTCATTTGTGGCCTAAGTAGTATTGACCAATCAGATTAGAGTGAGGTTTTCCTGCATACAGGTTTAATGATTCATGTGGAGTCTAAAAACCAGTGTTGTGTGCAGCTCACTGGACCCAAGGAGCTGATGTATCTGGCAAAGATCAGATTCTCTGGTACCAAGCTTTAAGGCGAGAGGAGGTGAATGATGTTTGTTCTTGTCATGATGCTGAGCGTGCTCTGCCCGAGATCAGGTCTGAGGTGAGATTAGAACCCAGATCCAAGGTGAGCAGAGGCGTAACACGAAATTCTGGGCCCTATGTACAAACCGTCTTGATGTGTACTTGATCAATAGTTCTCACACATACTTTTCCCATAGTATAAGACAAAGATAATAGATCTTAGTTTGATCTCTAAATGGCTTCTCTAGCCATAGTCCTGGATCATCTAGTAGACACTCTGCTGCATCGCTCAGCCTCTCACTGTCTTCTCTTTTTTCCTCTACTCAACCTCTTCGCTACCCTCAGAGCAACCTTCTCTTCACATTTCTTCACTTGGATCTTCTGTATCTTTCTCTTCTACAAGGAGGCCAGACCCCATACAGGCTAGATAGAGAGAAAATGATCTTTAACTGCTTATAGCATAAAATACAATGGAATAAAACTTATTGTGTTACTAACATTCTTTCATTTGAATCAGCTGCAGATGATTGTAAACTGAATAACTTCACTGCCTGCATGAGTTCACCTTGTCTCACATCCCCATTTAATCTTTTCCATTAGATTTAATGGGATAGTGTGTCCAAACTTTTGACAAGTAGTGCATTATAATGTTAAAGTGGTAGTGAAGGGTTCAATATAAACGATTGCTATACAATAAACCATAATTCATTATGACCTTAAATTAGGAATATTCTCCTGCTGTTTTACTTGATTCATTCAAAAATGATGGTAGATCATTTGTTATCAATACTACAGATATTTGGGTCTGGTGAATTCAGTTTTTCAGATACCGTGATGATAGTGACATCTTTACAATCCTGAAATCACAAAGAACCCATTGATATATGACTGATCTCTGGGAAAGGACTAAATTATTGATACAAAATGGAACAGTTTTTTTTATCATGATCCGTAAAGTTGACAAATTTCTGACTGTAATCAATCTGTGTTGTCCCTGAATGAATCCTAACGAGCTGCCTACAGACAGCTGCTGCTGATATTGTGTTGGTCCAGATGTGCTGATCACTTCTTCTCAAATAAATTAAAAGGAGGCTGCTGTCCCTCACTTAATTTCATTACACTGTGTTTTTCTCTCCTTGTTCTGGTATCCAGACTTCACTTTCTTTGGGAAATACATGACTTTATCCTCTGGCTGTCTGGCTGCACTTACTCAGTTGAACCAACTGGTGCGGGTGTGGACTAAACCATTTTGCACAATTTTAGAGGGGTGGAAGGGCCCTCAAAGAACATCCATCATTATCATTTGTGCAGAATTCATTCCCTCTGCACCTTGATTTGGACAAACTGACTTTGATTATCATGTTAATTAATTAGACATTTAAAAATGGAGCACAGAAAAACTTTTCATTCCAGGATTTTCAAGGGCCCCCACCCTGTAGTAGGCCATACAGTACCAGTTATACCCTTTCTTATACAGTCAATGGTTACACCCCCCAGTTCTCACCCATATCAGTGTCTTTTGTAATTTTTGAAACCATTTAAGCTCCACATCGGTTTTTTCCCCCCAAAGATTAGGCTACTAATGGAATAATTATTATTTCGCTGAAATAAAGATGACTGACAAACGCTGAGATCGCTGCAACATCTGCAGACAAGATGTAGTTTCCCTGTTCTACCACTAGATTCTGTTGGTACGCATGGTCAGAGCTGTACTTATATTTCTAAGTAAAAGTACAAGATGGTAAATTCCACACTTTGAGCAAAAATGTTCGCACACACGAAATACGCACAGATCTGTGCGTAAGAACGGTTGATACATGAGGTCCCAGGTCTGACCTTCAGCTCTAGTATTAGTCTCACATCACATTACATCATACTGTATCATACTGTACTGCATCACATTGTACCACATCACACAGTATAGTATCACATCGTGCTGTACTCTATACTATTATATTGCTCTAAATCTTATCGAGCATTTCAACAGCTCAGAGAAATCTCTGTCTCTAGTCATATCGTTGTTGGCTCATGTTTCATCTGTTTCTTGTAGGAGCCCTTTGACCAATAACATGGTTAGTTCAGTAGAGGAGCCCTGGAAGTCACCTGAATGATTAAGGCTGCAAAGGAAGGGCTCATCTCCCATGACTATGTGTCTGGACCAGCTTCAACAACGGAGTGAAGGACACACAGAAGAAGTAAGATCTGGTTCTCTTGCATTACTCCTATATAATTCACATACAAACTTGTTTGGTGTTAATTGAGAAAAAAAAAAATCTTGTGTTGAACTTTTAACAAAAGAAAGAGAAAAAGAAAGAAAATACCAGTTTGAGTTCTTTGCAGTAGAACTTGGTAAACCAATGGTTGAAGGACAAAGCTGCTACTGCCAATGCCAAGTCTCTGAGGAGAGGAGAAAGGAGACATGAGAAGGATGTAAGATGTAAAACTAGATGAAGAAGAAATGTAGCATGTCTCACCGGCTGTCTAAGTGGCTGAAGTCCTGCAGGTTGAACTTCCTCCAGTTGTGCGTGTTGTAGATGTTGTCAACATCCTACAGAAACAAGCGTGCTTTAATCTGATTAGCCAGGATCACTAAAACAGTTTATGGCTAAATAAGTTTGAATCACTTTGCAATTGTGTGCCATTACAATGGTGACATACCCACTGAATCTCCTCTTTAAATGGCATCTCATTAAAATCACACAGAGCAGCGTAGGTATCAGAGAATCCTCCTGTGGGAACAAAACATGCTGTCTCAGTTGGTTTTACGTGCATTAGTTACCGTAGACAGTAACCCCTACTGATTCTAAGGCTTTAAAAGTATCAGGACACAAGAAATATCCTCTGGTCCTCATCAGTGTTAAAACTGAGTACCTCCACCCAGTCAGTTTCCTGCTCTGCAACAATGCCAAGGAGGAAAGACATCAGCAATGATCTTAGACAAGCAGCTGTTGCTGCCCATCAATCTAGGAAGGGTTATCAGGTCATTTCCAAAGTATCTAGAGTCCATCACTATATATAGAGAAAGATTATTCACAAGTGGAAAACAATCAAGACAGCTGCCAATCTTCCCCGGAGTGGACGTCCCAGCAAGGTCATACAAAGGTCAGACTGTGGAAAAAAACTCAAGAGCTTCATCTCAGACTCTCCAGGCCTCAGTTTGCATGTTAAATATTAAAGATCATGACAGTCCAATTAGAAAATGACTAAATAAGTACAGCTTGTTTGGAAGGACGTTTGGAGCCAAATGTGAGTCCATCTGACTGAAAACATCTCATGCAACTGGACAATGGTCCCAGACACAGCAGTAGATCTACAACAGAATAGCTGAAAAAGAAAAGAATCAAGGTGTTGACATGGTCCAGTCAAAGTCTGACACCATCTGGACCTGCAGCCTTGTTCTGGTTCAGTCTCTCCAGTTGCTTCTTCACCTGACAGCAGGAGACAGACAGGCTGGAGGGGAAGGAAGAGGAGGTCTCAGTGTGGTAAGATGTAAAACCTTTGAGACAGATGTTCTCATGATGAGGTGTTCAAGGTGATGCTCAGTGGACCTGTAGAGCTTCAGCTGCTTCAACGGCTCCTACCTGTTAATGCAATCCCTGCTAAAAGGTGTTATTAACTGTAAACTGAAAGAAGCGTACCACATGGACCATGCTGACTGCTGAGCTGCTCCTCTATCACACTGGTCAGGGTCAACAGTCTCTCCTGGAGGTCTGGAGGAACTGTCTTCAGCAGCTTTCTGAAGATTGAAAAGACAGAAATGTTCTTCATCAGTTAAACCACACACCAGTGGATCCTCTGGTGTAGTCTGTGCATACATGCTACCATCACCATAGTAACACTAACACATCATACTGCTAACATGTGGATGTCTACCAGGAGCTGAACCATTCAGATTAGCATGCAGCTGGTACCTTTAACTTAAATCCCCTTTCTTCCTCAGAAGTTTGAACTTCAGCAGGTCATCTTAACCATGTCTACATGACTAGACACTGATTGGCTGTTCAGATATTTATGTTAACAAGCAGGTGAACAGGTGGACCTGATCAAGAGAACAATGAGATGTAGATTTATTATTGTTAATGTGGGGAACATTTTAAATGTAAATGTTTGGTGGGAAATCTTTTATATTCATGTGATGGGATTATTGTGAAAAATCCAACAGCAGCTGTTTAGTTGCATATTATCATCAGATTGTCATCAATCTAACATTGCATTATTATCAGATCGTCATCAGATTATCTGTCATTTTATTACTAGATTTTCATCATATTATTATCAGATTAACATCAGATTATCATACAATTATCATCAGATCATTATCAGATTGTTAATAGGTGATCATCAGATTATTATCTGAATAACATCAGGTTATTATCATATTTTTATCTGTCATCAGACTATCAGCAGTTCATCATCTGATTGTTATCAGATCAGTATCATATTGTTATTATCGGAGTCAGCCCTGTTAAACATGAATGATTAGTGCATGTTTGAAGAAATGGAAAAATGTTGATGTGCAACTCAAAAGGACAAATTTCTGAACTTCACAGTGTTGTGGAGGGAAACAGACCCTGGAGAAGAGTCAGGAAAGATCCTCTTCAGTGATGCCGTCACGTGGCTAATCATGGCCTCCAGGTCTTCAACATGCAGGACGCTGAGGGACAAACTCAGCCCTTCGATCTCCAACACAACCTGAAACACATCAACACGTATGACTCTCTGAACCAACATGGATCAGATCAGCTGGAATATTCCATCCCTCATGGTTGCTGTTGCTGTCCTCATTCTCCTGCTTGGTCATAGTAAAATGTTTAAATAGCATCTGAGTAAATAAACAAGAAAACAAACTAACAGAATATAAGTAAAGAATTTTTGGTGAATACTAATGATGGTGTACCTCTGTGAGACTGTGAACATTAATGGAGGAGATCTGTAGGTAGCTAAACGTGCTCTCCACCTGCACACACATGGAAATACATCACTGCACTTTAGATGGTGTCCACAGAAAACGTGTGAACATCTGACCTGTGACTTACCCTGAATGGCTGCTTGTTGGTGACCAAGTAACCTCTCCACAGACTCAGCACCTGACACACAAAGACAATACATTTGTGATGGAAATGACAGAAACCAGGGCAGCTCCTTTAAACTCTGGTTTGTTTACAGTATTGACTTGTCACCTGATCAGATGTGACCAACAACACTGAGGAATGAATCAGGGATTCAATGAAACCATCCTTGTAAAGACAGTCAGCAGTGAAGGAAGTGGATCAAAGAAGCATCAAAAAGACATCAAAAAGTCAAGTTTACCCTTGTGGATCGAAAAACTTCTCATTTATTCTTATTCTGTGTTCTTTGATCCTGCATAAAGTTCTTTAAACTCTGTATAAAATGTTCTAAATCGATAACCTGATCTCGTCTTTCCATTTTACTGATGAATGAACTTTAAAGGTCCCATATTATGCAAAATTCCCTTCCTAAAGATTTTCTAACAGTCATGTGTCCCCAGAACAGTGTATGAGGCTCAGGAATTAGAAAACCCTGTCACCGCTCTCTCTCTTCCTTGCTCCAATTTTCAGCAAATGTGTGCTCAAACGGGTGTGCCTGAAATCTTTCCCCAAGTGACGTTCAGAAGGGAAACAACCACTTCCGGCATAGTGGATGCAGCCATGGACCCGCCCCCCTAGCTAGCTGGGCCCACCCTCTAAAATCTCCGATCGTAGGCCATTGTTTCTCCTCCCAAACCCTCCAAAATGACGAAGCTAAGAGCGAAGCACGACAGTTGCTCTGTTAATGGCTGCATCAACGAGGATAAAAGTCTGTATATACTTCCTTCATCTGAGCTCCTGAAGACCCAGTGGATGGAGTTCCTTTTTTGATGGATATTTACCCCCAAGACTTCCCAAGGTTTTGTATGTGTGGGCCCAGCAAGGATGACTGTTTTCACAACTTGGGTGCATATAATGCAGCTTCGCCAAACAGCTGAAGTTGAAGCATGGATCGGTACCAACTGTCCGTGATACATCAGTAAAGGTAGGAACTGCTAGTGATTT
>JBBBVU010000010.1:2222113-2247665 GCA_037177055.1 Atherinosoma microstoma
GCTGAACTGGCCTGCCTGCAGTCCAGACCTTTCACCAAGAGAAAACATTTGGAGCATCATGAAACCAAAAACCCAGCAACGAAGGTCCAGGACTGTAGAGCAGCTAGAATCCTGCATCAGACCAGAATGGGACAACATTCCTCTCCTAGAACTCCGGCAACTGGTGTTGAAGGAAAAATAAATGAGGAAAAAGAGTCTGGATGAGTTGGAAAAAGATTAACAAGGTTTATTAAAAATAAGTAAATGAAAATAAACAGAGTATGCTTTAGCAGTTGGAGAAACTGTTCAACAGTCCGATCTGACAGACCTCTGGAGTGGTTCTTCTAGAAGGAGATATCGAGTCCTTTTAATCCAGAGTCCAAAAGACATCAGTGATGATGATAAAAGTCGCCGTCCTCCTGAAGTATGTGAGATATGTTTTCCGTCCAAAGCCTGTACCAGAAACTGTTTGGCACCTTTGTTGTGATATCGTTGTTCTCCTGAAGTATGGCATACAGAACAAGAATTCTCCTGGGGGAGATACTAGCCTTAACTGACCTCAAGGATGGCCTAATTGTGAGGCCTTTAATATGAGAAGTATTGTTTCCACTACACTGGTCTCCTCACTTCTCGGACGTTTACAGACAGTTGTTAAAAGAAGAGGGGATGCTTCACAATGCTAAACATCACCCTGGAACTACTTTTTACAGATGTGTTGCTGCCATAAGATTCAGAATGAGTTAATATTTTACATGAAATGATGGTAAAATGTCTCAGTTTTAACATCTGATATGTTGTTTATGTTCTACTGGGAATAAAATATGGCTTGATGAGATTTGGAAATCATTGTGTTCTGGTTTTGTTTACATTTTACACAGCGGTCCAACGTCTCTGGACCTGAGGTTGTATCATAAAACACGGTGATGAGTTTGTTCTGACACTAAATTATTTTCATGTAAATATTTTTTAAATCATATTTATTCCATATTACTTCCTGTTTGGAAACTGTGCTGCTGTTTTTACTGCTGAGGGACTGATAAACAGAAAAACCATGAAAGAACAGCTGATGAGACAGACGGTGACATCAGTGATCAGATCATCTAATCAGCTTCATCAGTAAGAATAGAGCTGGCGTTTCTTTTCTCCTCACACATCTAACCCAAGAGCATCGGCTCCTTCATCCTGATGATGTTCCTCAAAGATCAGTGGCATGGAGCTTTTTATTGGTTTAAATTCAGTTTTCATTCCTGTCCAGCTGGTTGCTTCCTTCAGTCAGAAGAAGATGGAATACAGAGCAGCAGTCTGACAGACAAGACAGGAACCTGATGCTTTCTGACCCTGACCTGATGGAACCAGAGAACCATGAATTTATTTCATTTTGCAAATTTCGCCTCTGGGATTAATAAAGTATTTTTTCATGAAGTTCAAAATGTCCAAACTGGCTTTTATCTGAATCCTTTTCTACTTTTCCCCCACCTGAACTCTGTTTCATATTTTCGAAACTTTAAAGAAAAGGAAACAGAATAAATAAAAATCGAAGTGAGGTCAGAGTAGAAGACTTGATTCGGACTTTACATTCACACAGAGGATGTTTTGTGAGACAGGATGTGGCAACAAGCCACAAGATTAAAACCACAGACAGGTAAATTTAGTAACTGGTTCTAGTCAGAGCTTCCTAACGTTATGGCTCTGAAGATGTCTGTAAGACCGACGTCCGACCCACAGGGCCGGTTAACATCCTGGTACCAGAATCTGCAGCTCACCTTCAGATGTCTTCGTCCGAACCCTGACCGATCAGATCTGTGATGGTGCCTGGGTGCAGGTGGTTTTAATGTTCTGGCTGGCCTGTGTAACGGTCTGCAGCAGTGACAGGATGATGAAGGCTTCTGTGGTTCTGACTCATGTTTCCTTCTCTGACTGTTTCAGTGGAAACAAACGTTTATAAACTGGGACCTGACTCAACTCTGAAGAGCAAGCTGAAGCTTGAGAAGTTCACGCCAACCTGATGAAGATCAGCTAATCTGAGTTTGGTATTGAGATAATCCCCCTGAGGATCGGATCAGTCTGAACCACCATCTCCAAACATCTGAACCATTCTGTCTGATGTTACAGACCTTCTCACACACCCCACCAGTAACAGGAAAACAAAGAGGATGCTTTTGGTTCTGGTTTCTTACCTTGCAGGCTCCGAGAGACGGCGTCCATGATGTTTCCCTTAGAGAGATGTTAAACACTGAAGTTTTGATCCTCTGCTGCTGCTCATCATCATCATCATCATCAGGGAGGGCAGAAACACATTTACCTGCTCGTACCGTCACCTCGATCCTCTGCTGCAGGGAATCCCACACACATCTTCATGCTCACCGTGCACACACACTCTTTCTGCACACATCCTGTTCCAGTTTGAGTCACTGTGAACAGAGAACATGTGACCTCCCCCGCTGAGCTCAAACCGTCAGGAAATGTGCACCTCCACCCGGCCGAGCAACAAAATGACAATAACTGAACTGGATCAACTGATCCGAACGGTCCGACTCCGACACGCCCTGGAAACAGGACGCGGTCGGTTACATCAAGGGTACAGGTTTGATTCTCACATTGGTAGAGACATGAAAGTCTCCCAGAGGTCCCAGGAAGACCAGTATTCTGTTGGACTTATGGTAGATGTTTATTTGCAGCATCATATAATAAGAGTGGATAGGACATGTGACCATGGAGGAGTTTGTTGTGCAAACTATTCTGTTCAGGGGTGAAAATGAGGTTTTTGTTTCGTTTTCTGTCTAAGCTAAATCCAGGATTATTTTACTTAATGATTTTTATAATTTTATGAGTTGAAGACATATTTTGGTATATCTGTTTCAGATCAATATTCTCCAGACAATAAAGCAGTTTGCAACCATCATCACAGAAATGTACTTTAATCACAAAGTAAAACAAATCCACTACTTCCAGTAATCAACTTAATGAAACCTTAAAGGAAAATATGAGCTTTAAAAGAAGTGTCAACACAGTAATTAACCATTGTTACAAAGTACATCATCATCATCCTTAATGGCTGGAATAATTTTTGAAAAAAAAAAAAATCTTAGTGTGTCATTCTCATGTTAATTAAATTGTTTTTTCTAATGATTATGGTCTATTTATTGCAGGAATCTGTACCAAACAAAAATATATTTGTTTCAGTTTGTATAATATTATGTGAAGGTCAGATAAACACTTCAGTACGACACAATATGATTTAGGATTATTTAGAGCAGGTCACAACTGAACTAAAGCTCACGTTCAGAAAGAAGAGATTATGATTAACTAGAAATTAATCAGGACAACTCAGGAGTTGCTTGATGTTGACGGGGACATGACCTACCACCCCTACCACATCCATGGGTTACGCACATCAGTAACAGTAAATATAGAAAATAAAATATATGTTTTTATACATCTATTAATGTTTTTCTATTTTTGTTAGATAATTTTTTTTCTTTAGTCTTTTGCTGTTTGAAAATAAGGTTCACCTGTAAGAACCAGACTGATCAGTTACCATTACAACCAGGTAGAACTGGTAAGGATGGTGCTTCAGTGGAATGAGCAACACAGCTAAACGTATCAGTAATGTTTTTGTGGGCTCTACCCCCACATGTAGCTGTGCTGTTCATTCCACAGAAGCCCCATCCTTACCAGTTCTACCTGGTTGTATAGGTGACTAATCAGGCTTTCCAATCATGTATACAGCACCAGCTGGGATCATTAGAGGGGAGAAATAATCAACCAAACACTAATTTCCAATTAGTGCCAGGTTTACATTACATGCCGCATTCACCTGGAGATCAGAGGTTTACCCAGGTAAAGGTCAGTTCATACTCCAATTTAATTTTCTATACTTGTTATGACACGTGAGTTAGCTAGTCAGATTATAGGGGTGCCCCCAACTTTTATGACATTTTCATGTCCTGTCTGTAAAACTGCTGCCGCGTCCAGCCAGGCCAAAAGAAAACCCTTCACCTTCATCTGATGAAACAACAGAAACATCAACTCTGAGATGATTTTATTTTATTTGGAGCTGTACAGATTTTTTATCTTCAGAAAGTTTCCTCTGCTTCAGACTGACAGGCGTCTCCATGACAACATGATGAAAGGATGCTGCAGACACCTGGTACATTTTACAGGAACTTGTGATAAAAAACACACAAACACGCCCTGCAGCTGAGAAAAACACCTTCAGCAGACTTGACTACGGAGCAGAGCAGTGTTAGCATGATGTTCAGCTCAGATTGCAGCTCTGACAGTTGACAGATCATCAACAGACCGACAGCAGCTTGAGGAAACTTAAACCTGCTTCAAAGTGGTAAAAAAAAAATCTAAGTTTCTTCATGTTTTCAGGAGGCTGAACATCAGCAGGAAGTTTAAAAGCTTACTGACATCAACCAACGGTGGAAACATGAGCAGAAATCATGAGTCAAACAGGAAATGGGTCAGCCCGCTCCACATTCAGGAGTTCCTTCAACACAAACATGTTCACTGAAGGAAAGACAACTCATAGATCTCTTACATGCCTCATAATCAGTCATTTCTGTACATTAAAATCATCACTGACTGGACAAACATGGTTACATGAAACCATCTGATAACTGAGAGACAGGTAGGACAATCAGCTGTCTTCAGGTGAGATGATTCACATACAGTCATGATTTTATATAAACTTAAAACACCTGGAATGATCCAAATTTTAACTACAGAACTAAATTCCACCAATCAGATTTCCTTCTTCCATCAGACAAATATCAGATGTGTTAGCGTGAGCAGACAGGAAGTAAAAATTACAGTCAGATTAATAAAGAAGCAGATTAACCAGGAGCAGCAGTCTGAGCCGATGTGTTTGTGTGTGTTTTGGTGTGTGTGCAGACATCAGTAAACAGGTGAAGAAAATGTCTGAAGTGTTTCCATGCAGCACCGTTCACCGGTCCATCATGCTCAGGATCATCTCTGGTGTCAGGTCTCCGTTGGCTGCCGCCACTGCCTCCACCTCCTCATTCACCGCCAGCTCAACAGTCTCCGCCCCCAGTCCCACCCCCTCCACCGTCAGGGCCTCTCCGGAGGCGTCACCTTCCTCCTTCTTCACGATGATGTTCTCCACAGCTCCAGTGCTCTCGTCCTCCACCTGGATGATGGCTGCAGCTAAAAAACAACGATAAACAAACAAAACTGATTTTAACCCTTGCTGATTGTTGCAAATTTGTTCACAACCACTTCTGGCCTTTGTTTATTTAATTAATTTTTTTTGCTTTTATTCACTCTTATTTATGCATCTTATTTTTAGATGTATTTTTATCTTTATTTATTCATTCACTACCTTTAAGATTAGTTTTCAAACTTTCCCTTTCTGATAAATCTTATAACTAGGTATGGCTTGATGACCCTTACGCCCTGTTTACATGACAAGGTTTCCACACAAAACCCCAAACTTTTCCCTTTGCGTATTCGTAAAGACAAAAAAAGTCATTTTAAATGAAAACTATGTCTATGCAGACAGAAATTGCAAATAGGACTGGAAACAATGGTTACGGTTACATAATGTTTTTTAATTCAGAAATAATTAGTCCGAAATAAATCATCCGGAATTAAAGTATTCGCCTTTGGGTTTACATGGAAATAGTAATTCCGAATTGAGGTTTACATGGAAAACATGTTTATTCGTCTTTTTACTCAATTGTTCAGATCTGGGGGTTGGGAAGGGCAGGGGTTAAAGCAAAAAATGATCCCGAGCCTTAACTTTTTTTTTTTTTGGTGGGGGGTGGTGGGGCTTTTGTGGTCTAAGCTCATCTAAGTTCTTAACCTTTTATACACTGGAGCCCAACTCCAGTACAAAGTGGTCCATTCGAACACTTTACTGATTTAATTGAATTCACTTTTGGTTTAATTTGTATTCGATAACTAAATCACATCCACTTGCAGTTTAACAACTAAAACCTTGTAAAATATGACATGATGCAATGAGATCATCACAAAGACATCCATCCATCTATCTATATACAAAAGCTGAGTTTTTATGTTTCTGGCTGAGCGTTCTTCATCAACTGGAAACCTTCTGCTGTTTTTTTGGTTGTGATTTATGACTAAAGAAGACCTGACCACATGTTCTGGGTTCCAGGTCTCTGTAACATCATCAGCATTCTCACCAGAAGTTGATGTTCTAGCCGGCGCTACAACAGACTTGCTGGGAGTTGGGGTTTTGGGGGGGTTCTTTGGGGGTCGGCCTCGTTTCCTTTTGACGGGGGGCTCATCAGGGGCCGGTACCGGGATGGCAGCAGGGGCTTGGTCCAGTTCCATGCTTTCTGGTTCCTCCTCCTCCTGTAGCAGTGATGACTCTTCCTCCCCATCACCCTCATCCTCATCCTCGTCCTGCTCGGGGATGTCCTCCTCTGAACAGTGATGAGGATCAAAGTTAGTAAAGGATTAAAACGCAGCATCCCACCACCTCCTTCAGACGACTCTAAAGTCTCACCACTGTCATCCTCATCTCTCCTGCTCCTCATCTTCCTCTTTCTTCCTCTCCTCCCTTTCTTTGGGGTTGGAGCTCCGTTCTCAGTGTCGTCCACCTCTCCGTTACAGTTCTCAGCGTGGCGAGCCATGGTGTTCTGAAACACATACGCACAATTTGTCTCAGAATTAAATCAGTCATCATCTGGCTTCCTGACTTCAGGTCAAGTGAGAAATCAAGTGTGTAAAGAAAAGTGTGTACCCTGCGAGTGAAGGTCTTGCTACATTTGGGACAAACAAACGCAGTGGGAACAAAGTTTGGGTCGTGGTAGCGTTTGAAGTGCATGTCCAGGAGCTGCTTCTGTCTGAAGGTCTTCTCACACTGGCTGCAGGCGTACGGCTTCTCTCCAGTGTGGGTCCGACGGTGCATCACCATGTGGCGTTCCTGGACACGGAAACATGGAACACCATTACAGAACACACACGGATCAATTACCAGGGAAGAGGAATAACCTTCTGAATCCTCCTTTAAAGGATTAGACTGAACTTAAACAGAACAGCTGCATCAATTCCTGATTTAGCTTTCTTCCTTTCAATGATTTAAAGGACCAACAGTTTCAGCTTTTGTCCTAAAGCCTTTTTTTGGTGGTCTTAATCTCAGATAAGATCAAACGACCTGAAACTTTTGTGGAAAGTTATGAGTTAGAAATGAGAGTTGTCTATATACATATTTGATCCTCTGTTTTCTAGGTTTAACTCCTTAAAAAGACACAAACTTTATGGCAGGCTTATTTTAATAGACAGAACATCAACAAAAACAAAAGAAGCAAGATAAAAAGTTATAAATTGATTTATATTTGACTGAATGGAATAATTTGATCCCCAAGAAAAACATGACTCAGTTCTTGGTGGAGAACCCTAGTTGTGAAGAACAGGGGTCAGATGATTCTTGTACTTTGTCACTAGGTTTGTGCACATCTCAGGAGGTATTTTGGCTCACTCCTCACTCCTCTATACTCTCCATGTCCTCAAGGTTTTGCTGCTGTCACTTGAATCACCAAAGTTTCAGCTCCATCCAGATTTTCTCTGGGATTAAGATCCGGAGACTAACCTAGCTGTTCCAGGATCTTTATGTTTCTTCTTGAGTCACTTACGGTCTTACCTTGACTGTATGTTTTGGGAATGTATTCAACATTTTGCCTCCTAACATGACTAGTTGAGCTGGTGTCACAGAGCTCAATTTTATCCTCACCTGACCTCATTGCATCGCAAGCCTTCTATGAATCATTCAGGTGTTCACTGGCAGTTTAGACGGGCCTGTACACGAGTCTTCTTTAGTAGGGGGACCTTGCAGGCACTGCAGTATCTCAATCCATTACGATGAAGTGTGTGCTGAGAGGTTTGAACAGCAGCGACTGATTCTGAGATAGGTGTCTTGAGTTGAGATTAGGAGGACTTTCCTACAGGACTAAATTGGGTGTCTCATGGTCAGATAACCAGTCTGTGGGCATCAAAATTCTTGCTGGTTGGTTAAACATTAAATACTTATTTCACTCAATCAAATTGAAATGAAGTTATAACCTTGATTAAATGTCCTTTCTGAATTTTTTTTGTTGATATTTTGTCAAATTATAGACTGTGTCTTTGTAAGAATGTTAACTGGTAAAACAACCGGAGGATCAAATAAATATTTCCTTCACTGTAAATAGATATACATGTTTGGTTTTATTTCTCTTAATGGGGTCTTGATGTTAGCTGTAAAATTAGGTGGACTCCAGCGGTCAAGATCCAGAGTTTGGACTCTGAGAACCTGGATGTTCATATCAGCACCACCTGGGCCATGAAACACTGCTTTCACATCCCGGGTTAGGAGGAAAATACTAGGACTAAGAAACGGTGGTCCTGGGTCAATAATTAGAAAAAGAAAAAGAAGAGTCCCTTTATTTCCTGCAGTAGAGGAGATTCTGAAATTGTAAGATACATGGATGTGAGGGAAAGAGGGATGCTGCTTTTACCAGCAGATGATCCACTGAGCAGTCAGTATCTATGTAACCAACATGACACCAGTAAACTACAGCGGTAAAAATCACCGTTTCCAGGTGTGTGCAACAAACCTGGCGGCAGCAGTAGTCACACATGTCACACTTGAACCTCTTCTCATTCTTGTGGGACTTCTGATGCTGGATCAGAGCGTAGCGCTCATGGAAAACGGCGTCGCAGTAACGACACTTCTTTCCAGTCTCGATAAACGAGTGCTGCTTACGAAGGTGGACGCCTTCACATGTACACAGGCAAAAGAAAACAGCAGGAAGATGAATCAACATGAAATTCTTAAGTTAAGATTGGCTACTGTACGCTATGTAGGTGTGTCTTACCCAGGTCGCTCTTGCGTGCGATGACCGTATCACAGTGTGGACAGTGAAATTTGGCCACGTTCTCAGTGTGTTTCTGCAGAATGTGCATCTTCATAGTTCCACTCTGGGTGAAGCGAGCGTGGCAGATGTAGCACTCGTACGGTTTCTCTCCTGAAAACAACAGATCATAAAACAATGACGGTCCACTCTGACAGAACTGTTTTACAGTAGATTAACCTCTTTTTGACTAGACCCTTTTGTATAAGGGGCAGCATGAGATACTACAATGTTTGCACACACTAGAAAGCAGCAATCCTAACATGTAGCATACAAAAATGACGGGGAGAAACTCAGCTAAAAAACTTTACCAAGCATTAGCATTCAAACCAAACACAGTTCCAACCCCAAGCAATTATATGGGAATGTAACAAAAACATGAGAACATCACTGTCCTCTTTAGAGCTTCTTAGACTCTAATATGTCAACAAAATGTGATGAGAACTTTGAACATGGTTTAATCCAGGGTTCAGATTTTTTTCCCCTTGAAATAAATGAAAATTAGCACATTTTTGGCTATATAAGACCCAATTTGCAAATCTAGACATACAATTTCAGAAAACTTGCCATGCAAAAAATCATAGTCTTAATGTGAGGAATAAACTATTTGAGTTTCATGGTGATACCTGTTGGTTATAAATTTGACCCTCTTCACCTGTAGTGAACTGGGAATATGCAACCATCTGAAAACAATCCCTGAGAGGAAGTCTTGTGTGGACTGAACACACACTGGACACATAAACACACAGCTTGTGTACCTGAGTGTGTCCTCATGTGTCTCTTCAGCTTGTAGGTGTCTCTGCTGGCATAGCTGCAGAGACTGCACTGGAAAGGACGCTCCCCGGTGTGGGAACGAATGTGTCGCTTCAGCTTGCTCACCTGCATGATACCAAAGCAGAAATCAGCTCTTTTCTTCGCAAAGTTTCACACATCCAGCAGACAGAAAGTTGTCTCACCTCCACGCTGGCGTAGTCACACATGGAGCATTTGAAGGGTTTCTCGTGTGTGTGTTTGTAGCGACGATGACGAACGAGCTCTCCGCTGGTCACAAAAGCCATGTCGCAGTCTGTGCACTTGTGTGGTCGAGTTCCTGCAGAAATAGTAATAATCCATGAATTTGTTCCTGAGAAACATCCATTTTCTGGATCAGACTGTGGTCTGCTGTACTTACCTGTGTGTGTGTTCAGGTGGTTTCTCAGCAGGGTGACCGTCCTGAACGCTCTCCCACACAGATGACATTTGTGTGGCCTCTCGTCGGTGTGGCTCTTCATGTGTCTGTCCAGGTTGGAGCGTCGAGGACAGGTGTAGCTGCACAGCTCACACTGAAACGTCTTCTTCACTCCTAAAATCACACACATTTCAGCATAAGTGGATGAAACTCTTTAGTTTGGCTTGAACCACAGACAGAAAAGTTCAAACTAGAATCTGAGGAGATTTGAGATCCAACATGACTTCTGAAATATTTCGCTCATGATTCTAAGTAGCTGGAGAAAGAACAAGACTTTCAGATGTCCAGTGAACAAATTTATCATGACAAAGTCTCATTAGCTCCCTAAGCTGACTTTACTCTGCCCAGATCACTGTTCAGCATAACGTTAGAGCCTGGTCCTGGTGAACGTTGGTAACAGCTACCTGGGGGATCATCTGATCGTATGCAGGAATCAGTCTGAACACGTGAAAATGACATAAAAGGAATTAACTGTATTTTTCCCCCCCGAGATTTTTGTAGGCACCAGAGACCTTTACTCAGCATTAGTCAAACAGGAAAGGGGTTGGATTACTTGCAGCAAAAGGCCCCAGATTGGGATTTGGACCGGCGGAGCTGTAGCCTATGTATATGTGGCAACTGTTATACCTAGTCAGCCAAGTACCACCCCATCAACTGCAATTTCTAATAAAAGAAACCTCTCGTGCACAAATTACAGTTTCTTTTATTAGAAAATTACAGTTTCTAATAAAAGAATCTGTCATTTTCTTTTATTGCAGCTTTTTTTTTTTATTAGACATTGGTGGCGTTTCATGTGATACAACATTGTTTTAACTATGTACATAATGATGATCTGGGAGGTAGTTTTTTGCACCATGACAAGTGCAGCCCGTAGCGTGGAAGTTTCTTTGTGCTCCTTCATCTTCCAAACCGAACCAGTGATTGACCTTTGACTGAGCCTGGTCGAGTCTTTTAAAGCAATGACTCACCTTTCTTCTTTATCTTAGTTGGTTTGGGTGGTTTCATGTTGCCAACAACTTTCTCAGCATTGACTTCAGACAGAAGACCTTCCTGCTGTTCTTCTTCAAAGTCGTACACGCTGACGTCCATGTCTTTATCTCCTTCAGCATAACGCAGGCGACTCTTTTTACCCTGGAAAAAGGAAAAATTTGCATTAGGGATTCAGCAGAATCATAATAATCAAAACATCTTCACTAAAAAAAAGCACATTTTACCTTTTTGGTCTTCTTCATACCTCCGGACGGAGGCTGATAGTCTGGATCTTTGGCCCAGTTTGGGTCATCATTCGAAGGCTGAATAGGCTCATCATCTCCTTCCAGCAGCTGGTTCCCCACCTCCTCCTCCTCCTCTACAGGATGAGCTTCAGTTCCCTCCTCCTGCTCCACTGTCTCCACTTCCCCATTAGCACCAACCTTCACCACCTGAAAATCAACCACATTTAATAATTTCCCTCTAAAAGGGATAAATAAAGTATTTTTCATTTCATTCATTCATTCATGCTTGATTTAATTAATCAAAACAAGCTAAATAAAACTTTATTGGACCACAACATAATCCGTAATAATCCAGGACCTGAAATCCACTCCCACCTTGTTAGCTCAGGATCCGTTTCACTTCACCTTACTGAACTTTTTGGTTTAATTTTAGTCGTTTCAGTGGATTTATTTGTACCTTTTCAGGTTCATTGTTGTTAACATACACACAGAGCATATTGAATCTGTAACCTGGTTGTTTAAATGAATATCTGGAGTCTGTAGATGATGACAGATCAAATCTGTTATCTGTAATGTATTTGGTTTCAGACTCTAAACAGGAGGAAGGTTTGCATTATGTCCTTATTTAATGTCTCCAAATAGAAATGTTTTCTTTTGTTTTTCTTTTCCAATATGTGAACATTTTAAAGCGCAACATCGAGAATGTTAGTTACTCTCATCCAACATTTGGTCCTTTGTCTGACTAACATTAAAGGAATAATCCACCAATAATCTAATCAACATTGACGTTGATCATCCTGCTCTGATCAATACCAACACAAAGGACTGGGAAAACCCTGTTACTGAGTCTGCACCAGATGTGTATACCTGAAAGCCCTCAGGTAGAGGCAGTGTGTGGCAGATCACAGGGTCTCCATCCTTTGGCATAGCTGTGGTGTCCACAAAGGTGCCTTGCTGCAGGGCCTCCACCGTGGTGGCAGAAACAGGAACCTGGACCAGCTGGAGCTCCCCGAGGCCCAGAGCTGCCTGCTCCTCCATGTTTACCACCTGAACACAGGAAGGGCAACAATTTCTACTAAAACCTGACAACAGAATTCAGCTTCTTCCTCATGGTTACAGACAAATCAAAAGAGGAACCTGTAGGGTGATGATCTGAGTCTGGTCCACTGTTGTTACGGTAGCTTGGTGAGCAGCACCTCCAACCACTCCTGCTGCAGCAGCAGACCCCCCAACCGCAGCATCTATCACCTGAAAAATAAACTTCAGTTTAATGGGCATCATGGGAGAAGGCGCTGTGTCCTCTCCACGGTTACATGATCTTTTTCCATTCTAATTTCTGAATTAAAATATTCTCCTTCAGGTTTACATGAACATAATAATTCCAAATTAAGGCAAGGCAAGTTTATTTGTATAGCACATTTCATGTCCAGGACAATTCAAGGTGCTTTACATACAAACATTAAAAACATTACAGCGGGGTGCAGAAAGCATTCAGAAAAATTTTAAAAAATTAAGGTTTACATAGAAAACACGTTTTCTTAATTCCGCTTTAGATCTGGGGGCTGGGAAGGGTTCTGATTGGATAGGAGGCAGAAGTGACGTACCAATCAGAGGAATCATTTAATTCGGAATTACAAACTCTGCTTCCTGCTTCGTTTCTTTTTGACTACAACATGGGAAAATTCCACAATAAGCAGCAGCTAGTCTCTAGCATAGTACTTTACTTTCACGTGAATAGACTAGGTTTGAGTCCAACGTTTGCTTCGAGAGGACAGCACTGTATATGGACGTCATGGCGACAGGATGAGGGAACGAGCATGCACAGAATGACCGAAATTAACTTAAAGCGAAATGAAGGTATACACAATAGAGGAATTATTTAATTCGGAATTAAAAGTGGAATAAACCAGCCACTTACTTTGGAATTAAGTTTAATTCGAATTAGAATTCTAATTCAGAATTAAGTGTTTACATGGTCATTTTTCATCTCTTTAAAGCAGAATTAACTTTTAATTCTGAATTAAAGAGGAATTAAAACTCTCATGTAAACATGGCCCATGTGTCTCTGGGTATGAAAAGACCCAGCTGTGATCCACACTCAGGATGTATTGTGCCCCATCACAAACAGGTCTGAGAGGGGTCTTACCTCAGTTTTCATCTGTAACAGGGTGGGATCCAAAGAGTCCATAACCATCATTTCCACTCCAGCTCCACCTTCCATCAGCTGCTGCTGAGGCTGACCAGCTGACACCATTCCATCTCCATGACCTAAATAAACATCCCCAGGAAAAACATCAGAAAAAAAGCCCTTTTTCCTGTAAAATCAATTTTAGAGCTAAATGTTCGGAATCAGAACCTTGATCCAGAATGACTCCAGCCTGTCCTTGAACTACCCCGCCGGCCTCTGCAGCCTGCTGGAGGAGATCCGCCACAATAGCGTCCTGGCTGTGGACGGTCTGGATGGACGGGAAGTCTTTGGCAGGGACGTCCACCACACCTTCTGCTGACCCTCCGTCCATGCTGGGTAAGAACTGGAACATGGTGTGAACATAAACCGGTTGATCCTGACCACACAGACCTGGAACGGGTTTATCCACCACACTTAATGTGTGTGGTGGATAAACCTGAGCAATTCTTGTCCTGAATGGTTTAAAACACATCAAAATGTTGGACAATCTAGTTTTTAGATACTTTATTCAAACTGAAGAAGGAAGAGACCACAGAGGTCAAATCCAGTTTTATCAGTTACAGCAAATTAACAAAACATAATTTGATCTTCCTCTAAAAAGACATTGAAAAACGTCTCAATTTTAATAAGCCACATGATCACACTGGCCCAGTTTCAGCATGTTTATGCTGGCTGCATGTATTCCGATTTTTTTTTAAATTCCTTGACTTATTTTTAAAGTTTTAAATAGTACATCACCCAGCTATTTAACCTTTTAGGGCTGTGCATGTAATACCTGAAACTCTTCCTGAGGCTTATTTCAACACTTCATGGTCAAAACTTTGCTCTGAACTCTGTTGTCTACAATCTGATACTTGTATTCTGCCCCCTGGTGGATACCTTTTACATTGCAATAATATTGACATATCACTGTTTAATAAATGGTACATATATGCAAATTATCGTCATTTATTTTTGTACATTTCGTTAAAAGGCCTAATAGAGACTTTTATTAGTTTTTTTAATTATTTAATATTCTGTCCATTATTTCTTGGATCAGGCCTTAAAAGAGTTCACCAAACTGTTCCATTTCCTGATATCATCCAGCCGGTCGCTCTTAGTGCAGTCTTAGTGATGTCTTGTTTAAAGCATAGAGGGGATCAGGCTTTCACAGTTGCAGATCCTAGACTTTGGAATCACTGGTTGCTCCATATTCACACTTTATACTCCAGTTATTCAAATTCTGTCTAAAAACTCACTTTTTACCTTTGGTTTTAATCAGAATGCGGTTTGAGTCCATCAGGTTTTCATGTTAAAGTGTCTTTGTCTGAACTTGTTTTTAGTCAGTTTGGTTGGATTTTTTCAATTGGTTTCTTGAGTTTTAAAAGTATTTTGGTCAACCTTGTTTTTATATGTGCTACTAAATGAAATATCAGCTGGCAGTGATCACAAATACTGAGCTGCAGGACTCCAAACTCAGGTTAATGAGTTTGGAGTTGGTTTGAAATAGAGATATAAAATAAGAATAACATTTAAGAGAAAACAATGGAATTGTTACTATTCTACAGAAATACATTTGCCAAACTTAGTTTACATAAACTGGATTTGATGCCACTGTCCTCTCAGGTGAGTTACAGACTCTGCTGAGAGGAAAAATTTTAATATCGTCCACTCTGAAATAATATCTGGGTCATAATTTAATTTCTACAAAGTGTTTGAAATTCAGTTTTCAGAGTTGGACAGAATTTTCTCTCAGATACTTGTTAAGGACCATCACTCCTGTACTGAACTGTCTAAACTGATTTAATCAGTTATCAGTCACTCTCTGGTGCTTCAAGGTGGTGGTCTTGCTCTCTCTCTCTGAATGTCTCCTATTCATTAACTTAGCTGTTTAATCTACCAGTCTTGTATCGCTGCACAATTTTGCTACCATGTGCAGGAAATTCCCACATTACTGGGTGATTATAAGGTGATTTAACAGGGATTGAATTTCATAGTTTTGGACAACACTGAAAATCTTAAGTTTGTATCCTGTTAAATTACCTCAAGCATCAAAAATGAAACATATTAATAATTCTGCCGCTGTATTTAATCAGCAGGACAAATTATAATATGATACAAACTCTGATTTAATAAACAGAATCAAGTGAAAATGGGAACAAACTCCATCCTGAGCAGATCAGGACTGTAAACTCATCAGTCCAGATGTTACCTGGAACAGTGAGGAGAGACTGATTTTTAACATGATCTGAGTAGTCTGCAGGGTCGGGATGTCGGAGATCTCTCTCTGCTCTGCTGCTGAAAGCCCTGAACTTGGCTCAATAAAACCACTGCTACCTGACTCTCCCTGCAAACCTGAGAGAGAGAAGGGGGTGCACATGTTACATAGTTATACTGAGACAATTATTAATGTCTTCAACAAAGGCGTTAATCTCTGACAAACCCTCACCTGAAACTCCAAACCTGCAAGAAGGGAGAAGGAAACAACATGGCCTCATGAAAGACAATCCACACTCTTGTGTGATTCTCATTAGATACCTGATGTTGTCTGGATACAACATCTAAGCTGATCTTAGTCAGGGACAGGGGAGAACAAATGACCAACAAAAGCTGAATAGCTTGTCATTTTGATAAATGTTGGTCCCAAAAAGGAAAATAAAATGAATTAGACCTTTAACAGAGTGGTAATGTTAACCTATGATGATGTGTTTTAATATTTTACTGGGTTAATGCAGGTTCTTAGGCATCATTTTCTTTCAATGTCAGAAATTTAATAATTCTTTTAACAATTTGATGTCCAATTATTTTGGTGATCACTTTGAAAGATTTATTTTCATCTTATTTTTTATTCAATTTACTCATGAATATATTCTATTGTAATTTTATAAGCATTTCTTTCAAGTATTGATGTTCATGAGTCTCATTCATACATATTTTCCTTTGCAACATATCAACCGTAGGTGGTCGCTTTTTTACGACCATTACAGGTCATCAGAGGACAAAAAAACCTCTCCCAATCTTAAATACTTTATTTTTTCCTCAAATCACTAAATCAACACCAGTCCTAATAAAAACAACCAAATATGTAATTGTCTAAATTACTATAGAAATTGTCATGTAAAGGGTTAAAATAATTTGAATAATTATATATTTGGTCATTTTGATCAGGACAGACTTTAATTCAGTGCTTTGGGGGAAAAAATATTAGCTGGTAATGTTTTTGTAGCGGTTTTTAGATGAGGACTTTTTTTTTGTCCACTAATGACCTGAAAGGGTAGTAAATTGCTGACTTTTAAAGAAAAATTGAATTTTCAAACTTATTCAAAACAAGCACTTCATTATAGAAAGTCATCCTATATGGGGCAACAAACCCAAAATGGTGGTCAAAAATTGAGGGGAAAATTTACCCAAAAGGACACAAAAAGGCCATGATTACCCACAAAGGTTAGTGTGCAGTCCAATTGTGAGATTTTCCTTTAAGGGGCAAAAGTATTGATTGGCATCAATGAAAAAGTACCATACCAAAAGGATCTCGGCTTCCTCATACAGTCCATAGACATGCAAATTAGGTTAATTGCCGTCTCTAAATTGCCCCCAGGAATGAGTGTGAATGGTCTTGTGATGGATTGGTGATATGTCCAGGGCATACCCCTGGCTTTTGTCTAGTTAGTAGGTGCTGGGATAAGCTCCAACCCCCTGTGACCCTGTGCTGGAGTAAGGGGGAATAATTGGGTCCATGTTGTATTAACTGCACCACTTTCACCAGAATCCTGGACTTGTATCCACCAGTATAGCATGATTCATGTTTACTGCTAAATACTTTAATTCAAAGCACCAGTAAAATAGACGACTGAATGTTTGTATGCAAGATGTTATAAAGGGGATTTTATTCTGAATTTACTGAAACTAACCATGTAAATGAAAGCTGCATGGTAAAAAGTCTAAAAGTTGCCCGGCTCTGTTTGGGACTGAATGTAAAACCAGCTTCCATGTCCACGAATAGCTGAGATGGGCTAGTTCTGGTAAAGGCCTTCAGAGGTCCAAATGTCCCACATATTTTCCAGCATTTATCCTGCAGTATTTTTGTAGCTCTCCAAGCCGAGTCGTAGAGGGAGCTCTCTGCTGTAATATATATCAGTGGCTATGAGGCTCTAGGTGGGCTTAGAATAAGAGACAAGCGCGCGATGGGTGCAACAACAGCTGCCGAACCGACCTCGTCGCGATGGGGCCAACAACAAAGACAGCTCCAAAGCTCCACACAAGGACATGGCTAATTTCAGGATGATCCTGTTAATGTTTGGTCTTTGACTTTCCGAGCCTGGACTGTTTTACTGAAAAACGCCTCGTCATTCTTCTCCGCGGTGGCCCTGCTGACCGTGTCCGCTACCAGAATAACTAGTTAAAACTATGTTTAGGTTAAATATAGGTAGTTTTGGTTTAATTAAGAGCGCGTTTACGGGTTACTTTAGGGAGCCAGGATATTTACAATTTCAGTTTCAATGGGACAAAAGGCGAAGAAGGCCGTAAACCTGAGCTAGGTCACAGTTGCTAATGTTAACAGTTAACTAGCATCATTTGCTAACGACTGTACTCGGCTACAATGAGAAACCTGCTCAAGCTGAAAGTAACAGCTGAGTCAAACCCGGTTCATTTCTTGTCATTACCCCACAGCAATAATTTGTAAATCCCGACTCTGTAACACGCTGTGCAAGTTAATAACAGCAAACTATTGGCTAACTTCTGCCCGCCAGCTCCATGTCGTCAGCGCTGTAAAGACGGGAAACAAAGAAGACAGAAAATGGACGCCTTGGCCTAAACTCTACAACGAAGTCGACGAAGTATTTGCAAAATCCCTTCCATGATATTTCCATTCATATAAATGAAAAACAGCGGGCAATTTGTGGATTTATTTAATCTTCGGATATTTAAACATATTTCGACAGGTTTTTCAAAAACGATAGAGGGAGACAAACACTCTTCGACGAGCTGCCAGGACCCAGAGCCCCATCGTGACACCTAGAGGCCGGTTAAAGATCCTGCAAACTCCCCTCTTGTCAGAAAAGTAGTGATACTTTACCTCTTTTAGTGCGTTTCTCCTCCTGGTAATCCCGAGTGAAAGCACAAAGTGTGAGCTACAAAGTTTAATCGGCGGGTAAAATTGCGGGCTTCTTCTCAGTTTGTTTTAATCCCTCTCCCGCTTTAGTAGAATAGCTTCTGCCACAAAATGGCAGTTGAGAGCTCAGTGCGCCTGTGCGGCCGCTGGGGGGTGGTGTCGAAGCTGCTGCAGACACCCTGATTGGCCAGGAGGGGCGCCCCTTTAGAATACGTTGAAGCTCATTTATCACAATGGTAGGAATAGGGATGCTTTCACAGAACTCGGAGATGAGAGTTTTATTCATCTGAAAACGATCTCGAGACTGTTAAGTGTGTATTAAAAGTAAAGGAAAGTCAAAGTATATCTAGATTTTAGGACACAAAATAAGGTAAAACTCGGTTCGATCGAAATCTTGTCACTTTCAAACCTTAAATTGGTCTGAATATAGCAATTTTCCCCAACTTTTTTAAACTATCCTTAACAAGCGACATTATTCTGTCCTCGCGATGTACAGTATCAGTCACGTTTTGACACAGATACTCATTAAACCACACTTTTTGACTTATTGTACCACAACATCTGAGGCCACTACTCTGTGTGACATACAAACTTTCATACATACCCTGAATGCAGCATACGTTATTTACTATCTATAAATCCTTCAGTACAATTATTGGCCTGATTCAGACAAAAATCTGACTTAAGGAATTGTAAAACATTTCTTTATTGTGTGTGTATGTATGTTTGTAGCTCAAGTTTGAATAAAATCAATGGCACAAATAATCTTTTAACAAATGTTTAATAATCTTTATACATTTGACACAAGAATGCCAGAAAATATCTCAGAAAAAAGTTTCCAATGCTTCACAATCTATAAAGCTTCTGGGGGAGAAAAAAAATGTATAAGCTGTGTTGTGTTTTTTTCCCCCACCGCTTCACAGTCTCTCCATTTTTAAATAGAATATTTTATCTTATGTCAGCTCTGTAATTATCAATAATCCTTGAGGCACTTAAAACCCGTGAGATGCTATATGGATGCAGAAATATAGCTGCAGAGTTCTGCCATCCAAGCAAAAATAATTGGTAAATACACAGAATAAAGTGGTAACCTTCATACATACACAGTCAGAGATTCCAGTGACGATGCATCCTGTTCTAACATTCACACCTTACACCTGAGGAGTTGTCTCATCATCCGTCATCACTAGCAGCTGAAACAACATCTAACATTTCAGCTGTCTTCTGTAATCCTGCATCCAAGTCATTAAAAGAGAAGCGGGAAGTGTTGGCACATTATTTACTAGAACTGAGCTCCATCTTCACCACAGCCTTGGAGTCCATATTGTTTTCTGTCAGCATCCGTCTCTTTCGGTCCCCGCTGCAGCACTGGAACGTTAAAACAGCTTTTTATGGTTTATTCTGTACAGTCCGGGACTGTTTGGCATTGTCAGGAATGGTGCTGACACCTGACCAGGTGACATGATACTCCAGTACTTGTTATGATCCTGTTCTCTGATACATGTGGACAGTTTAAATGTCAGGTTACCACAAACTTAACAGTGTGTTTTTAGTAATTTACACTGAACATCAACTTCTGTTGCATCAAACCAGTGGCTGTCTTACAGGAAAAGACACACACATTTATATAAATTTACAAGTCTGCTGTGGAAAATGAGAATCCCCAAAATCAAAGTAAAAGGATTATCTCATCTATTATTCATCATTAGGAGAAAGAAAGAAATCCTGTTTAAGGATTGAGGAGCCATCATCATCATCATGAGTTATTACATCTTTAGTTTCAAATATTAAGTTGTGATTTCAATAAATATGTGGCATCAGCAAAAGCAAAGTCAAGTCGGTGTTAGCTGAAAATAATTAGCTTAACTAGTAGCTTCAGTAGCTTTACTGAAACCATTATTTAATTTGATTTATATCATTCTGAAGTTATGAAAAATGGCTTTAACATGTAAAACCACCATCATCCTGACAGTTTCTAATCTCCAGACTGTGATAATCCTTTTTATTCAGGATGTTTAATGATGATGAAACTGATGAAGAGACTGAACCTCGTAGTCTGCAACAGTAAATATTCAGTGAACCATCAGTGGTGCAGAAAACCACAAACAAATGAACATTTCTGCTCTGATAAAATAACAATGTAATGAATTGCACAGGCAAACCGTTCCAATATATTTCCATAAAATAACAGAGAATATTAAAGAGTATTGGCACTGAGCTGCTGAAACCATCCTCTGCAGAGTTCTGCAGCTTCAGTTAGAGCTCCTCTCTTCATCTGTTGCTAATATAGCGATAATAACATTAAACGAAGCAGGCAGAAGGAAAACCTGTTGTTACCTTTTGGATAAGCAGATATTCCACAGTGACAGATCCAACCCATTTATACAAAGTTCTGTTCAGCAGAAAGATGAACTGATTCACACTCCAGAATACACAGATAATCAATGGATTTTTCTTTTTTTTTGTGATTTTTCCTTTTAGTAGTTTCTTTGCATTTCCACCTGAAGTCTGGATGCTACAGCCTCATATACAGTAAAAATTGATTTTAAAAGTCTTCTACTCCTTTGGCTCAGACAGACGTTTGCAGTGTTAGTAATCTTCATTCAACACATGTCAAATATCTGCATTTTTAGAACAAAAAAGCATATTTTCCCAGTAAAGTTTACAGCCCTCCAGTGTGAGCATGTTGACTTCCTCTGTCTCAAGGTGCAGTTTGCAGGATTTAAATCTCATGACTCCAGTTCTGAAATCCTAAAACCTTGTAGCAGATTCCTGCTGTCACTCCTCCACAGAGACATCGCCTCAGAGACTGAGGTGTTTACAACACACAATGTGCCTCAGTGATGTCACAACCAAGCTTTTCTTTGTGTGTAAAAACTATGAATGACTACTAATGTTTGCAAATACTGCAAAATTAAGGCAGGTTCCAGGCAACAGCAAGAGAATAATAAGGATTTCATGAGAACTGAACAATTTCTTTGGGGTTAGTCTGGATTTGGCTTCAAAATAGTCTAAAGAGGACTAAATCCTGGCTGCATGTTCTAAAACCAGGCAACCACAGTGATGAGGCAAAAATCTAGATCAGCATTATGCAATGATCCAGTCAGCATCCGTAGAGAGGCAGAACTGTAAAAGCATGAGCTGTGATAAGCTGTCGCACAGCGCTGCGGCGCGTCGCACAGCGCTGCGGTGTGTCGCACAGTTTTGCCGCATGTCGCAGCTCTGCAGCCTACACTTATGTCTGCTGCATCCATCCACAACAGCAGGCCTCTGAACTGAGAGATTTTTATACGTCAGCTCCGGCCGGTTCACTGGGTAACCAGTCCAAACCAGTCTCCCAGACAGTCACATCAAAGACACTTTGATATAAAATAACAAAACATCAAAAAATATTTTAAACATTTTTCTGCTTATCCTGTTGTGGAAAGATCAGTTTATGATGTTTTTGTGTATCTAAACATGAGACTCATTTCTCTGAGTATCATTACAGTCGTGCTGACTCAGATCGGCCTGCTGACTCGGATCAGTTAGCACCTGTGAAATGAGTTTCTGTGTTTGTGTCGATGGTTAGTGTTGTGTAGAGTTGGTTGACCATGTTGAAGTGTTTCTACCAGGTGATGCAGCAGAGGAGCAGCACAGCAAACATTGAGGGGTAAAAACACAACCAACATTCACAAAGTGCTGCTTTGGTGTGTGTGTCAGTTAGAAAGCGGTGCTGGCCATGCTTCCCGGAGCAAAGAGCCTCGGTAAGCTGTCCTGAGACATCTCCACGTGTCTGTGAGCCATCTTCCCCTCCTCACCTGCTCCACGCCATGAAGGGAAGGACATGGAAAACAGGAAGAACGGATTAATTCATGGATGCAGTAATCCCTGCAACACATCTGTTTTGGACAAAGTCACATGACACAAAACAAGACAGAAAGAAATGTTACAGAAGTTGAGATCATCACTTTTCTAAAGATTACCCAGCACTAGTAGTGTTTGTTTGGCAGCATCTCGAACTTCCTCCTTATCCGTTTGGCAGAGATACACCAACTGATCGATGCTTTCTTTGGCCTGGAACCACAGCAGACAGAATATAGCTGTGAGTATGATGAAGACACTGACGGTGGTTAAAATCTGACCACCGTCTTTATATGATCTGATGGACATCTGTGGATGTGCGGAATATTCTGGATGTTTGTACCTTCAGACACGCTAAAGCTTTGCATCCACAGACTCTGGTGTCCACGTTGTCATCTTCCAGCAGCTCCAAACAGCTGACCAAAGCCTGCAGAGGACAGAGTACTCAGAGGTCAGAGGTCAGAGTCTCTGATATGTTAGATTAATTGCAATCTGTAATTATTAACCCCCGTAATAGTGAAGAAAAGGCAGGGTCAAACGAGGAGACTTGTCATAATCCAAGCCAGGATGGCAATTGACCTCTGGCCCATTTCTAGCCCACACTCCTGTCCTTTTCAAGCACTGGCCCCCACACTGTGGAACACTGCTGCCATCTTTAAAATCTTTAAACTCTATTGAGTCTTTTAAAAAAGCAGCTGAAAACATTTGTATTCAAACAAGCTTTTAGTTAGATGTGGGCTTTTATGACACTTGTTTTAAATTTGGGTATGAGGAAATGTCTCTCTTAATACTAATTTATTTTATTTTATATATCTTTTATTGTATTTTACTGTGAAGCACTTTGTGATTCTTTCTGTGAAAAGTGCTACATAAATAACCTTTACTAACTTACTTCTAAGTTGCCCAAAAACAATGTGAAAAATTGGAGAAAACACCTTAACCCAGGAAAGCAGTGATTATAAAATCAGGCTTATTCCACCCAAAAATTATTTTCTGTATTTTCTTTAGTCAAAACATTTTGTTAGAAGTGAACAGGGGAACCTGAGAACTGATAATTTTGCAGTGGTCTCTCTTTTTTTTTTATATCAAACTCAAGCAGAAATCCAGCTGCTGTTGTGTTTTGTGGTTGTGTATTTGCAGTTTAGTCATATATCTGTTTTGCGGTGCTTTTTCTGTACCGCAATACAGATACAGACCTGCTCCTCAAGCTGCAGCACTGCCTGCCCGAGTCCAGCAGAGAACAGGCTGTAACTGGGGTGAGTTGAGTCTGGAGTTATCCTCTTAGTTACACCAGGTCCTCAGTAGGTGGCAGTGTGACCCCAACAGTCCTTCCTGCTGATCTCACTGCTCTCCTCAGAGCGGTTTTATCCGAGTGTCTGCTGCTCTCAGAGATGCTGCTCGTTAGAACAGACATGTTGCCGTCTCTGTAAAAGGTTGTGAGGACTGAAGGATTCAGATAGTCCCTCTTCAACCTTCTCAGGAAGCGTAGGGGGTTGGTATGTTTTTTTAAAAGAAGGAAGAAGATGTACAGGAAGGTTTTCAGTCTCAATAACTGTCAGAAATATTGTGTTCTGCACCTCCTTTACGGACGTGTTGTCGATGTATACTGGGATGTGAGCGGGCTTTGTGCCCCTTAAGTCCATCACCAGTTCCTTGGGTTTTTCGACATTCAGGAACAACTTGTTATTCTTGCACCAGTCTGAAGAGATTCACTTCCTCCTGTAGTTCCTCTCATCACTGTTCCGGATCAGACCGGTCACTGTTGTCGTCTGTGACTGGTACTTAAATGAACCCTGCAGTCATGCATCATCAGGGTGTATAATTATGGGCTCAAGACACATCCTTGAGTTGATCCACGGTTTAAACTGCAAAAATAGTTTATCTAGCTCAGTCTTACAATCTTACAACCTGCAGACTCAGGTGCAGTGCCATGGAATGCATTAAAGAGGAATGCAAACTTGAGTTAGGGAGGCAAGATATGATGCCTGCGTCCCCCTGAGTCACTGAAGACAGATGAATCATCAGAAAAAAATGTATAAATACTGAAATTGAACATCCTATTGGTAGAAATGAATGAGGGACAATCTTTTGACATGTTTAGGTGAAAGTGAGTGTTTGAATACATGAGCACACACACACATCCATCCCTCCCCCACCTGCTCTCGATGTCGTGGTTGAGCAGCCAGGCCTCTCAGCACCGAGCTGGCCGAGGCCGACACTTTTCCTCGTGGATCTTTCAGCAGTTTGGCAACAGCGTGGAGTCCTTCTCTCCTCAGGCTGCACTCTGCAGGACGCCGCAGGGCATTCACGATCACGTCCTGGTCACATGACGCCAGGCTCTGCACCAACCACACTGTTGGACGAAGGTTATCAACCATCAGTACCACACCTTGACTGTATATCATTGGTATCACACTATAAAATAAACATCCCTATGCACGAGGTGGGCGACAGCAAAAGTTACGCCGCAGGAGGAAATAAAGGGGATTTAAAAGAAGAAAAACTTCCGTGTAATTTCTGTTGTGGCTTATTGTGTTGCTGTGACACCTGTGGGCCACCGTAGATCTACTGGGATTTTTACACACAAACATCTCTAGGGTTTACAGGGAATAGTCTGAAGAGGAGAAAATATCCAAAGAGAAGCAGATGTGCAGCAACTGTGTGATGCCATCATGTCAATATAGAGAAAAATCTGATGAATGTTTCCAACACGTTGTTAAATCTATGACAACAAGAAGGAAACACTTCTGAAGGAGAAAGAGGTCCAACCCGGTACTAGCAAGGTGGACCTGATAAAGTGGAAGTAAGTGTAAATAACTGGTTTATTTGCTTGGATTTCTTAATCAAGTGCTGTGTGTGTGTTTACCTTCTTCTGCCAGCTCAGTGATGTGTGTATCCATGTCATTGGTGCCATTAGACTCCAGGTAACTCCACAGCTGGAACACCGTCACCATCACTTCGTCTTTGCTGCTTCCTCTCCGTGGTAACCTCTGATGCAGAAGTCGCTCAGCCAGACACAGGAACACTGGAAAGCCATGTGGATAAGTGTTAACACACACACACACACACACACACACACACACACACACACACACACACACACACACACACACACACACACAC
>JBBBVU010000010.1:2253406-2273123 GCA_037177055.1 Atherinosoma microstoma
CAGCAAGACAATGCTGAACCACATACTGCATCCATCACAACAGCATGGCTTCACAGGAGAAGAGTCCGGCTGCTGAAGCATCATGAAACCAAACCAAACCAAAAACCAAAACCAAAACCAAACCAAAAACCCAGCAACGAAGGTCCAGGGCCCTCATTTATCAACTTTTCATAGAAACTGTCCAAAATTCCATCTTACAATCAGAATATATCAAACTTTCGGAGGCCAGTTGTAGCACGTTAGTAAGTAATCAGCCGTTGATAAATTCCACATGTTCTAAATCACCTGTTCGTGCCCTTGCATGATCATTTAAATTCAGAAACCCCCTCATTCAACCAGATATAGACACAACATGTTCTTTTAGAAGTCACATGGAAATTGCTCGTGTTTGAGAGTGATGGAAAGAAAGGAAGAATGCTTAAATAATCTGATGGTTTTAAATCTTTAGTAGAGATGAAGGAGACTTGATTTGACGTAACTTGCACACATATTCCTAGCATCATTGCAGTACTATCCTTTGATCCGATTTTTCATTTTTAAAGAGAAATAAATGTATTTTGGTCCGGAGAAAAAGACGTATCCAGCAGATGGTGTAATGCAGCTCAGCGATGGCCAGGGAATTTCCAACCTGCCTCCTCTCTCGTTTATGTGACCATAACCACCTCGATATTCACTGGAACAGTAATTAACATAACTTTGCCACACAGATCCCATATCATGGCAGAACTCTAACAGGATCTCTTTTGTGAGCCGGTATCTCATCAGAAATGATCTCAGTGATCAGATCAGCTGATGACGTGCTCACAGCAGAGCGTGGTTTAAAATATTATTTGATAACGTCAGATCAATGATGCTTAGTAGTCACCTGTCTGTCACAGGTGTCTTTTGTATGTGTTGAAACCAATTAAGCTACGCGTATGTTTATTTAGTTTTTAAACATTTTTAAAATGTCTCGGGTTCAACGTGATATGTTGTTTATGTTCTACTGAGAATAAAATATGGGTTGATGAGATTCCTGACGCCTGATGTAACATGATGTGTCGTTCTGAGGAAGAGTGTCAGTGTGTCGTCTTTGTGGTTCTGATCACATGATTGTTTTAATTGTCATCACCTGCTGTTTTTCTTCCGATCACTCTTCTCCTCCTCCTCCCAGTCTGACGTGTCCAGGAAGTCAAAGCTGCCCAGAGCCGTTTCCACGGTGAGGCTGACCACGCTGGACGAGCGGCTACGCCCACCCCCCTGCACCATCAAAACACACAGAAATACAGTCAGGAGGTACATCTGACACATGCATGTTCATGCACAAACCTGATGATGATCACACATCCTCATCCTCACCTTCAGCATCACCTGCAGCAGCCTCAGCTCTTGTTCCAGCAGCTGTAACTCAGGAAACTGTCCTCTGTAGTCATCCAGAGAGGACAGGACAGCTCCTAAAGCGTCCTCCAAACCACTGTCCACCAGAGCATCACCCTCTCCTCCTCCCACTCCTGACACGTCCTCCTCCACCGCCACCCGCCGGGCGACATACGTCACGTCTGTGTTCAGTGGGCCGTCCTCTGATTGGAGGTTGATCTGACTGTTTGGGTCTGTCTCAGTCCTGGGGGAGGGGGATGTATGGACAGATGTGGAAGCATCCTGTTGACACCTGACTGGGTCAGTTAATGAGTCCTCCTTCTCAGCACAGAGTCTCCGTGGTGATGAGTCAGGATGGGAGGCAGCAGGACTGGGGGGCTCCGGAGTCCTACTGGGCATCTCCATCTCGATGTCGGTGATGGAGATCCCGGAGGTCAGAGACACGACGTCCCCCGCTTCGCCCGCTGAGCGCTCCGTCAGCACCGCTCCATCAGTGCTGCTTTCACTAATGTGGCTCAGAGAGCGCGAGTACTGACCTGACCCATGGCTGTGGGTCAGCATCACATCCTCCTCCTCATCCTCACCGGCGGGAGTCACTCTCCTCTTCTCCTCCTCCCTGTAAATCAGTTCATCTAGTTACTGATGGAGAACCAAGGTACCAAACAGGTTATATAACAAACAGAACCAGATCTAACCTGTTCTGGGCTGGATGTTTGAAGGTGCTGGGAGCCTCAGAGGTGCCACAGACTCTGTGATTGGACTTCGGAGATGAGGAGGAAGAGGAGCGTCTGTCAGGCTGAGGGGAGGAACTTCCCGTTACCGTGGAGTCCTTCTCTGGTGTTGCCACCACACTCTGAAGCACAGACGGATGATAGAGTTACCCCACCCTCCACAACACAGCTGGTATCTTCAAACCAGTTCAGAGAGACTAAAAAGTCAGTGAATGAGAGGAGAACGGCGGCAGGAACTGATCTGATTTTCATCCTTCATGTTAAATATTGGATTTGCTGCTGTACACAGTGCTGATCACACAACTAAAACCTTTTCTCTTAAGTAAAACTGATCTGCATTCAATCAAAATGAATCAAAATGGTGAAATTTTCCCTACAAATATTTGGACAAATGTTTGTTACATCAATTAAACCTTCTTTAACCTGACAGACAGACATAGATGCAAACACCTAACCCTTAAAATTCCAAGCTATTTTTTCCAGTTTGGGTCCACCTGATTTATTTTGTTAAAATGCAGAAGCTCAGCCTTTTTAATCCCAGTCAACATACAGGCATAGCTTTTTCAGGACATCCTCAGTTGTCAGATTATGAGGCTAAAAGGATGTCAAATGAATGTATCAATAGATATAGCACCATAAAGGCCAACCAAAACAACAAAACTAAATTTATTACTAACATTACTTTGTAGAAATAACACATAGATCAACAGTGACCAAGCCTTTTCTCATCTGCATATCATTCTCTTTGAAATCTGAATTCACCATTTTCATATAAACTGTCCAACCATGGATTCAACCTTCATTCACTGAGTGGGAGATTGTAAACCTCCTAAATGGGATACAAATGTCTGGAAAACCTCCGTAGATCATCTAAAGGGTAAGCTATCAATCCTAATTTACCCCACAGAGTTACAAACTACTGTATCTGAGAAACTGTTGATGACATCATCGATAGTGCTTGGGGGCACCGGGGATCTAGTGGCGTTTGAAGGGTTGAAGGACTGGCAGGGAGAAAATACATAGGAGAGCAATTAATCCCACTCCTTGTGCTGAAATACTGACACTTGAAGTTGAAATTGTGTTTTATTCATCACACTCTCAGAAAATAAAGTACTTTAGGAATACAAAAGATTGTCAAGGTACTGGGGTTGTACCTATAACAGTCGGTACTTATTTATACCCTTGCAGTTTTTACCTTCTAAAAACCACTACTGTTAAATTGGGGTACAAGACGGCCCCCAGGGTAACAATACTGGTCTACAAACAAATAAAGAGCGTTTTATTTTCTGAGAGCGCACAATTAGTTTGTTTTGTTACATCCATGTTACTAATGTAGTCTTAATAACCAGGGGATGTACATTTCAGCAACCTTAAAGTAGTACTGTGTAACTTTCTGATCCCAGTCTGGAACATTGTATTCAAGCAGAGTTTGCTGGATGCTGGATTATCTGTTAGGAGGTGCATTCAGTACTTCAGAATAAACCATGGAGGGCACTCGAAACAACCAATATGTTGATATCCAGTTGTTGGTGTGTAACGCGGTGATGTAAACTCCAATCGGACGTAATGCTCCAGGCTGGAACACAAAGTTGTGAAATGTGGTTTCTCAGCCTCGAGATGCTGCAGGACGATGACGCCTCCAGGAATGTACATAATAAATGTCACTGTACCACCAAAATGAGTCGGAAACAGAGTTTTAAGGTCTGAAAGTTGCATAGTCCTACTTTAAAATGTTTAAATTCTGCTTTGAAACACTGCCTAACTGTGATACTGAGATGAAGATGATGAATGAAGGTGTTTGCTGTGTGTTACCGTCTGAAGTGGAGAGCTCCGCAGACCCTGAACAGACAGCTGAGGGCTGGAGGAGTCATCAGAGGACTCGGATGAGTTGGACCATGCCGTTCCGTTTTCCAGCTGCTGACGGCGGTGGAGCATGTTCTGCAGGAAAACATGAGAGGTTAAAAAAGCTGCAGGAGGATGTCGACAGAGAGATAGCAGGAATTCACTGTTCCAGCTGTTCAACGAGAAATGAACGCTGAACTATCCACCAACAGACCCTGAAAGGAGATGATCCGACTGGTTCCACTCACCTCCAGCCTTCATCGTTAACTCAGCTTAGCAGAAATGTCCAGAAATGTGAACAATTCCTTTTAAGAGTCATCATTTCTGAGGAGATTAATGCTCCTCAGCACGGATGCAGTGAAGTGTGTGTGTGTGTGTGTAAACATACATCACGCCAGTGTTGTAGGATCTGTTGAGTGTTTCTATGTAAAGCCAAGAGGATCAGAATTTCCCAACTTGGCCTGATGCTCAAAACTCCGTCTGGTGCCGATAAAAATACCACCAAGGGGAATATAGAAACACCCACTGTGTCTGACGGAGGATCTTTTTCTGTTTATCTGATCAGTTATAGACACTGTGATCATTCCTGGAGCTAGATGATGGCAACAGCCTTCCAACATCCAGGCTGCATCAGATTAAACTGTCTGGAAAAACTGATCAGTGTTAAACTCTGCCTTGTTATTCTCTCCTCTGCTTCACTGAGCAGGTTTGTAGAAGACCGGACACGCTGTTCAGGAAGAGCTGATGGGAAATTGATCCGTTAGTTGTATCAATGAGGTCATAGGAGCAGTGTGAAGAAACCTTGTTAACTTTATTGTTCTTCTAACTGCTGACAGATGTTCAGCCCACTGAACAGTCCGTGAACTTGTTCTGAAGTCAGCTGGCAATGAGTCAAAGATCTGCAGGAGATGGTGGTTCTGGTTTGTGCCTGTCGACCGCATGCAAACACAGTTTAGGGGCTCTGAAAATTTTAAAGGAAGCTGCCATTTTCTCTTGTCTTCTGATTGGCTAACATGGCTTCACCAGCGGGTCTACCCAACTGTTTGGTTCGGACAGTGTTTTAATCTGGACAGAGATGTTTTAGGAAGGGGTGGAGCTCAGATGAATCGGTGAGTAACAAGGCAGAAATATTCAGAATGAAATCCTGCTCAGCAGATTTTGTTGTTTCATGTTTAAAAACATAAAAATGCTAACACTAAATCTCTCATTTCTAATAAAGCTACATACAAACCTCATGCCTCCATTAATACACAGACAATCAGTTCTACAGTTCTAGGTTTGTTCTACTCAAACATCTCCACGGTAACGGGGTCTCTGAGTTTCTACTCTATGGGTTCTGGACCATCAGGACTTACTGCAGAGCGCCGTCCTGCGGGGGAGATGTCACTACAGGGGCAGCTCTGGCTCAGAGTGCCTCTGAAGATGTCCAGCAGAGGCCGTCTATTCACACTCCGAGGCAGAGACTGCACGTCACGGAGGCAGCAGGTGGAACAAAGTGCAGTTAGAGACCAAAAGATCTGACCTCTGACCAGTTTGTCTGAACACAAACTGCCAGTGTTGAGGCTCAGATGTTTTAGAAACACACAATCTCTGCTAGAGCCGAACCAGATTCACTGCTGTGGGTCTGCACGTTCCTCAGCTTGCTGGATCTTTTATGCAGTTTAACAATGAAATACAAAAGGAGTGAAATCCTTCCACTGATAGAAAAAGCTAGAAAAAAAACAGATTTGAAGGGGAAAAACATCCCTAAAACACAGATAAACTCACATAAAAGGCTTGTTCCCGTAAAGATGGCGTGTCAGGTGGGCTCTGGTTGAGGATGGTTGAGAACCTCTTGCTGACGGTGGGAGCTTTGTTGACAGTGCTCGCACCCGGTTCTTCTTTATCAAAAGGACTGAGGAAGATAAGCAAAGAGAGGACGTCACAACACTTAACACTTAAAATTCCAAGCTATTTTTTGCTTCTTTTTTTTTCCTTTTAATGTTAAAATACATGTAGAAGCTCAACCCTTTTAATCCCAGTCAACATCCAGACATTATGTTTTCAGGACAGCCTCACTTGCTACTATTTACCTCCTATCCTCACAAAACCAACTCCAACTGAGCTGGTTTTTGGTGCTTTCATGCATCAAAACATTCTTGGCTTTCCAGCCATAGAGGACCATTACTTTTGTTCTTTTCAGACAGACATAAAACTTTCTGCCCATTTGTTGATCTTTAGCTGCTCCTGATTGGATATTGCCATTTATTTAAGCTATCTGATCGGTGCAAAGTTTGACAGGAAGTGGATTCATCATCATTTCCTGGTCAAAATAGAGGTCTCTTAGCAACACTGTATGATAGTTATATTTTTTTTAATAATGAAAATATGATAAATAATGGTGTTATCATGGATCACTCATTGTGGATTTACAATATAGATCAGGGACTGGACTTGGGCACCCCTGATATAGAGTCTGTAAATAAACACTACAATTTGCAGCTGGATTGTAAACCTCCTGGAAAACTTCTGGAGACCACCTAAAGGGTAAACTTTTGATCACAATTTACCCCAAAGTTAAACACTACCGTTCCCGAGAAACTGTTGATGATACAAGAGAAAGCCCTTAGGGTGCTGGTGATCTACTGGAGTTTAAAGGGTTACTCACAGACTAAATGAAGAAACACACCACTGATTTAACTGAAATTTAAAAAAAAAAAGACTTACTTCCATGTGACTTCGAGGCTCAGTTTAATGGTGCCAAGATCATTAATGTCCACAGCAACCGTCTGAGGCAGAGCAGCAAACAGGTCCTTAGTTTCACAGGAAACGTTTCCAACGACCACGTGATTGGCTAAACTCTTCAGCTCTGTCACCTAGGAAACCACAGACATGTTGTTGGATTACATTATCTTTAAATATTAGAGCTAGATCTAAATGGTGACGCTCTGCTGACACCGACCTTCACAGAGAGGAACTCATTGATGAGTGGGAGGAACACCATCTCCTCGCTGTCCCACACTTGTTTGGCATTGATCTCCATCCGTCCCCGGAGCTTCCACCGCTGCCGACCGTACTTCATGAAGATCTGAAAACACAAGTCATCGCACTCACATCCTGATTCTGAAAAACACGTTTGATTAGACAGAGGAAAACCTTCACATCGTTTCAGATCCACGCATCATTTCAAAGAAACAGCTGAAGATATCAATATCCCAGAATCTTTTGGACCTCTTTCCTGAACAAACCAACCAGGACCGCTCCTTTTCTTCTACAATGTAGATAGATAAGAGATAGATAGACAAAGACTTTTATTGATCCCCTAAGGGAAATTGTGAAACCCAATAATGTAAACCCAATAATTGAGATAAGAAAAGCATCAGCCAGATTTTTTAGACATCTCCAACTTTGAGCAGAGATAATGTGAAGCTTGAGCTTTATTTAAGAAAAAATATTCAATAAAACAACATGAGCAGCATCAAGGTTGGACTCAGTTGAAACTCTGTTTCCAGCAGCTTTGTTCAGACCTGCAGCTGAAACATGACAGCAGGAGCTAAAGGAAGCTGGATATTAGTCTCTCTCCCTAACAGAACTTTTTCTGTCCCTGAATAATTTCACCTCCTCAGTGACTCAGATATGTTGTGGTGTACCACAGGGTTCAGTCTTCGGTCACTCTCTGTTTACATGCTGCTTCTTGACAGCTTGTTCAGGCTGTACTGTAAATGATCTTTTTTATGCTAATGACACTCAGCTGTTCATGCGGTTAAAACCTACAGACTTTAGAGCTTCACATCTTGTTCTGACATTAAATTCTGCCGTAAGCTCACACGGCTCAGCTTTCTTTTGAAACCAAGATTCTACATACAGCCCTAGTAGTTGTGAAGATATACTCAATTTATTTTGGGTATGTTATTTCAGACAAGAGGCAGAAAAAATAGGCCTCATGAAGAAAAGGTTAATTCTCTCCTTTTTCAGAGGAGCTTTGGTATTATCTGATGTATACATTACAGATTCTGTTGTTGCTAACCTGGCTACCTTGTACCCACTTTTCTGGGTTAGAGGAGGTCTGGAAATTTATTGCGAGGGGAAATATATAGATAATACCTTCTTATTGTTTTTGTGGCCTTTATTAGATAATCGTTTAACTTTCAGATTTTATTCATTCATTTAAGTGAATTCTGCCCCGATTCACATCTCGCGTTGTTTCACTGGTTTTTAATTCTCTGCTGCTGTTAAACACTTTGTAACATAATCTAGAAAGATATAGAACAACAAATCAGCAAACCCTGCAGACCCTGGTTGGAATCAGTTCTGTCTGTGGGTCTGACAGAACTCAGAGTGTGTTATTAACGTGTACACAGTGTGTTTCTCAGTGTTAACTTGAACTGAAGCAGATTAGTGTACAACAGAGAGAGACAGAGACCAACCTCATACTGATCACCAGCACACAACCTGGCAAATCCCGCCAGACCTGAAAGACAAGCAGAGAAAAAACACACAGCCATCAGTTTTCAGTAATATTCCACCTTAAAGAATCAGACTGTGAGCAGTGAAATGAAGTGTTCATCAGAAACAGAATATTTAATGCAGCAGCTGGAACTCCTCTTTGTTTCTGCAGTAGCATCATCAGGACCGTTGCAGCTGAACTTTAACATACTTCTCTGCTGTAAACGGCTTTGGAGGAATTACCTTTCATCCTTATTTGGAACTCTCCCAGGTGGGTTTCCAGATCACTCTCCAACACACACATGTTCTGCAGACAGAAACACTTTCAGTTAGTCATTTCTGTTGTTTACACACAGTCTGACCCACTGATGTGGATCCTGGGTCTCCACCGACTCCGTCCCTTCAGCTCACCTCGGTGTACTCCTTGTAGCCTTTGTTGGCCTCGACCAAACTCTCCCTGGCCTCCTTGCTTCCAGGAGAAGCTGTGAATGCCTTCACCATCTTGTCGGCGCCATCTCTCAGTCTCCTCTGCAGACAGTAGGCTTCATACAGCTCCTCGATCTGAGAGGAGATTAGAACTAACATCAGAAAACCTCAAAGAGGAGGGGTGATCAGAGCCGAACCCGGTTCTTCAATAAGCAGATCAGATCAGGTCTGAGGGAACCGTCTGAGTCAGATATGTTATTACTGCTGAAACTACATGACTACTTCTGATAAAGCGGGAAGCGGTGGACAAAATTCCTCCTGAGATGTTAAAGACTTTGGCCATCGTGGGGTTGTTCAGGTGGACATGGCTCCTCAGTGAGGTAAAGGGCAGTTCAGATACCTGAAGATGTTCTCCAGCTGCTCAGCACTGGAAAGGACCGTTGATCAGGAGGAGCTGTGTGGATTTAACTCAACTGTAAAACACAGGAGCAGCTCTTAACCCATGAAGACCTGCGGAGGAGGTCTTTGGAGATCCACCATCCAGTTTACAGGTGCTTTGTGAATTTGGAGGCTTCTGGCCACTCACTGAAGCTGTTCCACGTCTCTAACTGAGTCTATGACACTAACTGACTGGATCCTTATGAGCAGCCAGTTTAGGATTCTTGGTTCTGGTCTCCTGAATTTGATCTCCATCCTGAACAGTGGTGGTTTGTGTCTGATGTGAAGCAGTAGGATCTGTCTCTCTGCAGATGATTCCCTCTGAGTGGGAAGGGAGGTGCTGAAGAACTCAGGGGTCTGAGCCTATTTTAGTCATCAAATACTTTTGCTTTTACCTTCATAAACCACATAAAGAAAATGTTTACCATATCCAAATTTGGTATCTTTTTTTTTAATCAGCATGACTTCATCTCTATGATCTGACAATTATTCTTTCACTTTTACCTGCTTTATCAACATGTTGGGCTAAAAAAACTCTCAGAAATCATCAAGTCTGTATTGAAAAAATCTGGCGAAATGAATGAAATTTGGCTGCTTTATATCGATAGAAATATAAAGCCTGATCATCCCATCCCACTTTTACACTCGGATCCAGTGAATATGTTTGTGCTATTAAATTCAAATGATCATATCTCTGGTTTTACACAATCTATCGACGTCAAACAAAAACTGGCAGATAGTTGAGTCTGCATTTGTGACTGAAATTGACAGTTTTTTGTTAGGACGCTCTGAGAAACAAAAGTAATCCGATCACTCCTGCTCGATCATAGACCTTTCAGGGTTAAATATCTGGGAATCTTCTTGGTCTGAGATGGACAGGCAGGTTGGTGGGTTCTTATAATCTCTGGTTCTTCATCATGATGCTTTATCCATGTTCAGCTGAGCTCATAGCAACACATAACCTGCCACAGAGTGGACTTTCTGCACATCTTCTTCATATATGGGGAGGGAGCAACAACCACCCACAAGCGGTACTTGTTTTAGGAGAAGGCAGGGAGAGCCACGGTGAGCCTCATAACGCAGCAGCGGCTACTTCAGAATCCAAGTGCAGTTTAAATAGTAACTGAGGTGCACTGAAGCTAGCCAGAGGAGAGCGAGGCGAGTGACCAACAACGGCAGGTGGAGGCAAAAATGGTGGTTTGCAGAGAGAGAGAGAGAGTCCGTAGCACCTACTGCTCCAGAATCAGACTTATTAATATTGTTTTATCTGATAATGTGAGAAACTTCACCATATTCATTTAGTCTCAGAGGTAATCTGCTGGGTGCTTTTTATAAACCAGTCTGGTCGCACCATCACCCTTCATCCACCTACTCCCCTTAAAGAGCCTGCAGGAAGCCGTCTGCTCTCTGATTGGACAGTTTGTTTTGTCATCATCCAATCAGATAGAGGTGTAAAGACGGGGACAATAATCTGCATCTGCAACTTCAGTCTTGCAAGCAGTTTTTCTGCTTTGCATCTGTTACCAGATGTTTGCAAAAGTGTTTCTATTTTTCTTTACAAAAACAAGTCTTCTTTACAACCATGCAAATCCTTTTCTACACAGTCCCTAACTTGAATTTATCAGGCAGATTTTTTTTACAGGGTGACAAACCTTGATTTAAAAATATAAACTCTGAAATGAATTGCAAACATTCGATTACAGTGGCAAAATCTTTATGACCTTATATTCAGCCTTTAGTCTTAGATCCAAGGACTTAGGTCAGGTAACCCAGACCAGAGTCTAGTCCAGATTCCAGACTAAACATGGAGACGCAGCTTTTAGCCTTTATGCTGGAAACAAGTGGAACAAACGGCCAGTAGAAATTTTCACCAAACAGAAACTTTAAAATCCATGTTAAAAAATTTTTCTCATGCACCTGAGCATGAAATCTGCAACGTATCTGGTAATCTATCTAAACCGTTCCTTGCTTTTAATCATTTTAACTTGGTTATTTTAGATGATTTTATATATTTCATTATGATTTTTGCACACCCTTTTAATTATGTCTTAACACAACTTTAATTGTTCCTGAATTTATTCTATTTATCTTTATATTGTCTTTTTATTAGGTGAAGCAAATTGAACAGCCTTTATGTATGAAATGTGCTGTATAACTTGCCTGGCCTAAAGGAAGTATACTCGTTAGATCTACAGCTACCTGTCTTACCTTGCTGAGGTGAAACTCCAGTTTTCTGATGTACCTCTCGATCACTTTCACTTGCTGCCAAAGTAAAGCAGATCATCATTACCAGCTGTTTTCACAGAAAATCACCTCCACCTCCAAAGAGAAGAATCCACTGAAGCTCACCTTGTCTAGCTCATACAGGAAACCCTGAAGAAGAGAAAACAGGAAGTCATCGGCGTCTTAATCTGAACAGACCTGAGATCAGACTGAACATGAGCTACATACCAGCCTGGAGTTCCTCTTTGATTCTTTTATCTGTCTACTCAGGTTGTCTAAGTCCATCTGATAAACATGCAGGTAAGACCTAAAAAACACACACAGTTTGTTTAGTTGCATTTTGTTTCCTTGTAAAAAAGAATGGAAAAAATTTCCCTCCTGCTCGGTGGTGTGTGTGTGTGTGTGTTTGCTCACTGAAGTCCTTTCTTCAGAGCCTCGTAGACTTCATCCAGCCTCTCAGGCTGAGGAACCTTGGGTGGTGTGTTGGATTTGGCCGACATGGTGAAAATGCGACTGGCTCTGCTCGGCCTCCTGCTGAGACCTGGAGTGCTGAACACCGAGAGGTTCCTGCAACATCATTTGATCCTCACATGAGTCTGAACCTGCAGAAAATTCCTGAAACATCTCGTCGCTCCGTTTCTTTTTCCCATTTACAGACTACAACCCGAATCCTGAAAAAAATTGGGTGTGAAATAAAAAAAAACCTATAACAATATTTTATTCCCAGTAGAACATAAACATCAGATGTTGAAACTGAGACATTTTACCATTTCATGAAAAATATTAGCTCATTTTGAATCTGAAGGCAGCAACAAAACTTTGGAATAGGGGGGTAAAATGGCTGGAAAAGTAACTGGTATAAATGAAAAACAACTGGTGGAGCACTTGACAACTAATTAGATAAAGTGGCAACAGGTCAGTAACATGACTGGGTACAAAAGGAGCATTTCAGGGAGGCAGAGTCTCTCAGATGTTAAGAGGGACAGAGGTTCACCAATCTCAGAAACATCTAAAAAACATTCCTTACTGAAAAAAATTGGAAAACTTTGAATATCTCACCATCTACAGTGTAAAATATCATCAAAATATTCAGAAAATTGGGAAGAATCTCTGTGCATTTGGAACAAAGGTTGAAGGTCAGATCGGATGCTGGTGATCTTGGGGTCCTCAGGCAGCACTGCATTAAAACCAGACATGGTTCTCTACTGGGAATCCCTGCATGGGCTCAGGAACACGTCCAGAAATCATTGTCTCTGAACACAGGTCACCCTGAAATCCACAACGAAGGTCCAGGACTGTAGAGAAGCTAGAACCCTGTATCAGACCAGAATGGGACAACATTCCTCTCCTAGAACTCCAGCAACTGGTCTCCTCCCTTCCCAGATGTTTACAGGCAGTTGTTAAAAGAAGGAGGGATGCTACACAATGCTAAACATCACCCTGGAACTACTTTTAACAGATTCAGAATGAGCTCATATTTTCTATAAAATGATAAAATGTCTCAGTTCCAACATCAGATATGTTGTTTATTTTCTACTGGGAATAAAATATGGCTTGATGGGATTAGCAAATCAATGAATCCTGTTTTTATGTACCTTTAGGGCAGAGTCCCAACTTCTTTTGGAAGTGCAATTGTAAATAAATATGAACATTAAATGTAATTTAATTAATATATCTTCTTTCACACCAAAATCATTATTTTCAACAAGCAGCTGGTATGAGAAGACGACTGCCGCTCTGTTCTACGATCACGTTTTCCGTCTTAATGGCATATTAAACTGGAACACATGTGTACACAGATGCTTCCATGATGTGTAAACTCCAGAAGTAAACCTTCCATCAAACATTCCACATCAAAAAGGGAAAGCAACATTTTCTGTCAGATAAGAGAAGATCCAGGTGGTGGACTCAGAGCAGAGTGTATCACCTGTAAGGTCTGTCCTGGGTGTTGACTCCGGTGAAGCTCTGACTCCTAGTGATGGACCGGGAGGTGAGGCGTCGGGCCGGGCGGGCGGACAGAGACATGGTGGACAGAGTTCGTGACGGCCTCCCTGAAAAACAGACAAACAAGCAAACAAAAAGATAAGAATCGATCCGTATCCCAGATGGAGTTTACTACACGTGAAGGTACTTTTCCTGATCTGCTCAGATCTGATTCAGGATTTAATGTTGATGCATCATAAACATCACAACATCTTAAATACACACAGTTCCTTTCATTAAGGAAAGGTAACGGTTTAAACTCTCAGACTTGTCAGGCTCAGAGGAATTTTTAATGATATATAATCCATTTCCTGTTTCCATATCTGAGATGCATCATCATCATCATCATCATCATCATCAGCAGCAGCAGCAGCAGCAGCAGCAGCAGCAGCAGCAGGTGGATCTGGGAGTCTCAGGTGACTTGGACATTTATGGAGTGATATTCTTGTGGTTAATGTGCACGTGTTCAGTCAATTAAACCGATGGCTTTAGTAAGATCAGCAATAGGCTATAATCAAATCCTGTCTTGTTCTTGAAAGAATGAAATGAATGAAAAATAGTTCAAATTTCCCCTGAGGGAAATAATGTTAGGACACGATCTGCAATATCCTGCCATTTATTTTAAAATAACACAATGTCAATTACCAAAAGTTGTTTTAGAAATCTGACAAAAAACTTGACTATGGTTTTATTATTGGAATTTAATGATCAGAACAGCAGAAAACAACACAAACACTGACTTTGTTCAAACATGTCAGACCTCAAATGTCAAATGTTCGTAAGATTTCTCTTGAGCATCAGAACAAATTAGAAGAATGAATACATCCAAGATACAAAGATTTTTATGAAAGCCACAATTCTTTGTAAAAACTTTGTAAGTAGGACTGAAGAACAGATTTGTAAGAACTGTTGGTGAATGAGGCCCAATGACTGTAGACGTGATAAAGTCTCTGAGCAGACCACGGATTTCTGAGTGAGAATTAAAGGTGAAACTCTGCTGGATCATTTTCAGGAAGCTGGACGACATATGTCAGGATGAACATGTTTAAATGATCTGAGCCGAGTCCATAAGTGCTTATAAAAGTCCCAAAGTCGCTTTCAGATGCATCATGTCCAAGGAAAAGAAACTCACTCAGTTTAAGTCTTTACTTTTCATCTTTAATCACATATATTTTCTACTTTCCCTCCATCTGAAATCTGTGAAGTGGTGTTGTGTTTTTGAATCTTATGTCAGTGGATAAATATCGTCAGCATTTTCCTTCTGCACAGTTCCCTGTATCCTGTTTCTGAAAACAGCTGAAAGGCCTTCACAAGGCAGCAACCAAACACTCCCCCCCCCCCTCCTCACAGCACAGGAAATGTCACAATCCTACAGGAAGTCAGATGTAACTGCCTCTCCTGACAGGAAATTCAACAAAGGAAGATAGTCCTGAGGGCAGACGGGAAAAGGTCAGTTCTGCTGGAGCTGAACTAAAAAAAACGAGAATGAAAAGAGCACCTTAATAAGTCAGCGGATCAACCTTTGTGTTATCTTTTTGTATAAACAATCGGCCTGTTTGCAGAATAGAAAAGAATGATTTTATCTTTAGCTGGAAGAAAAGTCTTTGTCTTGTATTGACTTTACCTGGAACAGGTATGAACTGAGATAAACAGCTGGGTCAGGTCCAACATTCAGACACTTCCCTCGTCCATTTTCTGGTAAATGATCCTGTTGGTCTGAGCCTTGGAGTTAAGATCTGTTTGTTCTTCACAGCCCATCAAAGCGTCGAGACGAGCTCGACTCAAATCTGTCACATTCACCAGTTTCAGAATATGGAGTCGTTTTACATTTGCTTTCTTTCTGAAGAGTCAGCAAGAGGAAGGAGGCGGCGGCCATGGCCGACCAGTCATCTGTCCTGTCGATAAGAAGAAGAGCTGTCCATGAGAGACAAAGCTGCTCCAACAACAAGTCATTTTCCACTTCCTGGACAAAAGGGACCATTAGCTGATAAAAAGGGGAATAAATGTTGTTTTTTCACACCAGAGGAAATCTGAGTGTCTTCATTACTTTTCTCTTTCCTCTTAAGGGATGTCACTGTTACTTCATGTCACAACTAATCACCGTATTAAACACCACAATTAATTAATCTGTCAATATCATCACTTTCTGAACCATATCAGCAGATCAGTGCCACACAGGATGAAAACAAAATTACACAACATCCATGTGTTAATACTTGTGTCGCTTTGTTTTCCTTCAAATTACAGAAGAGGCGTGTTGGAGTTCGAAAGTTCAGCTGAGAAAGAGTTATTCCATCCTAGCACACATATTAAAGCTACATCCACATGACAAAATGGATTTAGTTTTTAAAAGCTTTTGCATAAAAAGAGTAATTTAAGGAAATGTGTGTCCACACAACAGCACTGAAAACGCTGTCGTACCCTTGCCAGGGCTGTAAAGTGGCGCTATGAAGCTGCCACAGAAATACACCCAAAACAGAGAAGACATGTAGCTTGTGCAGAAACTCGTGTTGGCGGGGTTTGCCTATGCAATTCAGGAAAGAAGCGTTATGATTGTGAACACGGTGGCATTTTCAGATTTATTCACTTTGGGACCTGGTTTTAAAAATGAGGATTTTTAGGCTCCCAAAACGCCGGTTCCCTGTGGACAAAATGTACAAACAATGAAAAACTTTAGCAGATATTTCTAAACTGGTCTCCGTGTGGACATGGTCTGATTTATCCTTGTCAGATTTCTTTGGTTCTAGAAAAAATTAGCAAGGTGTTAATGTGGAGGCTCCCCAGCCTGTAAAACACGACATAATAAAGGAAATAAATCCAATATGTTTCACATCCTGCAGGATAAGCAGCAGCTTCGTACGACAAAGTAAAGGTTAACGTTCAGTAACTGGGTTAAATGATGGTAATGTTTATCTACTGTAACACTGACATTAAATGTTATTGGGTTATTTTTATGATTAAGTACAACTCTAGTTGGAGTTACAGACTTACAGGGAGTTCAGCAGCATCACTGACTGTTATATTGTATGAATGAGAAAAACCAAAATACGCACTTTTTGATGGGATTTCTCTGTTAAAACATAACCTACTCGCCGTGACGGCGTTGCCTCTTAGTCGTCATTGTGCAATGGTCTAGAGAAGAAAGCATATTTAATTCCAGATATCTGGTCTGGTCTCTTTATTTCCACTGTTCTAGAAACATCTATGGAAAGCTGGAAGTAAAAGCTAGCTTGATGTTTCTCCTGTGTTTCTAAATTCTCAACTCTAAAGAAATGTTCAAAACCATTCCTATAATGTAGTTTCCAGGAAGACTCTTCCCAAGTCCAGGTAAAGGTCCTGTAGCCTTTTCCATCTTTTCTCTGAGAGAAATCCAGAGTTTATATGAAGAATTTATTTACTGTTTACAGAGCAGAGGGGATTTAGTTGGAATGAGACTTCACGGGTTACTTTATTGTTATATTATTTTGTTATGTTGGCATCAAAAGATAGAAATAAATAGACCTATAAAGGAGTGTTCATGTGATTTTACAAATTCCTGTTGGAAATTAATTAACAGGGAACAATCGTGATAGTTTCTCTGATAATGATTGTACCAAGAGAATCTACAGTATAATTGTGACATCCCTATACTTCATGTATAAATACCTGCCATTGTGATCCATTTGTTTTCTCTTCTTCTTTCTCAGCAGGTATCCCTTGCCTACAGTTATGCAGCTTGTTGACCCCTCTTTCCAGCCAGATGACACCAGCATGGTGTGGTCAGTTACAATCAGAGGTGGAGAAGTTTCTCCATCCGTGATGTGGATGACTCTGCATCGATGCAGTGATGCAGCAACAAACCATGACAGAGTTCGCAGCCCTAAACATAACATAACAGGACTGATGGTCTGAGATTTTCTAGTGTCAGGTTTCTGTGTTTTACATTTCCTTAACCAGCTGTAAAACACCAAAGCAGAAGAAGAGGACAGAATAAAGTAGTCAGTGATTAAAAAGATTTGATTAACTCATTAGGAAAGTGTGAACTAAATAAAACCCCCAGTGTATTAAATCTGCCTCTCAGACATGAAATACACGCTGATGGAGCCAGAACGAGGAGCTCTGTTTGGCCCCAACAAACAAACCAAAACCTAAGCACCTGGACGTAAGAAAAGGACCAACTGGTCCCAAAGTTCAGCCTGACCGGATCCTGTAATCCTTGTAGATTACTGGAACCCCTGAACCTGGATCAAACCAGCTGATATGTGCTATTAAAGATGGAGTTCAAGACTTCTTACCAATGCAACACATCATTAACAGTATTAATTCAAAGCAGCCCTTAATTCAGACCTTATCAGGTGAGAAATGACAGACTAAGACATCAACACAGGTCTGTAGAACTTATCTGACCCATCCAGAAAAACAAGGACCTCAGACTCCTCTTCATCGAAAGCTTCCTCAGCATCTGCTCGAAGAGCCAGCCAACATCCATCTCCCCGCTGGATGTTCTGGGACATGATGTGGACAGATTTACACCACAACAGAAACACAACTTTTCCTCCATCATTTACTGGTGCTGAAACGTATGTCTTCATCTCAGATTCAGAACATCCACCTCAGCTTCTATAGAAGCAAATAAAGGAACAGCTTTGAGACATTTTCAAAACTAAAGAAATCTAAAAAGTGACAGAGGGGTGAATTCTACAATAACTCTGGAAATATTTAACAAATATTGCTCGTCCCTCCTGTAATACTGCAGACGTCCACTGGGATAAAGAGACCAGCTCCACCTGGACAAGAAAGGTGACTGAGCCGTTTCCTGTGAGCTGCAGTAGACTTTTCCACATCACCAATATGAAGCTGAACAGGAACCGAGAGGATATGGAGACATCCTTTACACTCCGGATGGTTACTCCGGTTCAAAGTTACTGCTGTTCATCTTCTTCCTTTTGGTAACATCTGTTAAACATGTACAAGTTAACTAAATTGGTCATATTGGGAGTTTAAAAAACCCCCCAAAAACTCTCATAATTGAGAATATTCAGGCGTAACTGCAGTAGTAGAAGAAATTTAATAGTACACTTAGATAGAAAGGATTTCCTTAAAGACCCATTCCATAACATGTCGATCTTAAAAGTCAGCTTTCAGGCTCGTTTGATGACACAGTGACATCTATTATGGTCATTTCTAGAGCCGTTGCGGCTTAGCAGCGTCCCGCGGCTCAGAAACTGCACTATATAACTGGGAATATATTGGGATATATAACTATATCATCTGGGACGCATGCGTGCTGAGTTTTGCTTTGTGCATGCGTTACACACTAGCAAGAGGATGTAAACAAGCATTTTGACAGATGTGGCGGATTCAGCCCAGAAACGTTTGAAGACATTATCGGAGGAAGAGAGGAAACAAAAGGGAGCCAGAGACAGAGCAAGAGATAAGACAAGAGTCAACATAGCACTCTTTTTTACTGTCTGGAGAGATCTCACAGTAAAGGTAGGATGCAAGATGGATGCCGAATTAGCTGTTGATAGGGGGCGGGTCACTGGGAAAATGGCAGAAGTTGAGTAGTGTGTCATTAATGTAAATCTATGTCAATTAAAAGTAAATCTATACCCTTATTAGGGTTCTTATTAAAATCATGGCTTTTTCACTTTCACTTTTCACTTTTTTCATGTTTCTAATTTTTCACTTCAACAAAAACATCCTCTCTCTTTCCTTTCCGAATGAAAATTAGATCAAATCAATTAGCAGGATGTGAAATTAACAACCACTAAGAACCAAATGCGGAAGGACCTCCTGTCTGTGAATTTTCTATATGCAGCAGATTCACAGTCCAGGAGTAAAAACTGTAAACTGGTAGACAGCTCTTTTGTTTATTATATGTGATGTTATTATGGTGCTTAATATGGGGTTATTCACGAGTGCTCTGACTCTGTCCTGTTCGTCCCCATCTATGGTTGGCTCACACCCTGATAGATTTGTCCAGTCTTAAACATCTAACCAACCATCAATCCAACTGTATGCCAAGCTCTAAACATCTAACCAACCATCAATCCAACTGTATGCCAAGCTCTAAACATCTAATCAACCATCAAACCAACCATCTAAGCAACAGTCTATCCAACTGTCAAACAAAATGTCTAAATAAGGAAGATAAAGTGCTTTTTGGTGGATTTGGTTCACTGCTGTAACAAAGCATCTACATGCCCAAAATCAGCTTCTCACATAGATGCCAAATTCCAATTTTATTATGACGTGTGTACTAACTTTGTTGTGTATGCGTAAATGTGCTAAAAAATTAAAGATGCTAATGT
>JBBBVU010000010.1:2278225-2295249 GCA_037177055.1 Atherinosoma microstoma
ATATATATATTTTAGAGTTATCTGGCAACCCCTTGAAATGATCTCCCCAGTTTGAGAACCACTGATCTAACCAGCCGTCTAACTGTCTAACTAAGCATCTATCCACCTGTCTAAACAAATGTCAAATCAACCATCTTTCCAACCATCAAACCAACCATCTAATCAACTGTATATCCAACCATCTAACTAATCATTTATCCAATTGTCTGTATCCAACTGTCAAACCAACTGTCTATTCAATCATGTATCCACCTGTCTATTCAACCATCAAATGGACCATCCAATGTCTATCCAGCATCTAGCCAAGAAGAATTTAGAGATCAAAAGTTTTTATTTAAATTATTGACCAACATTTCAGAGATATTGCATAAAAAGTTATCTTGTCCTCTTAAATTAGTGCTCAACATCATAACTTCTCTTCGTGGAAATTACTGAAACTGATGCATTTGTGACATGACAATTTATTATTTGCATCAGTGGACTTTTTCCCAGCAATTAGTCAATGAGGTAGGTGAGGAAAAACATTTGGATCCTGTCGGGTATCACCATGTGTTCGTTTCCACCCCAGTTACACCCAGAACCTAGATGAAGTACCAACCTTGATTAGGCTTCAGGTCTTTTACAGATATCCAGCTCAGACAGGTCAGTGGTAGTCGACACATCCTATTCTCACATCTCACATCTCATCTCCACCATCACCAGTTCTCACGGTGCTACCTTGAGTTCTGAGCTTCAGTTCAGAAGTTCAGAACTTCTGGTACGGTCCTGATAACAGACTCCAGTCACACCATCTCTCCTGCTGCTGATGTTCTACAAACACTGGAGCTGAGCCACATGCTCAGCCCTCCATTCGCCTCTATGCTAATAGTGTGAGTGACGTTGCACCTTTTGTTTGATGCTGTCTGAACCCCCCCTACCCCTCCCTCTCTCTTCTAAACCATTCTGGAAAAACATTCCCCCTCCACACACATTCACACCACACTGTGCACATCAACCACAGTCCATTTACACCCCGACACTGACGTGTATCTCAGAGAGTGATGATGTAAGTTAATCTGTTTCAGACAGAAGTTCTGCTGGTCACATGATCTCTGCGCTGGTTCATTGTCTCTTATTCATGAAGTCATAAATCTGGAGCTGCATCACAGAAGAAATAAACTCACTTGGGATGAAAATGTCTCCTCAGTAAGATGGCTAACACTGAAATAAGCCAAGCAAATCCAACTTTATCTGTAAGGCACTTAAAAAACAACCACAGTTAACCAAAGTTCTGGACAGAAAAGAGCAAGTGGGTTTTAAGAGAAGATTTAAAACAGATCATGAAATTTTCCTGCCTGATGTTCAGAGGGAAGTTGTTCCACTATTTAAGAGCAGTGACAATTAAGGCACAATTCCCTCTGAGCTTCTGGTTTATTTTTGGCAAACTGAAGAGCAACTGATCTTAGAGAACAGGTGGATCTACCAGGGTGAAGAAGCTCAGAGACATGGAGCCGAGTGATAGAGGATCCACAAACCCTCCCAATATAATTAAGTACAGTAATCCAGCTGAGTGTTGGTAAAGACATGGATTACCGTCTCAAAATGCCACCTCAGAATGATCGGCTTTACTTTGGATGCCTTAAGAGAAAAAAAAAAAACTTGATTTCACAACTTCCTTGACTTTGACTTTATCATCTGCATAATATCCCTCCATCCATCTCCTCCCACTTATCTAAAGGTCAGATAGCGAGGGCAGTAGTTTAAGCAGAGAACACCCAGATTTTCCTCTCCCCAGCCATATCTTTCAGCTCATCCAGGAGGATCCTGAGGTGTTCCCAGATCAACCGAGAGATACAGTCCCTCCAGCATGTTCCTGGTCTTCCACAGAGTCTCCTCTTGGTGGGACATGCCTGGAACACCTCACCAGGAAGGCCTCCAGGAGGTATCCTAACTAGACACCTGAGCCACCTCATCTTGCTCCTCTGACTGTGGAGGAGCAGCAGTTCTACTCTGATCTCCTCCTGGATGACTGAGCTCCTCACTCCATCTCTAAGGGAGAGCTCAGACACCCTGCAGAGGAAATTCATTTTTCTGTCACTACCCACAGCTGGTGACTATAGGTGAGGGTAGGAATGCAGATCGGCTGGGAAATCAGGAGCTTAATCTTTCGTGTTTCCTTCATTATAGTATGGAACCAAACAGGAGCAAATAAAGGGAAAAAAAAGAAGAGAGCCTAGTACTGAACCTTGTGGGACCCCATTTGAGAAAAAAGACAGAAGGACAAAGCAAGGCTGAGAGAAATTTCAAGATCAACCAGGTAAGACCTGAACAACTGCAGATCTATTCCCCTGATGCCCACCCAATGCTCCAAATCATTCGTTAGGATTTCATGATCCCTGGCCAAACAGTCCACATATCAAACTAACAAGACTGCAGGCCTTACTGTTTAGGTACATCATTGTTGGTTACAAAATTCTGAGGATCCTTTAAACACTCTGCCGTGCTGTAGCCGTCCATGTTTCCACCTGCAATGAGTTTAAACACAACACTAACAAATATATAGAAATGTTTAAATGTGTCAAAATGACCGAGTCATTGGATTTCAAGTCCAGACCCCAAACGCTGCATGACTGATTCCTGTAAAAAGGTTTCTGTCAGCAGCTTAGACACTTTTTAAGGTTCACTTCAGTTTTAGTCCTAGGATTACGAGTTACGGACTCGATACAACAAAAACTGGACCATTAACTTTTATTGAATGGCCAGTATCTCAAATTTCCACACAAAATGTATAAGGACGCCTCCAAAGAACTTCCCTGATGGGATCAATAAATAATCTAATCATCTGCCAACAGATTGTGAGGACATATCATTAGATTAATTGCCTAAGTTATATTTGAAGGTTTTATAGGTAATGATGCACAGTCAATCATATTAGGAGAGTAAAGTGAGACAGATATCACAATTTAGCCAAAACATGACTGAAGTAATTTTGCTAAGAGGCTAATGATATGCTGCTAGGAACATTTGTGTTCTTCGGAATCTGATGACCAGTGATCAGCGGTCACCACCTGCGGGACCATGTTTCTTCACTCCGAACTGATTAGATTACATCCACTCTAACCTTTCCAAGTCACTTTGCGGGTGTGCATGTGTACATATCCACCCTTGGGAAAAATGGGCGTGTGCCTCAGACATGTAAGGAATGTCAAATTCTGACAGACCAGCAGATCCAGAACACACACGGCGGGAAGAAGGAAAACACACCACGAGGAAGGATAATAATTAAACCACATGGTGCAGCCCTTTTGCTGCCTTCTGGATCATCAAGCTGAGTTTACTGCTGATATTATTAGCTTGAAGGGATAGTTCCAGGTGGATACCTCCATAACCAAATAGATTTATGACTAACAAGCACAAATAAGGACACTCCCACATGTCAGGAGACATCAGGCGAAGGTGATCCGAACATGGTTACTCAGCATGTGGAAGGAGGTTTATACTGTCTTAACGCCAGGTATTTAGCGTGGATCCTCCTGACTGTTTAAGTGAGACTGAAAATCACAGTGAGATTCAAAGAGCTGTCAGTCTGGGAAGGGATTTAAAAAGATCTAAAGAGTTTGAAATAAGTTGTTCCACTGTCTGGAAAATAGTTTACAAGTGGAAGACATTTAAAACAACTATCAATGTCCAGATTTGGCCACCCAAGCAAGTTCATTCTGAGAGCAGACCACAAGATGTTAAAAGTAGTCTCCAAAAACCCTAAAATGTCCTCAGGACCTATGACAGGTTCTGAAAGTGGATGCTTCTACAACCAGAAAGAGACTGCACAAGTTTAACTTGCATGAAAGGAAGCCCCTGCTCTCTGAGAGAAGCATGAAGGTTAGACTAAAGTTTTCCAGAAAGACAGACAAGGACCAGGGCTTGTGGAATAACCCACTTCTAGGATGAAGAAACTATTTTTATTTGCAGCTGATGTTGAGATAATGATCCATCACATTACACCATCACTACTGTTTGTTTGCCCCCTAATTCATAAACAACCAGCCTGAGCCCCCAACAAGCATCTTCAGAGACAAGAAGTTTTGCAGCAGACAGTGGTGTTTAATGGAAAGACAGGATAGTGTGTTTTCACAGACCTTTTGAAGGATTACACTAGAAAACTTTAAGGAAACAGCAGAATACTTCCCCTTTTTTACTGAATGCTGCTGCAGTGAACCCTTAAAATCACATGGATGTTCAATTATTTCAAAGTCAAGTGAAGAAACAATTATAGCCATTACTAAACATCCTGAAGGTCTCACTCCATTTTTTCTCCCTTGTGACTCTAGGCCCTTACCTCCTGAAAACTACTGCCTTTAGGAGAAGGAAGTCCAGGAGGGAGTAACATCCTGTCAGAAGGGCAGGGTCAGGAAAAGACTAGTTCAGTTTCTGGCTATACTGAGTCACAGGAAAAACCCACCAGCTTTATTGTACATTTCCAGGAAAGCGACACTATTGACAGAAAAACTTGTACTAAAAAAAACAAGTCAGTGAGTTTCACATTTACTTTTACAGTTCAATAAACAAATCCCTTTTACTTTTATTACATCTTCGTAAAACCATCAAATCCAGCCGTAGCTACATGTTGGATCCAGAATCTTAAGGTGAGCAGCTGTGGAAGCAACACATGGAGACTTTCAGTTGTCCAGTGATCAAATGTATCATCACAAAGTCCCGTTAGCTTCCTTAGCTAACTTTCCTCTGCCCAGACCATTGCTAACCAGGAAGTTAGAGACTGGTACAGGCTGCTGGGAGAGGCTGACTAGAACTGCCAATGGCTGGTAATCACTCTGTCTTTTCCAGGTAGATTTCAGTTAGCATCTGGTCACTCAGCATGTCCTGGCGGCTAATTGTTAACACCTGCTGGCTCAGCCTAGATCAGGGATCACCAAATCTGGACCTCTTGAGCCAGTGTCCTGCAGGTTTTCAATGTGTCCCTGCTGCAACACACTTTGTTCAAATGAAACAGGATGTGTCTCAATCAGTGCACTAGCGCATTTTCGAACACTACGTTTAAGTGCATAGTGCGTTTACACGCACATTTAAGCAAAAACTCAGTGCACTGAAAGTAAGCTGATGCTGCCCTAAAAACAGCCAAAAATCTAGTGTGGAACGATGCAACCTACTCGCACTAAATGGACGCGATGTTGCCAACGTAGAGGAAGGGGCGGGACTTATACCGACATAGTACAGTTAGGACAGTAAATGTTAGCAGTTTTTAGCCGGTTTAGCAGATGTAAATAGGTTATACGTGCTACAAATGATTAATGTTAGTTTGCCGACGTTTATTTGGCGAATATTTTTGGCGAGCTGGAGAGTCGCGGTTAAATGCTGCTCCGTCACTACCGGTAAGTATAAAACGTCAGTGCTCCATTTGGGTCAACACTTACCCACGAAAGTTTGCAGTACAGAAGCAAGTGCACAGTGCGTACTACATTCCAGTGCACTTACGTATTGAGACACACTCATAGTTCTCCAATAGATTGTCAAGTTCTGCACAAGCCTCTTAATGACCCATTATTTGTGTCAGGTGTGTTGCAGCAGGGACATATTGAAAACCTGCAGGACATTGGCTCAAGAGGTCCGGATTTTAAGATCCTGGCCTAGATGGTGTCCTCCAGGTGTCGTCTTCTTGTGTTTTTTTTTTTTTTAGTTTCTCATTTAATCCATTCTTCAAAGCTGCACAGTTCCTTGCAGTGAAAATGTTTAAATTGGTCATGGTGGATAATGTGCTAACTGGGGCACACTGCCTGGAGAATTGACCATTAAAGGAAATCCAGGAACTGTGATGTTATAGTTGTTAGGTTGGTGAATAAAAATGTCTTCAATGACAATGTGAGATTTCTAGATAAATCTAGTTCCTTCCGAGTCGCAGAAATAAAATCTGCTCCAAGACAAACTCAACAGAAAAATAAAGTTAATACAAGATGCTGACAATATTGAATTTAATCTTTAACCATCAACAGGGTCTTTCTGAGATGTCATACTCAAGAGAACTGGTCATAATTGTCAATATGAAAAAAAAATAAAAAAAAAATCAAATGTTGATGTCAGTATCAGGCACATGATAAAATCCTATGCAATCCAGCATCAGTTAATTTCTAGTTGACCCTCAAACACTCAACGCTAAATGAGCACACAGACTGAGCTTTCTGTCCATCTTCTGCATTCTTTATGTGCGTATTTCAGTCAGTTTTCAGAAAGCTTGTGGAGGCGTAGCCAGAATAGTAAATGGAGTAGTACCACCAGACACTGTGGGGGCAGTGTTAAGCAGTATAGCTCAACACTGCCCCAACAAAGAAGAAGCCATGATGTATTTAATGGTCGCACAGACTGCCACAGTCTGCTGCGCTGCCTATTTTTATGTCTCTGAGAATTAACATAATCATAATCTCCTCCACCATCACCATGATTGCGACTGAAATTGACGTCAGAACTCTGCACTGCCCTCTAGTGGACGTATTTCCAAACAACCATGCCAATGTCAAGCATGGATTAGAATTTAGGTATGTAAAAGGAGCAGAAATGAGGCTTAACTCTGGTTGCAACAGGTGAGGAAAAGGAGAAGAAGAATTAACATCTTATTTGTGAATTAAAACTCAGATGTCATGATGCTGGATGGGACCGTTTTTCTCTCTTTTGTGGGAAACAATCAAGGATTCAAGTCATTTAATAAAGTTTAAAAACTGAACAAAAACAAACATGGACAGCTCATGTCAGGATACACCAACTGTAAATTATTACACCCCAGCTGAGGATATGAAGACCTTCACAGATGTGAGGACAGCTACTCTCAACTGCTTCTTTCTGTGTGGAGTTTCTATGTCCTCCATGTTCATGTGTGGGTTCTGAACTGACTGTCTGGGAAGTAACCAGTGTTTTCCCTGATGGGTTCTGGGATGGACTCCAGCCCTCCCTGTGATCCCAAACAGGAAGAAGTGAGTATAGAAAATAAACAAATCAATTTTAAGGTTGGAACCCTGATTGACTTCACATTCTTTCCACGATTTAAGATATTCAACTCTAAAGCATTATTCCCACCAGAACAGGATTTTCTGGTCCCATGATGTGGATTATGTGCTGTGTGACAAGTTTGGATAGATGGGAAATATATATTTACTGTACATATACAGTTTTTGTTGTTTTTTAACCAGAGATGGGGACACAAGTCTGGGACTCGGGCTTGTATTGCACTTAAGTCCCATTTAAAGGGACGTCAGACTCCACTCGGACTCGAAACAGCGCGCCTGTTGCCGCCACACTTTTTATTATAACGTTAGGATATAAAAACTGTCGGCAAGGGACTAATAAAGAGCAGAAAACTGCAATGTGTTTGGTATAAAAATTCTGGACACTGGATCCACCGCATCCACCTTAAAACACACCTGTAAAGGTTGGTCACTAAATATGAAAGCCTAATGTTGGCATCTATGTTAGCAATGAGCTTGGCACCACAACAGAGCAAACATTAGCTTCTAACTACCATGTTCAAGCTTTTTTTTTTTTTTTTTTTTTTACATTTGATTACTGTGATTTTTGTAATGCACTAGTCGTGTGTCCATCCTCTCTACATTTAAAAAATGCTATAAACTGCAGTATTAGTTTTAAAAGGTTTTCTTATAATGCTGAGGGTCCAGATGGGTTTTGGTTCACATTAAAAAGTCTTAGTTATTTAATTTGTTAGGAACATATTTATTTCCATGTTCATCTACAGGCTTTCTGAATTCATTCATGCAAAAACACTGTCCAGTAAAGAAGGAAAGAGTACTTATCGGTTTAAGTTAATGATCAGTGCTGTTATACAGTAACATGCTGTTAGACAAAGGGTGAGTATGGATTTTAAAATCCTTGGATAATACAATGCAGTGATCTCAGCAGGTCAGATGGCAGATTACTCATTACAACTAAAAGTGACTTGATACTTGACTTGTGTGTGTGAGATAAAGGAGCCCGTGATATGGAATAAAACATAATGCTGGTAACATGTTGGCTGAACCTGGAGATAAAAAATGTTTTCCAGTCCTTATTCTGATGTTATCGTATGAGCGTTCTCTGTTACTGTTCCTCAGTCTACCTGAAGCTCATGAATCACCTGACCTGGAAAACGTGTGATGTGACAACGTCTGATGAGGCTGAACATCAATGTCTGCTGAAATTCACAACAAGGACTCGACTTTGAACCTAATCACTGACTACACTAACTGGCATCTCTTCACATGGAGACAACCAAAAACCTTGCTGTGATCCACACAGGTTCATACTGGTCTGTTACTGGAAAATATGAAGCCATAGTTTCTGCTCTGCTGGATAAATGTTGTAGAAACCAGAACAGAAATGGAAGCAAGGGCTAAAACTAAACCCTGTGGTCATGTGACAGTGATGGCGGTGTGGTCCGTCACAGCTCAGCAACCTAAGGTGTTTATCCGTTGGTGCTGAGAGTTTGAAGACTAACAGATCACTGAGGATCTTCACTCCCCTCTTTAGTCATCTGGTATTTGGAGGAAACTGAACATCACTTGATAAGTTACAGAGCTGTTATCCAGCAGGTGGACCCACCCTGACAGGAAAAGTTAATGATTGGAGAAAAGCTGTGTGTTTCCGTACCTCCATATCCACTGTACATGGTAGCTGTGATGGTTGATGTTATGACGGGTGCAGAAACCAGCGCTCGCTTCTCACTTCGTGCTCCTGTTTGACTCTTGATTAATTCTTTAATTTCTTCACTTTCCTTCCTGCTTCTTCTTCACTCGTTCTGTCATCTGTTTCTCTGTTTTTCTTTTCTTTCACCTCTCTTCTTTCTATCTCAGTCTGTTTCCCATGTTATCTGGTCCCATCGCCTTGGTGGTAGTCGTTAATCCGTCCACTCTCCCACTGATCTCCTTTCCCTCTCTCGACCACACTGATAAGACAAGGAGGGGGGAGGAGGAGACCGGAGACAGGAAAAAGCAAGGCGGTCCTCCCCCTCTTCTTCCCTGCTGACATCACCCTTTTTTCCTGACCCTCCCTCTGCCTGCTGGACATATTGTTTCTGACATTTTCAGTTTGTGATGAAAGCAGAAAAACTTGTTCAGTTGTTCTGCTTTTGACGGACTCCATCAGAGGAGTCCTGTACTCAACATGCTGGATGTTTGCTTAAACTTTCTGCTGCTGAAATCTCCATAGTGAGCAGGATCAGAGCTGATCTGTTCTGGTAAAAATGTGTTGAATTATCTGATTCCGGGAGCCCAGTACTCCCAGTTTCCACTGCAGTGGACAGGCCTGACCAGTCAATGTTTATCTGTGCAGAGCAGATGCCGACTTTATCCCATGTTGACATCTGACACAAGGAGAGGGGTTGTAGTGTTAGTGGCTTATCACTCCTTGTCACTCGGAGAACCTAACACCCACACAATGACCTGCAGGGCATTCACAGATCTCTGCTGCTCATTTCTGCGTAATTACTTCAGTAAAAAATACAGAATAATTTTATTTGGATCAGAATGAGATTTCTGGGAGCCAATGCTACATTTAGGTCATCCGATAGAGTCACGCAGTAAAAAGACAACAAAGTTGACGTGAATATTCTGATGCCGCCTCTGATAATCTCTTCCTTTGTGTGCTCCTCCTCTTCCTCATAAGCCCCTCCCCTTTCTGTCTGTCAGCTGCTAGTTATAGCGAACGGCATCCGACGTCACCGGGCCTTTCTCCGCCAGGTTGGGGGAACCAGACTACTGTTCACATCTACACCATCAGGTTTCTTATAAGTGAACTTTGTTAAAAACATGTTTAAAAAACACACTAGAAAGAAATGTCCTCACCATGATCAGCTCATAAGAGAAGCTAACAGTTGCTACGATGCAGAGACACTGATTAATAACTTACAAGCTGCAGGGCAATGCAAGGAGTTCCGATTTAGATGCATTGCCACCCGTTTCAGTCTCAGACGTCGGTGTTTAATGTGTTTTGTGTAAATTTGTACACAAAACACAACGCATGTAGCCATTTTACAAACCTGCAACATCATGTAAATTTGTGTTAACACTTTATTGTTCCAATATTTTGATTCCAACATTAAATATATTATCTGTTCATCTGTGTGGATTCATTTCTGATACATTAGAATGTTCTGGGATTTATGAAAGGAAAAGACAGACGTCTAAATATACAAGATTAAAAAATTCATGTAATACATCCTGTTTAAGCAAAAGGAGCAAAGATATGTGGAAGTAGATTTATTCATTAGTTCTGTCACTGTTTGGTCCATGTTAAAAGAATCGTATTCTGCTTCCACATTTGGAGCAGTGTGAACGCTCATTTGGACTCTGGTGCAGACTCAAGAAGCAAATTCTGGTTCACTTGAATGCGTGGTTTGAAAGCAAATCAAACCAAGCGAAGGTGCCAAAATTGACGGAATTCCCAGCCAAGTCGTACAGAGTTCATAGGACTATCCCCTAAGACTACATGCCAACTCTCCGTCACTTGAATTATTTCCAGACTGTCTCTGTGTTCTGATATAATCCTGATTTTCTAACCCCAGCATCATCTGACAAAATCAACACTCAGGAAACATGAAGACAACAAAGTAGGGCTGGGCGATATGGTCTCAAATCAATATCACGATATATTGATCAGTTCATCTCGATAAATGGACAATAACAGCACTTTGGTGCAGTTTCCATTCACCATGGATATAATGCCAGATAGATGTATGGGTCCACCGTTTGACTCTGCTCTGCACATGCTGGGAATCACAGTTTTTGTAAAATATTTAATATGAATTAATTAAGACTGGGACCAGTGAGCACTGACTGGTCAGCCCCCTTGTATTTTCCTTCTTTTGAAATACCAAATTTATCGACATGGGCAAAATTATATCAGTTATCGTTGTAAATCTCAGTATCGATACATTTCCGATATATTGCCCACCCCTACAACAAAGTCAGCTGGACTTCCATGGACCAAGATCTCCCACACAGGAAGTTAGAAGCTGCAGAATATCTGCAACATTTTCCTCACTCACCACAGTGATGTGGTGTCATAATTCTGTAGACAACTGGATTCTCCTACTATGACAAGGATGGTCTAGTTAAACAAACAGGTCAAATTATAACTGCAGCTCTGTGCATGTAGCCATGCTAGCTGTTAGCATCAAGAGCTAGCACAGCTGCTAGGGAGATATGAAGGCGACAAAGTGGAGGTGAAGCCAGATGAGGTGGAGGACAAACTGACTTGTGCTGCCGCAGCAGAAGAAGAAATGAAACAAAAAGAAGTAACTAAAGTGAAGTCAAACACCATGATACGTTTACATAAAGAGAAGAAACCACAAAGTTGGTGAATAAGATGAAAAAATACAGTAATTAGTGTGTATAAATTAGGTGGTGGTGGGACAGGTACCTCCAGCTTGGAAAAATTAATTTCAGACAAAGATGATTTGCAGGCAGCACCTGGTGGCCATTAATGGTACTGAACTGAATGATGATTTATTAATCTCCAAAGACACGTTATACTGCTGTCTCTGATTGTCAGATGACTGTTTTAATCATCCATGTCTAGCTGAATGGTTAACACCACATCTGTTTGATGTGACAAACTCAGAATGGAAATTGAGCAATAATTTAGCTCGCATACTCTGATGTACATGCAGCTGCTAGATGAGATACTGAAATCTCATTGGCTATCCCTGTGACCACCCCAGTTCTGATTGGTGGGCTTGTCAAATTTATCAACGCGGGTACCAAGGTAAACACCTGTCAATCAAGGATAACAGCTCAGGTGATTCACTCATATTAAAAATCAAACTAAAGATGTGCATTTAGCCAATGCGGATCTGGGGGATATGAGGTATGTGTCACGTCGTTCACGTCTGCAGTCTGTAGGACGGTCACTGTAAAGCCTCATTCATGCTCTACCTTAAACACACATACATATGGACGGAGCTTTCTGTCTGCATTCATTATGTGCACATTTCAGTCAGTTTTCAGAGAGCTTGTGGATGCTACTAGCAAACAGAGCAGTTCCACCAGAAATCAGTTGGGTTGGTCGTGTACGAGCAGCGGCATGAACAAAGAAGAGGAAGCTGCGATATATTTCATGCCCACACAGACCACCACCGTACCGCAGTGCCTCATTTTATGTCTGAGAATGTACACTATCATGATCTCTTCCACCATCATGTTTGTTGTCTTGCTATGGGAGATTTTCGTAATTTATGTATGCGCATAACCGCTATGAAGGGCAGAAAGCGGGCTGTTCATTGAGTTTGTCTTCATCGAGTAAACTAAAACAATACTGGACAGTTGTGTATTCTTCTGTTCCAATAAATGAGGCAAGAAGGCACAGTTGTCCGTCTTACACCAAAGACATCTGTGGACATGAAGGGGAAGTGGAGAGACGGCGGGCCGAGTAGGAGTCAGCACGAGTCCCTTGCCGTGAAATTATCCAGGTCTGTACCGGTGCCCACCATGTTTACTGCATTTCAGTGGAAGCATCTCTTATTCAATAATTCATTAAGTCTACAGTTGAATGAATTGGTTTCATTAGCTACGTTTACATGGACAATTATTTCTTCTATCCGATTGAAACCAATCGGATCGAAGATTCTAGCTGACATGTATTCATTGATCCAGTTAGTTGTATGATAACATGATGGAAAGATTTAAAAAGATCGTAACACTTTTGACATGGTGATCAGATTGATTTCAATCGGGTGTATTGAAATCAATCAGAGAATAAAGCCAATTCAGTTTTTTTGCATCATTTATGTCTATTCACCTACTGCGTCGCATCACCAAATACTAGGGCTCCCTCACATGTCAAATCCCACTTTAACCACTGGCAACAGGCCATCCTCTAGTTGCAGCTCCAGATGAATACTGCCTCTGCATCTTGTCAAGGACATCTACTCTTACATTCTTTGGCTTTTTAAATTTTTTTTATATGTTTTTGGCAGCGTAGTCTGTCTGTCTGTCTGTTAGCAACATAATTCAAAAGGTTATGGACAGATTTTGAGGACATTTTCAGGACATCTCAGTAATGGAATAAAGGAACACATGATTACATTTTGGGGGTAATGTAGGAATTTTTTTTTAAGGATTGTTTACTATGTGGAGATGGGAATCATTTTGCCATTACAGCTTCTAACTCAACACATAATAACCAGAATCATATGCACAAAAAAAAAAGTACAAGGTGACATTATGGTAGATGTTATAATCCCACATTGTTTGACCTGGATCATGTTGATAAGTCTGGATCTGGTGATTCAGAAGGTTCAAAATACAACGGGTACTGGCTGTTTGGCCTTTTTGGGGTTTTGGGGTTTTGGGGTCCAAGCCCTCTGAGTGGTTGTACTTTAGTTATATGTTAGCTGATAAGTGAGTGTTGTAAGCTAGTAAGTATTTGACATTTTCTATTTGAAAATACAAGCCCAAAGTAATCCCAAATGCTAATCAATTGATTATTTATTTATTAAAGCTTTGTCAATTTCTGAATGATAAAAAAAGGCCTCTATAAATGCCACCTTTATTTTTTTTTTTTAAGGTTGCACTGGCAGGGTGTCAAAATGACCCTTTCTGGTGCTTCTAGGAGGTAGTAGAATGTTGGCGGCTCTAGTGTTAAAAAATATTCCTGAACCTAGTCCAAAATCTAATCAATTGTTCCTAATACCATTTTGGAGATTTTCAGAAATTTTTTATCAAAATCTGTTCATTACTTTTGAGTTGTGTTGCTTACAGACAGACAAACGTACACCAGCGAAAACGTAACCTCAGCGCCTTGGTGGACCTAATAATCATGGCTATGATTGAAGCTGACGGATATTATGTAGAAATAAGCCTGTAAACAAATATTTGTTTTGATATTGGAAAGGGCTCAAAGCTGTTATCTAAGGGTTGCCAGACAACCAAAAATGCCTGTATTACAACCATCATTAATGATCCTGCTGGGTGTTGAAGTTAGTGATATTTATTAATTGGCTATCCCATCAAAATTTTACAAAATTTTACAGACATCCCCCTCTCATCAACCGGGGTGTTAAGATTTGACCCTCATCTCACCTTTGAGGCTCACATCAAACACCTCTGCAAGACTGCCTTTCTCCACTCCAGAAACATTTCCAAACTCCGTACCACTCTTACCCTCCCTGACACTGAGAAGCTCATCCACATCTACAATGCACTTCTCATCGGTATCCCCAGTATATCCATGCAGTACATCCAAAACAGTGCTGCTAAGATCATAATGAGTGTGCAGAAATATGAGCACATCACCTCGATCCTCCATCACTACACTGGCTCCCCATCTCCCCTCATACTGAGTACAAGGTCTCTCTCCTCACTATGCATCCATGGCGATGCCCCCAAGTATCAGACAGAACTTCTCACCCTTTATACCACAGCACAATCCCTCCTCTTCCAACACCCACTGTCTCCTCCCCTCAGGACTAAGAACCACATAATTCAATGGGGGACCAGGCTTTCTGCTCAGCCATGCTTCACCTGTGGAACACCCTCCCTGACAACATGAAGGCTCCACAGACCGAAAAGTTTTTAAAAATGGACTAAAACCTTCCTTTGTAAAAGGCATTTTAATTCTTAGATTGCTCTTATTGACTGTGTGTTAATGTGATTTTATTTGTTTCATGTCATCTTTTATTGGGCTGCAGCATTCTGAGATTGTCCTACAATGTAAACTGCTTTATTAATAAAATACATTGTTATGATGAAAATAAAAAAGTGTGGTTGTTCTGCCTTGGGACGCTGTAGGGCAATGACGGCTCCAGGAATGATAATAATTATCATCATGCTGTCATGTGAGTCAGAGTTAAAGTCAGAAAGTTATGAAGTAACTATCCCGACACAGGATGGTAAGTCATCCTGAAACGACTGATCACTCAGAGTCACCACAATGTTTTCCTGTGCTTCTCTGTGCAAACTGTAACCATCAAACTATCTGAAATTAACTTCCTGCTCCTGTGGGCTTCCATGTCAGTAGTAAGGTATTTCAGAAGCCACTTGCACACATACACAGGGCATCATCTCGCTGAAATGAAACCACATTCTTTCCATTCCCTTCATATTTCTAATTTCCTGATTGGCTGGCTTCTCTTCATCCTCCTTCATGGCAGTGGTTCTGCATGTTTGTCTTGGTGGATGGTTTATGGATTCAGTTCTGAAAAAATCTGACAGTGTCAGTCGTCTGCTCCTCTGATGGCAATCTTACAATCTGCACCTGTGCAGGTCAGGTAACAAACAAAGTGAACCATGTCGTCACCATTGACTGGTGAATTGCACTTCTGACCAGAAACAGTGAAAAATCCTGAGTTAAAAGTTACGGAGGCTAAGCAGAAAAAGCTCTTCTGGGTGTGAGATTTCTTCTAAAACAACATTATACTGATTGTTTAAATATGGCATCATCATCTCCCTCTACTGGCGCTTTAAATGATACTCCAAAAACACAGACCATAATTTAATAAACCATTTACATGTCTTCAGTCTGAATTCAACTCATCACACCACCACAGCAGGGCTGATGGAGATTGACATGCTATTGGTTTGAAGTCATCAGCTGACAGTTTCACACATTTTTTAGATAATTCTAATCTGAATTTAGGCCCTGAGTCAGACTCTGTCCTCAGAGTTGTTGCAGAGAAAGTAGCTTTTTCTTTCTGGATGTGAGAGCTGAGACAGGAGGAGCAAATGATGCTGACAGGGGAGGATTTCATGAACGGTGAAGACTCCTGGAGACTGGTACAGAGTGAGACTGAGATAAACAACATATCAGATGTTGAAACTGACATTTTATCATTTCATGGAAAATATGAGCTCATTCTGAATCTGACGGCAGCAACACATCTGTAAAAAGTAGTTCCAGGGTGATGTTTAGCATTGTGTAGCATCCCTTTCATATTCTAGCACCTGTCTGTAAACATCTGGGAAGGGAGGAGACCAGAGACAGACAGTGATTTCTGGATGAGTTCCTGAGCTCATGCAGTGGTTTCCAGTAGAGAATCATGTCTGTTTTTAATGCATTGTTGCTTGAGGACCCCAAGGTCACCAGCATCCAGTTTTGACATTCAGCCATTTAGGAATATCATTCTGAAATTGATCCCCAGTTTTAGACCCAGTTTGTCTCAGATTTGTGAACCTCAGTCCATCTTTAGATATGAGAGACTTTACCTCTCTGAAATGCTCCTTTTATACCCAGTCATGATACTGACTCTTATAAGTTGTCAAATGTTCCAGTTGTTTCTGATTTGAACCAATTACTTTCCCAGACTTTTTACAATCCTGTTCCAACTTTATACAGACGTGTCGCTGCCATCAGATTCAAAACGAGCTCTTATTTTTTATAAAATGGTAAAATGTCTCAGATATGTTGTTTCTGTTCTACTGGGAATAAAATATTGGTTGATGAGATTTGCAAATCATTGTATTCTGTTTTTATTTACAATTTACACAACGTGCCAACTTTTTTGTTGTTGTTGTATGATTATTTCCTGTTTATTATTCCATCTTAGGGTTGCTTCAGGATTAACTGAGACCCCAAAACTCCCAAGTTATGATCTGGATATAATGGTCCTTCATTCCCAGCCTGTGAACCAGTTGATTTAAGCCTGAATGAAGCATGTTAATCAGAACAAAAACATTATTTATCTCCTGTAAATTAATCACACTCGTTCAAGTTACTCCAACTGACAGCAGGATTATTTAACAACAAAAACTGTGTAAAATGTCAGCAGGAATCCTGACTTTTGAATGTAAAGGAGAGTTTCCTCTCTCACACTTTTTGATCACCCCATCCAGATCAACCCTGAAGTGAACTGATGCAACGAATCATTTTAATCATTCTGCTGAAGCACAATGAGCTCAGTAATGAGCTGACAGACTGTTCCTGCTGCACTAAGCCCCACATGACCGGCTCTGTGTGTAGGTGTGTGTGTGTGTGTGTGTGTGTGTGTGTGTGTGCGTGTGTTTGTGTATGTGGGTATGTGTGTGTGCGGGCGTGTTTTTATGCGTACGTTTATTTTT
>JBBBVU010000010.1:2302238-2314771 GCA_037177055.1 Atherinosoma microstoma
GTGTGTGTGTGTGTGTGTGTGTGTGTGTGTGTGTGTGTGTGTGTGTGTGTGTGTGTGTGTGTGTGTGTGCACGCTTGTTTTTCTTACATGATGGGGACACAGTTTCACACCAACTAATGCTAATTTCTTATAAATATGGGGGTGTTCATTTTGTCTTTATGGATACAAAGAGATTGTTTTCTTTAAGACTTGGTTGGGTCAGGATTAGAATCAGGTTGTGGTTAGGTTTAGGATTTGGGGTTTGGATCAGGTTCTGGGTCAGACATTCAGCTGTGATGGTTAAATTTAGGGGGAAGGGCTGAAAATGCACTGTGTCAATGGAGAGTCCCCACTGTCAATATAAACCAGACCTATGTGCATGTGTGTGTGTGGACCCCTGTGAAGTGGGGACTTTCCAGTTAATCTCCAGCTGGTCAGTAAGCAGCTTAACTGTCACTGGAGTGCAGCAGGCTAATTAATAGCTTGTCCACAGTCTGATACGGTTCAGAGCTGAACTACACCTCAGTAAATAAGCTGTCATATTCAACCAGACAAAAGGATGTTAGTCAGGTTGTAAAAGTCACGTTTTTGACTTTGTATCAGACTCGTAGACGCTCCTGTTTCAGAGGAAGTGTGTCGTATTGTAGGCCTAAAAGGACCCGTCTGGGCCAACAGCAGGCTGTGAATGCAGAGTAACAGTGTCAGCAGGCCAACCTGAAGGTTAAGCTGCTTCATGTGTAGGTAGAGACACTCGAAGCAGATGCTGAACTCATGATTTAATCTGTGACAACAACCTGTTGATAACAGCTCACCAGTTCACCTGGAACACAGTAGAAAATGTAAATGGTTATCTCCTCTTAAACATTATTTTCATTTAAAACCGGAGGATATCATCCCAATTCATCTTGAAAATAGTAAAGTAATCCTAGGAATTAGTAAAGTAATGTCTGATGAGGAACTGTGCGACAGTAAAAGGTGAAAGAGTGAACCAGAGTAGGTTTCCAGAAGTTTTAAGGTGGTCGTAGGTAAGAATCTCAGTAAGCCATTGGCTGATGTTGATGATGGACATCTATGTTATTGGTCAGAGTCAGGAGAAGCCAGGGATAGCCCCCAAATTCACCTTAGAAACACCATGAGGATCTAGAAAGATGTAAAGCCCAAGATGGTATATGATAGGAAGAGCAAATACTTCACCCCCTTCATCTCCATGGAAACTAGCTGGACCTTCATGATTCATTTAAAACAAAGGCAGAGTCAGAGGAGAACACATAAGCAGAGTTTTTTATTTGAGACTGAAATAAAGATTTTGATCGCAAAACAGCAAAAGTACGACATGATGTATGATTTTGGCTGCTAGCTCCCAAAGTTTTTGTCCGACAGTGATGAGACAGACATCTCAGAAGCTCTAAAGTGGACAGTGCTGGTCTAGTGTTTTTGTTACATTCCCATATAATTGCTTGGGGTTCGAACTGTGTTTGGTTTGGATGCCAATCCTTGGTAGAGCCTTTTAGCTGAGTTTCTCTCCGTCATTCCTGTATGCTACATGTAAGGATTGCTGCTTCCTAGTGTGTAAGCATCTTCTGTACTGTAGTAGCTCATGCTGCCCCTGTACAAGGACTGTCATCAAGAAGAAGTTAAGTCAGTTTGACTGCTGCCCTGCACCCACATTATTTAAAGCACTAAAGGAAGATTCACCAAAAGCCATTTGGAAGCTTGGTCCAAATGATTCAGAACCAGGAAGCACACTAATCTTAAGACTGGCACTGCAAATAGTCTATAAACAGATTAAGTTCAATACAGCTTTGTATAGATTTGTACAGCACCAATTCACAACAAAGTCATCTCATGGTACTTTTCCAGACACAGTCCAATTCAATCCAATTTATTATAGTCCAATTATAATCCAATTAAAACAAATCCATTATATGATCCACATTAGTCCAGTTTATAGTAACTGTGTTCATATAAACCAATTTGTAAAGATAATTACCCAGCTAAGGAAACTAGCACAACTACAGGTTTCTGAATAACACTGGAACTATTAAAGAAGTCAAATAATAGTTTTATTTTTTATTTTTTTTCTTTGCTTCAGTCTGAATTTTACTGAAACACCTCATCCGTATTTTGGAGTTTACATAGAACATTACAATGATGTTTATTTTCAACTGTTGCTCAAACTTTAGACCCTGATGTTCAATAAATCAAACTGAAAGTGTATTTTAGTTCAAACATGGATGCTTAGAAATTATTTAGAAGCTAAAAGTGATCAATGACATCTATGTTCATGGAGTCCGTGTTAGCTTGGTGGTATCCTATGGCGGGAAAAAGGGTATTAGGAAATGAAAAGTAATGCACCATATAAAATGTTGGCTGGTTTTCCCTAAAGTTGCAGATAAACAATGTTTCCATCAGACTGTTCAGTGGAGGTACAGACAAAACATGGGTCTGATTCATTGTGAAGCTAACCAGGTAAAACACATGAGCTCACACCTGGAGGAACAACACCTGAGTGATAATCAGTCTCACTTCAGAACTGATCTAGCTTCAGAAAACAGCACTTTTATAACATATCCATTTGATTCTGAACATGTATGTGTAATACAAAGATGCATGAGCCCTACTTTTTTTAGGGTAAGCAATCTGCAGATAATCTCACCTTTGAACCATCTGCAGACAGGATTCCATTTCTGTGGTATGTCGATGAGGAAACTGTTTACGAGAATCAGAGAACAGGCAGGGCTGATGAGATGAGCAGGAAAGATAAGGGGGGAGGATAAGGAGGGGTTTTCCAGCTTAGACAGGTCGAGTCAAAAAAAAAAAAAGAAAAAAAAAAAAAAACAATGCTGCAGAACCAGAATGAGCACAGAGGAGAAGGAGCAGATGTAAACTTCCACCAAACACAGAAGAAACATTTCATTTAGAGATGCCTTTCAGGTAGATTCAAGAGATATGGAAAGTTCCTGAAACCAGAAACTGACACATACTGAGAAGTTCTGTTCAGTCAGCGTGGCGTCCTCATGAGGAAACAGTACTTTGCAGAAATAACACACAGATCAACAGTGACCAAGCTTTTTCTCATCTGCAGATCATTCTCTCAAGTCTTGGCTTTCAGGAGAAAAACTATTGGCTTTAAAAGAAACACGCAACAGAAACTTTACATATTTACACTTTTTCCTCCAGCTGTGTTTGCTATTTACAGTTATTTATGCTACTATTTACCTACTATCCTCACAAAATCAACTCAGCTCATTTTAGGCACCACTGTGCATCAAAAACATCTTTTTGACTTTATTCCAGCCCTAGAGGATCATCATTTTTGTTCTTTTCAAAACACACATAGGAGCAGCCAAAGATCAACAAATGAGCAGAAAGTTCTGATTGGACATTACCATCAATTTAAGCTCGTTGATTGGTGGAAAGTTTGACAGGAAGTGGATTCATCATGATTTCCAGGCCAAAATAGAGGTTTCTTATTAACATAGTAGTGATAGAGATCTTTTCTGTATTATGAAAATGCAATAAATATTGGTGTTATAACGGATCACTCATTGTGATTTTACCACAGAGTCTCTGCACTACATTTAGCAGCTGGATTGTAAACCTCCTGGACGGGATATAGATACCTGGAAAACTTCAGGAAATCACCTGAAGGGAAAGCTACTGATCACAATTTACCCCACAGAGTTACACACTACCGTTCCTGAGAAACTGATGATGATATGAGCGAAAGTGCTCAGGGGTGCCAAAGATCACAGAATTGTAAAGGTTAAAGCCCATGTGAAGCAGAATTAAAGAAAAACCAGTTTAACCACCCAGCAATAATGACTGGTTATATTAAACAATAATCAGTGTTCTCTGCTGATCTCAGACCAGCTCAGATGAAGCTGAATAACGGGTCAAACACAGGTGAGTTTGTTCTGACTGAACTAAACTGGTTTGGCCTGAAATCACCATTTTCATATGAATTCTCAAGCCATCATGTATCCCATTCACTGAGTGGGAGACTCTCTATCTCTACTTTTCTTCCCATCATACTGAGAGTATTTCGACAGGCGGCCAAGTTGTTCTGCAAGCTCTGCCATCCTGGGAATTGTTTGCATGATAACAGAAACAGATAACAGATGCATAATTAGATGCTATAGTTAGCTAAATGCTAATTCTTCCAGTATTTATAATGTTGTTCTATCAGGGGGGTGGGGTCATCTTAAACACAAGCTCAGGTATGTCAGGAACTAATCAAGAGACCAGAAGTCAGGAGTAGAAAATTTTTTCAGTTGCAACTCATTCTGGTGTTGGAGCCTGTACCCCAAAACCAGGCCTGCAGGCCTCAAAACCAGGTAGCACATGGTCTGGAGAACAAAGACCCCTGGTTCTCCCTGCAATTCCCAGAATACTTTGCTCTTCACACCTGGATGTGAAAAAGAGGGGTGTGGAGCAGCTGCAACCCCAATTGGCCAGAGGGGTCCCCCAAACAGCGGGGATCCCCCTGACGTCACCGCATCAATAAAACCAGCCCAGCACGACAGCACCCCTGTCTTTTCCACAACAGCCTCGTTGCATTAGGAGACTCGGTTCGGACCAACAAAGCTAAGTGCTAGTGGGTTCCTGACTTTCTTCAAAATATCTGGATCCAAAGAGATTAGCTGTTCGTGTACCCGGCTATCTCTTCATCAATCTGCAGAACGGAGAACTCAGGCTGCATCCCAGCAGCCTCTCTCTCTCTCTCCTCTGATGTTGACACGCTGGTTTCTTCCCGCTGCCCCGTTGCAGTTAACACGACTGCAAATTGAGTGACTACGATGTAGTACGCATGCCAGGCCTTTAGATGAAAACTAAGTTGCAATGATACACCCCATGTTTACACTAGTTCCTACTACATCCTCATTAAACTGGAAGACAACATCTTCACTGGCGACATGCATGCTGAATGATGAGTAAGTTTTGTTTTAAGAGACCAAATAACTTGAAAAGATGTAGCAGCACAAGAAGAACACGTTGTTGTTGTTAGTTTGTTCACGTGGCTTGTAGAGTGCGCAGTGATGTTGTCCTATTCAAGAGCTTCCACCTTGGGTTTACACGGCTCCGCACCACCCCGCGTCGTGAGATAATTCCACCCTGGAGCCCGTCCTCAAAACGTTGCGGAGTCGCCCCCCCGACACTGCGTTGTCATGTGCAAGAGAGGCCAGATCGCAACACAAACGTCTTGCTCTCACAGTATTGTCCTGTAATCATCGCTTTAGTATCTATAGATATTCATCTGTGGCAGTGGTGATATAAACAGTTACAGCAGGCAGACTCACAGCCCCTCCATCACTAATAACCAAATCAAACCCAACACACTGACATCCCACCACAATTAACTCTGCTCAGGGTTTTGTCCACCTGTCGGCTCAGTAAATTGTTCTGAACTAAAGAGTTGTCTGTTCAGACCTGAGACCCAGAAAGAATCATCTGTTCACAGATCAAGACCTAGAAAGAACCAGTAAGCCTCCAGCATAGCAGCTGTGTTGTTGGAGAAGCTGAGTGGTGAAAATGGACGGAGAAAATTCAGAATGTGAAACTGTAGCAGATGTTGAAGTTGAACATGATGAAATACATATCTGTTGTCTGGAGATAATTTGGTTTAAAAGGTCAGACGTGGACTAAACTCCTTTATCTGGACATCATTTTCAGTAAAAAGTTGTCAACCCCAGCAATCTGCTGCACCACTTTAGCTGCTAACGTGCTTTGGAGAACCATGTCTGGACCTAAGATCAGCGCCCTCCTCATCCTCAGGGAAAACTGAAAAAGATGGAGGACACTCGAGTCAGATGTCGCTTGCACACATGTTGGCTAGTTGGCTACGACAAAGAAAAGAAGAGCTGAAGACCTGGTTCTGATCAATTCTGAGGAGAAAGATGGGATCAAAGAGATCCAGAGCCTATGGACATGTTGTTTTATATAATTAGGGATGGTTACCAAATTCGGTACTTTTATTGGTACCTATCGAATTCCGTCTGTACTACCGAGTACCGATTCATGTAAAATCAAACAGTACCATGTTTCGGTACCTATGTTGTCAATTTTTAAAATGGTGAAGGAAAAATCTGAAGGCCGTCTGTCATTTTGACAGATTGCAATTCACTGAGGCAAAAGTCCTTCCAGTAACACAGGGAGCTAAGTTCTCCGTCACCTCTGTGCTTCTCTGCTGAAAACGGAGCAGTATGTAGCATCAAAGATTTCACACACACGTTAGCAGACAGATGTCTTACTCTGTCTGATTTTCTAGAGCTAAATCCAACACGCCTCAGTCCAACATTTTCATTCAATCTGAACTTATTGAAACTATTTTCAGTACGAGGAGCTGCATTTTAATTTGTGTATCATTAAGAAAAAACACTGCTGCGTTGTAGTTAACCGTTTACATGTTAGTGAAACTGAATCATTTTGGTGTGTTTAGAATAGAAACAGATGGATGTTGCTTAAATATATTGGTTATAAATTAGCCTATATGTTGAAAATGAGAAATAAATCTGTTATTCCCATATAAACGAACACAAAAATACCGAAAATTGGTACCATTAGGTATCTGTACCGATTCCCAGGTACCGGAAAAACGGTACCGTATCGGTTTAAATGTGAATGGTACCTATCCCTGTATACAATGTACAATTTTCATGACAATAAAAAATACTGTCAAATATCATTAAAACGTTATAATTAAGAAAAAGTGTGATTTCTAATTCCTGTCTAAAGGAAAGTAATTCTTCTCATCTGCATCCCCCACTGGAACAACATGAATCAGGACTTTTTTCTCCAGATCATAAAATCTGTCCTCATCTAACATAAAATGATTTAATCTGTAGAGTTAACATGACTGATGGTTTCCTGCTGAACTCCTTCACAAAGACTGTGACAGCAGTTATTAGTAAAAATCATGAGGAGTTAATAACCGGTCACAAGGTGTTGGATGCAGCTCATCGTTTTCTCCCTTTAGTATCAATATTAGTCACAATACTCTCCGTCAAACACATTAAAAACACAGCCAGTCAATGAACTGGTCTTAACTGACAACTGGTGGATTTTCATGTTTTTGGTGTTTGAGTCGCACATAAACCAGAAAACAAACTTTCTGCTGCTCTGCTTCAGTCAACAATCACATGTAAAGCACACGCACGCACGCACGCACACACGCACACTTCAAGCAAAGTCTCATTATAGTTATAAATAATAAATCAGGTCCGAGGACTTAAAAACAACAACAGATGTTTTACTGCTTCAGATCAAACACACAGGAAGTGAGCTGACCCACTCAGACCCCCTCCCCATACATCTCCAGTCGGGACTTGTTCGACCACAAGCAGATCCTCGCTGTACGTTAACATCTACATTCTGTTTCTGCAGATCAGCTCGAAGCAGAGGAGTAAAAATAGTTACAAATTCAGAATTTCAGCAGTCCTAAAGGAGGAATTCTAAGGATTGACACGTGTGCATACATGTCCCATATTTGTCCTTCAAGGAAGTCGGATCCACCAGAGGAAGTCATTAACTTCAAAAGGGTAGGAAAAGTGAGCTGGAAGTTGTTGCAAGTTCCCAGATGTTGTGTTCTCATTGATGTTGCGGCAGTTTAAACTGCTGCCGAGTCTTTTTTTTTTATATCACTAAATGGGAGCACATGGTCCCTCTTCTAAACATGACCTATCAGGTAACCTTCCAGACTCTTTCTTCCTAAAGCCAACTGATGGTGATGAAGTTTGTGAAACCATTATGAACATAAACAGAATGAATCCAGTTGGAGCCGGTGATATTTCAAGTAAAATCCTGAAAAGCCTTATTAGTGTAATTACTGAACCTCCTACCGACTGCATCAATCTGTCTCAACTCTCCGGAGTGGTGCCATAAACAGTGAAAATAGTGCGAGTTACGCCAGCCTTTAAATCCGGTGATAAGAACAATTTGAGCAACTTTTGTCTAATCTCCATTCTGCCAACTCTCTCCAAGGTTTTGGAAATGGTTGTTTACAACAGACTTAACTGCTGTCTTGCTAAGATAAACATCATAGTCCCAGAATGAGAAATACTACTTAAAGATACTTTTTATATGGCAGTACATGATCTAACTGAAAAAAAGAAACAAAAACAAAAAAAACCGAAGCAATTGATAAAAGCAACGACAGTATTGTCGTTGTCTTAACTATCTAAAGCATATTGATACCATTAAGCTCGACATCTTAATTAATAAATTCCCACAATATGATATCAGAGGCCTGGTTGTTTTTCCCAGTAAATATTTCATTGTGTGAAATGCCGTGTTATGTGTATATGTTGCCTTTACTTTTACTTTTTTTTAAAAAAAAAATTCTAAATTGATGTATTTTTATTAGCGTTAACATTTTACACCTTGCCCAGGGACAACAGTTGAAAATCAGCGTCACAGCTAACACTGATACATTTACAGAAATGTACATTAATGTGTACTGTCCCTGTTAAATAAACCAATAAATAAAAATAAAAAGAAGTAAAAGTCAATCAGTCTGGAAACAGCAGGACCAAGCTGATCCCACAAGTGTCCAGGTGAGGTCTGGACTCCCCAGGAAGTCATCCCATCCTCTCCTCTCCAGATTCCGAAGGTTCTGTGTGATGATCCTGGATCTGGAGGATGGAGTGATGTCCCAGATTCTGGAGATGCGGGTTCACCACTGGCTCCAGAATCTCATTCTGATATGTTTGTCTATCCATCTTGGCGTTCCAGCCAAACATCTGTGACGGAAACACTCCTGCAGACCTGCAGCACCCCAACCACAGTAAACACCAACAGGAGAACATTACAGGGGATTCTGGTACAGTTTTGAGGCTCTACCGACTCGTTTAACTGTGTTGTTCATTCCACAGAAGCAGTATCCTTACAACTTCTACCTGGTTGTAAAGTTGACTCATCAGGCTTGTGTTTGTTTTTAATACTTCTTAATGCGTCTTCTGCAGCTCGCTGTAATGCTTCTGTTTTATGTGAAGCACCTTGAATTGTCTCTTACATGAAATGTGTTATACAAATAAACTTGCCTTGCTTTTCCAACTATGTAGAATACAACACCATCTGGTGTGGTTAAAGGTTAAAAATAATCCACCATACACTAATTTCTTTATGTGCCAAGTTTATCTTGGCCATATCTACTGTTCTAATGTAATCAGCTGTTGGGTGTTTGTTATATGTTTGCACAGTATGTTGTTGTATTCAAAGAATGTGTGGCCTGGCCCTCGTCTAGTATGATACTTTATTTGTTGAAAACTGGGGCCCTATCAAAAGCTTGTAGTATTTTCCCTGAGGTGACCTTTTGGGCCCATGTCCGATCATGTCAGTTAAACTCTCCACAGGAAGTACCCAACACACAGATCAGGGTTAAAGTCAGTGACATAGTGTGTGTGTGTGTGTGTGTGTGTGTGTGTTCTGTATGAATAACTCCATGAGTGCAGTGTCCACCCAGCACTCTGTATCTGTTTCAGGGAGCTTGTTAGCTCAGGCCTGATCATTAGCTGAATTAGGTCATCAAACACCGAGAGCCCTGCAGGAGCACAATGGACTTACTGTTCATTTCCCTCTGAGAAATAATGTTTGTGGATCTGAAGGAGCATTCCCACACTCAGTCTCACCAATTTTATGTCACCTAATGCAGCAACATGTGGATCCGGACAAAACAAGTTCCTGTACAGTATGTGCTGTATTTAAAAAAAAAAAAAAGAACAAAACAGGGACATACAACCTGTAACATGACATAACACTGGGGACGGGAGGATGAAGAATCTCTCTTATCAAATGATCCATCAAACATTATTTCTGTAGTTTTCTAAAAAGTAAAAAAGGTGAAAAACTTTGGAAAAAAGTGAAATATCAGCTCAGGGTTTAGTGAATTTTGTGGAGCTGCCAATTTGTCTTTTATTAAATGTACAAAGTCCAACCAATTTGCCCACTGCAGTCCATTGGATCAACAAATATGTGGACAAACAACATAATTCCCAATGAGGACGGACTTAGTGGCCATAACGTCTCAGGCTGTGACACACTGACTCTTCATGTTGATGGCTCCTGTAAACTGTGACACCTGACGCAAGATGTGACTCATCCAGTTTCACGGTTCTGGGAGCAGTGTTGGTTTTAATGAGCTGAATAAAGATATGCATCAGCTAAATGAATGCTCGAAGAAGCACAAACATATTGTTCCACAGGAAGCATGAGGCTCCCAGCCTGCAGACACATCTACAGGCTGGACAAATCATCACAAACTAACCAGCAGGATTCAACACTGTCACTGAATTTCTATGATCAGTTTGGCTGTTTTAGTCTTCAGAGCCTTGGCTCCAGAAAACATTCACTGTTTTGGGGGAAAAAACACAAAGCACATGCTAATGGAGTTTTGGGGTGCTTTGGGTGGGATCCTGCCGGACGAGACACAAGCAGCCGAAAAACAGCCCAAACAGACTCTACAGGACCAGATCTGACCTGATAAAAACACATTTCCAGTTTGGTAACCTACATCGAGTTGAAGAGGCCCTTCCTCCACTTACAAATTCTCCAACTTCCATACAGTCATGGAAACATGACACTTTACAACAACCCCAGTTCCACAAAAGTCAGGACTCTGTGTATAACACAAGTAAAAACAGAATGTCATGATTTACAACCCTCATCAACCCATATCTCATTCCCAGTAAAACATAAACAACATCTCAGATGTTGAAACAGACATTTTACTATGTCATAGAAAATATGAGCTCATTTTGAATCCGATGGCAGCAACATATCTGTAAAATGTTGGTACAGGGGCAACAACAGGCAGGAAAAGTAAATGGTACAAATGAAAAACATCTGGAGGAGCACATGACAACCAATTAAGTTAATTGGCAACAAGTCAGTAACATGACTGGATATAAAAGGAGCATTTCAGAGAGGCAGAGTCTCTCAGATGGAAAGAGGTTCACCAATTTGAGACAAACTGGGTCTAAAAAAATCTAAAAATTGTAGAACAATTTCAGAAAAATGTTCTTCAATGTAAAATTGTGAAGACTTTGAAGATCTCACCATATAATGTGTATAATATCATCAAAAGATTCAGAAAGTCCTTTTCTGAGTTGCTACGGACAACAATATTACCTAATCCTTGCCTTTGTTTACATAATGATGATTCACGGGTATCTCCTAATTAAAACCAATGCAGATTTATAATTGTTTGCAGGCTTCACTGCTGCCAAGAAGGCTATATTGCATTATGGTTTAATCCCACTATCTCTCTAATCCATTATTGGATATCATCTTAGAGTATAGCTTCTTTAGAATGTACAACAGCACAGCTGAACAAAGCCAGTAAAATTACAACACAAGCCTGGTCAAGCATAATTGCGTCGATGAGAGACTACCTTAAAGAAAAAAAAAGAAGTTTCCCCACCTGCCATACTTTTCCATAGTTTGCAATACAAGACCTCGAGCATTGCTACTCAAATAGCTAGGTACATAGCCAAACTGTAGCTGCGTTTCCATGACAGTTTTTCACAAAATAAAAGCGATATTTCTAAAATTTCAACAAAGTACAATTGCGACCAGTGTTTCCATTGAATGGTGTTTAGCGCATAAGGCGTAATTCTTGTAGAATCTAGTCCCGCGAGACTCCACTTTGAGGAAGATGGAGATACAAACCATTTTATGTTTTGGGCATTTGCTTTTTGTTATCAATGATGGAGGTTTTATTTTTCTGTTTAATTATTTTGTAAAAATAGATTCCCGTCTCCTCCTCCGTTCATACATTCTGCGCGAACTGGTCATGTGACCCCCTTATGTCACACCCCGGGAAGTGGAAATGCAGAAAAAGTGTTTCCATTACACTTTTGCGAAATACTTCGATACGTCTGCAAAACACTTCATGAGAGCATAAAAACATTTTAGCAACATTTGAGAGGTTTTTCAAAATGTAGTAGTTTCCATTATATAGATTTTTATTGCGATATTTATGTTTTGCGCAATCCTAGGGGTCATGGAAATGCTGCTTATGTCTGATGTACTATGTATATGGTATTATTCACTTTTTTGTGTTTTTTTGTTTTCATTCCACTACTGTCTATTTTGATTACCAATATGTCTCTTATTTTTATCTGATAGATACAAGCCCACAATCTTTTTTTTATTTTTTATTTTATTTAATGTTTTAATTTGTTTGTTTTGGGGGCTTTTGTTATCATATTGTTTGTTGTTGTTCTTTTGTTTGTTTGTTGTTGGGTTATTTTTTTGTTTGTGTATGTGTGCACTCTTTAAAAATGAAAATAAAATGTTGGTCACCAAAAAAAAATATTCAGAAAGTTGGGAGGAATGGGACATGGCTGAAGGTCAAAACTGAATTTGGACCATTGACATTAAAACCAGTCATGATTCTCTACTGGAAACCACTGTTTGGGCTCAGGAAGACTTCCAGAAATCACTGTCTGTGAACACAGTTCACCCTGAAATCCATAAATACAGGTTAAAGCTCTATCATGCAAAGAAGAAGCCAGATGTGAACAGGATCCAGAAACACCGCCGTCTTCTCTGGACCA
>JBBBVU010000010.1:2347961-2358623 GCA_037177055.1 Atherinosoma microstoma
CAGTTTTGTCTTCATTTAACTGAAGAAAGTTCTGACACATCCAGTCTCTAATCTGATCAATGCATCTGATCAGTGATCAGATGCATGTTTTAGTATGATCTACTACTGGAGTACAGTATGGCTTCAAAGATAAATTGCATTGGCACCTGGTCAGAAATCTACAGTGATTGTAGCCTGTAATGGTATATTATTCAAATCTCAAGAATTTTAGCTTTCTGGTGGTGTATAACATGTGTAGATACTCGGAAGGGAGACAGAGTAAAATACATATTTATTTGTCACGTCCTGCCCATGGATCATTTGGTACCAACAGGTTAAAGCAACACCACTGAACTTTGGCAGATTTGAACACTTTGGCACCCATTAACAGAGGTTAACTCAGCAGCCGTCTTGCATCCTGACTCTTCTCTGAGATCCCTTTAGCAAGTAAAAGTCTATCCAATGTTGATTCTTTTAAGTAAGTAAAGTAAAGATTTATTTATATAACACTTTTCAATACAGAAACCACAAAGTGCTTCACAATCAAGTTTAAGAAACATAAAAACATAATAAAAGCCGGTTCAAAAAGATGGGTTCTCAGCTGTTTCTTAGGTAAGATCATTGAGTCCACAGATCAGAGGAAGGGAGCTCCAGTAAGTGGGAGGAACTATTGCAAAGGCTATGTCACTTTTGGTTTTTAGCTGTGTGCTGCACAGCCAGTAGACCCTAAAGGAAACTAGATTGGGAACCACTGCTGTAGTGGATGGTCTTATCTCTTGTTCTGTCACTATTTCTCTCTCCTCTCTTTCTCTGATAATATTGTCTTTCATTTCTTAGCTGAGTCAGCCACGGTGTATGTCAAAATGGCTGGTGTGTTGATAAGTTGCGATGACATGATGCTGTAAAGCATATCTCAGCTGTCACATGATGCTCCGGGATGGAAAAAAAAAAGTTGTGAAATTTGGTTTCTTAGCCTTGGGATGTTGCAGGGGAACGACAACTCCAAGAATGTCCATAGTAAATGTCAGTGTGGCATCAAAATGAGGCACAGAGTTTTAAGACCGGGAAGTTATTTAGTATTGGTTTAAACGTTTACTTTATTCATTTTTAACCAAAATCAGATAATTTTTCATCATATTAATTGTCATCAGCACTCTAAATGACCTTTTTCTATAAAAGCCAATGTTTCAGATATATTTTTAAAGCTACCAGCCAATCAGAATTCCCTCTAGCCAAATTTTTTTTTCTGGGAAAATAATCTAGATTATGCATGTAACTGAATACATTTAATTACTCTTTTTTTTTTTAAAGTAGCAGTACATAACTTTCTGACCTTAATGCGCTGTGCTTCTGACTCACTTGATAACACACTGACATTTGTAGAGCATTTAGTAGATTTTTTTTTTTTGCATCCCTGAAATAACAAGAAGAATTGTGTCTTTCCAACATTCCAGAGCAAAAAAATTATATGATTTACTTCATTCATCACTTGCAGAACTGGGCAGTAAGTTTTCATTTATACCCCTCAAAATAAATCTTAACTAACATTTAGTGGGTTAGTTAATTTAAACCTGTGGTTGTTTCTGTTAAACTCATCATTAAAACCCAGATTCAAACAGAGAAATCAGCTGTGGTGGTTCTGTAGACTGAATGAGGATGGATCGGTCCAGCTGTAATGAAACAAAAACACATTCATTTCTGATTATCTAACAGCAACTAGAAAAACAACTGAATGTGTTGAATGTGTTGTGATGATTAAACATGAGATGAAAATGTTAAACCCAAAGCTAGTAAGAGAAAAAAGACAAAAAAGATCAGTGGAAATGAATGTGAAAATGAATAAATTATATATTTTTTCCTCCTCATTTTAATGTATTTTTTTTTTTACCGTTGCAGGTTTTTCACATTATTTTTCATTTGTCATGTCAATATGCTGTCCATTTATTTAGTAAATAAAGACAAATATTTATAAGAAATAATAATAAAAGTTGTCTTTTGCATTCAAAAATATGTTATTTCAAAATATGCACATTAATAAATACAAACTCGTAATATAAAGACACTCATCAAACTTGGAGGATTTTATTCTGAGAACGAAGAGATGACTGGAAGTCTTCCGGAACTAACGAGCGGAACAGACAGCGGCTACTAGTTTGCGGGGACTCATAACACGGTGGGACACAGCTCTGTCAGGAGTGTTTCGGGTATTAGCATGGAGCTAGTTCTGCTGTCAAAGAGCAGATCTGTGCAGATTTACAGGTTCTCGGGGTAAAACCGGGTTTTTTGTGATACGCTCCAGTACCAGCGGGTTTCTGACTCATCGTGTGTAAAGGTCCAGTCTTGGTTCCGTTCGGGACCAGATGACTTCACGTTGTGTCTGAGGAAAGCCGAGTTTTCAGGTGTGTGTGTCTGGAGTATTGTGTGTGTGTGTGTTCCCACAGATATGTGTGTCGGTCTGACGTCGGTGTTGCTCTGCTGCAGGCATGTGTGACAGGAGGCAGATGGACCTGTATGCGGTTCTGGGTGCCAGCCCCTCAGATTCGGTCCAGCAGCTCAGACACCGGTACCAGCAGCTGGCCCTGCAGGTGAACGCCTCCTCTCCACCCCCCATCATCTATCCTTCCCCTTTACTGAACAGAGGAGACAGGAGTCAATGTGATGAACAATTTACAGTGAGACACCTGCTCCTCTGAAATGATGATGATGATGATGATGATGATGATGATGATGATGATGATGATGATGATGATTATTATTATTATTATTATTATTATGATGATGATGCTCATCATCATTTACTCTGGACTCAGTGGACAGGTGGATACATAAAAGAGTGTTACTCCTGTTTCCTCCACCGCGTTTCTCCTCTCTCCTGAAACTTGTGCGGTGCAGAGTCGGCTCTGTTGGAGTAGCTACTTGTCAATCATAGGTCAGCTGCACCCTGCTGGACATCTTCCTCCAACATCAGATCTTAGTGTGACTTAGAAAAATGTCCAGCAGTCCTGATCCACACAGTCCGGATTTACATGCAGGAACTGAAGCTTAAGGGTAAAAACTCTAATCCTGAGTCTGTCAGCTCTGCTGATACCTGATGCATTAACGTTGGTCAGTGTGAATGTGTATATACATGTAAACTAAATCATCTTTTGGTCCTTAAAAGGATGAAAACAAAATGCAACAGATTTGTAGAAAGTTTTTTTTTTTTTTCATTTTTTATCTGAGCTGAAGTCCATCTTCTCATATAAGTAAAGATTCTTCTCTTCGGGTGGCTGATGGTAGTTTAAGTTGTGCATGTTTGTGTCTGCAGTACCACCCAGACCGCCTCAGAGGTCGGTGTCCCCCAGAAATGGAGTTGGCTGTGAACAAGTTCCTGGAAGTTGAAGCAGCCTGGAGGATCCTGAGTGACCAGGACACCAGGAGACAGTATGACCTGGAGAGGAGAGGTAGGATGTATGAAGCTCTTCTGATTCTGACACATCTCATGTTTTCATTTTTAATAAAGACTTCAGCTGGTACTGGACCGATCAGTCCACAGTTTTTGCTTCCAGTCAGACTCTGCTGCTCACTGCAATGATGGTTAGAAGCTTCATGCTGAAGCTGAAAAGTCATCTTGCTAGTACCAGGTTGGAGCCTTTTTCCTTCAGAACTGCCTTAATTCTAGGTGTCATAGATTGAACAAGGTGATGGAAACATTCCTCAGACATTTTGCTCCATATTGACACACATTGCTGCGCATCCATGATGAGAATCTCCCGTTCCACCACATCCCAAAGGTGAAATAATGGATTGTGATCTGGTGACTGTGGAGGCCGTTGGAGTACAGAGAACTCATTGTCATGTCTACATGACTAAATGTATTGCATTGCTGCCCCGTGTGATTGGCTGATTAGATTTTTGTCCTAACAATCAGGTGAACAGGTGCATCTTATAAAGTGGACAGTGAGTGTCGATGGATTTTTATAAAGGTATTTGTTTTAGGTGACCCTTTTAGTGGAAAAACTCTCCTGAATCTGACTGTAGAGCTGTGTGATTAAACTCCAGACTGCTGACATGTGTGAAGGATTAGCTCTTAAGGGCCTACATTATGCATAATTCACTTTCTAAAGGTTTTTCTCACAGTCCTATCAGTCCCCCGAGCCTGTGTATGAAGCTCAGAAATGAGAAAATCCTGTCACCTCTCTCTCACTTCCTTGCTCTACATTTTAGCGAATGTGTGCTCAAACGCGTGTCATTTTCCCCAAGTGACATCAAGAAGGGGAATGACCACTCCCCGTGGTAGTACATACTGCTAATGTAGGTGTCCTTGAGTCCTTAATACCTGGAGACCTTCAACATCAGATTTGTGATTAGGAGCCTGATTTGGTGCTAGCATTAGGTACTTATTTATCATTTGGATGCTTGTGACGACTGTTCACGGTGTCATCCGTGCGCTGGCTACGGTTACATGATGGTTTTTAATTACAAATTATTTATTCTGAATGAAATAATTTGGAATTAAAGTATTCTCCTTCAGGTTTACATGGAAATAATAATTCTGGATTTAGGTTTAAAACATGTTTTCTCAATTCTTCTTTAGATCTGGGGGTTGGGAAGGGTTCTGATTGAACAGGGGGCGGAAGTGACATACTTAAGTCTACAGGAAGAAAACAAAGTCTACTTCCTGCTTCTTTTCTTTTCGACTAAAACATGGAAAAAACACAAACTAAAGAACCATTTTCGCTTCTGTTTTTGATTCTAGTTTTAAAGCAGCAGCTCGACACAAGCAAATACTTCACTTTCACTTAAATAGTCTCGAATGGAGTCCAACGCTTGCTTAGGGTGGCCAGCGCGGAATATGTGCGTCATGATAACAGGACGAGGGAACGAGCATCCGCAGAACGACGGGAATTAACTTAAAGTGGAATGAACGTAAACTTGATAGAGGAATTATTTAATTAGGAATTAAAATGGGAATAAATCAGCCACTTACTTCGAAATTGAGTTTTATTCGGAATGATCATTTTCATTCAGAATTAGTTGTTTATAAGGTCATTTTTCATCTCTTCAAGCGGATTTAACTTATTCTGAATTAAAGGGGAATTAAATTCTCATGTAAACGTGACCACTGTCAGCTTCTGTTGTTTTGCTGAACCAGCGGTCTGCAGTCGTTACGGACGATAGATAGATCTCCCCATGCTTCTTAAACATTCTCTGAGTTATATGCAGTTATCCTGCCTGGTGTGCTTCTGTTAACGTAACTTCTGTTCGCAGCAGGCTGGTTAGTTCATCATAGCTGATAGAAGCGGCAGCAGCTCAGGCTAGTGAAAGGTGCGGGTTTACCTTGTTTGTTGGTTTGTTTATTGAGAGGTGTTGTACATGGCTGCAAAGCTGAGCTGATACAGGCTCCAGCTGGATCAAATGAAGGCTTTGCAGAGCTTGAGGTATGTGGCGCATTCACACCAGCCCTTTCGATTTGAATCCTAGTCCGTTTGCTCGGAAAGCCCGCTTCGTTTGGGGTGTTGTGAATGCACAAATGGACTCTGATTTGGATCAAAGAAGCTGTCCTCCTAAAACACAGGTCTCGGCTTGAATGAAGTGCCCCAGATACAGGAAGCGAACTACAAAAACAAAGTGCATTGTGGGTTCAGCTCACGACATTGTCAGTGAAAGCAACCAAAATATACGCAGGTGTGGGACAATAGGCATACATTTCAGGACGAAGTTCTTGCTCGCGGTCTAACTCCAGTTATCTGTGCTGCAGCGTTTGTATATCCTCCGTTACACCTTCAGCTGTTTTACTGCAGAAGCGCTAAGCTGTCAAGCACCTCAGGAACGGCGCGCAGGGTGGAGTGATGGGCTGAGCCAGCAGCTGCTCGGCTCCCCCAACAGCCCCGTTTAGACAAAGCTATTCTGAAAGGAGGTGAATTAAGGGTGAGAGAGAAGCTGCTGAACCCAAAGTAAGGGCTGATTCAATCAAATCGTGGCGCTGACATTGCACTGAGATATCACAGAATTGTTTTCCAGATAGGGAATAAAGTCCATTATATGGGACCATTAAAGTCACTGCTCCATAATGCTTGTCTCAGGTTTGTAGTTCCAGAGTCCACCGCTAGTCACTGCAGGTAAAACCAACCTGAGTTTCCTCCAAACGTCTACAAGTGTAAGAAGTGATGGATGCTTATTTGTTGCACATGCTCCTGAATGCTCTAATTTCTCCTTCATCATTTCTTCCAGTTCAAATTATCACTAGTTTGGCAGCTATTATTCCTCATGCAGTGTGATGCAAATTAAAAGCTAAGACAGGTTTAGCACTAATTAATGATGGTTCGGAGTCATTATCACCGTCAAGCTGTACAACTTGATAATGACTGTTTCCTCGAGTGAATTGTAAAAAAATACAGAAAAAAAACCCCAGTGTGAACATCTGTCTTTTCACCTGTATGTCTGTCAGTCAGTAGATTTCTCCATCACTTTTCATCCATCTGTTTAAACTTTTTCATCATGTTGGTGGGAACATTCAAGGGGTCACAGGACAATTTAACAATATATATAGACTACATTTATCATATAAATTTGGGATTTGTATCAGGAAAATTAAAACATTAATGCAGAGGAAAAATCTAAAATTAGCAACTTTTTTTTTAAACCCATTAACACCTTGTCACAGCAGTGAACCGAATCCACAAAAAAACTCTTATCCTCCTTATTTATGAAGATTTTGATTCAGTATTTAAGCCTTATACTTAGAGGATGGCTGCAGGATGACCCATCTGGGCTAGACCACCCTAACTATAAGCATTATCACAAATGAAAGTCTTAAAACCTGATTGTAAAGGAGATAGTGTTTTGTTTTGCAGAGATCTGGCTCTTCCAAAGATTCAGAAGAGCTTCTTTCAGCTTACGTAGATTATACAGTCAAACTTGTGGAAACTAGAAAAAAAAACCATGTGTTGTCTTCAATTTACCAGCACAGGAACTGAAACAGGATGGGCCAGAAGATTCTGCTGTGAACCTGGAGGACATGATCTGGGACCAGGGTAATAACACACCTATTACACACATAAACTTTTAAACAAACTAATAAATTTCAGAGTAGCCTCTTTTAGCAGGCGGCTGTCAGGGCGCTCCGTTGGGAAAATCAGGTTTCCTGATGGGTGACCTGAAGAAGGTAAAAGTTAAAGGACACAAGAAAAACTGAGTGTTTTTCTTAAATAATGCCTGCATGAAAAAGTGCCTCGCCTTTAATGTTGGAGCTGTGGATCTTTAAATAAGAGTTCATTTGGTCAGAACACTGATGAAGAACGTCGGTGTGCAGGTTTCAGCACAGTGTGGATCCAGACCTTGGGATGCTTTTAGTTTAAATTCCCCCTTTAGAAAATCCGTCAGTGAGACCTCTGTCCAGGTGTCTGTGATCTTTAGCTCAGGTTGTAGGAGAGATGGGGGAGAATTCACAGTAAGGAATTTCGAGCGCCACTTTAGCTACAGTTTTGAAAGTGGGGAACATTTCACTTCTGAAGTGATCAGAAGTCGGTAAGACTCTCTGAACGAGGGGTTTCCCGAACCTGCAAGAACTCGCGTGCACTCTTCTGCACCAGCTGGGTCAACTGCACCGGTCTGAGACACGTGGTCACAGATGAGCTCCAAGACAATAGCTGATTAATATGCTCACTTACTACCAAGTGGTCGGGGTTGTGAATTGCATTCTGTCAAAATGACCGATGGCCTTCAGATTTTGCCGTCACCGTTTAAAAAAAACAAAACTGGTCAATGACGGGAAATATTTGGTTAATCCGACCCCTCCTCCAAACTGTGATTGTCTGTGAAGGAAGACAGAAAGATGAATGATGGATAATTTATGAATGAATGGGAGATGGATGGATGGATGGATGGATGGATGGATGGATGGATGGATTGATTTATGGGAGTATTACTGGATCGGGATTTTAAAGGCCCATTTATGCTCTACACTACAGACCAGTGGTCGGCATCTGGCGACCCACCGCCAATTATACCTGGCCAGCCAGATTACATTTGGAGTGATAGAGGATGGATGGATGGATTGGTGGGTGAATGATGGATAGATAGATGAATGGATGGATAGATGGAATGATGGATGGATGGAATGATGGATGGATGGGTGGATGGAGTGCAGCTTCTTCTTTGGTTGTTTCTCGGTGGTTAGAAAGTGGTTTGATGCATCGGCGCCTCCTTGTGGTGAAAGTGACACATTATAACGAGGAACTGATCAAAACAAGAGACTAGAAAAGATGAGATTTGTTAGATTTTACTTTGAATGAAGTCAAATAAATTCCCATCCTTGAACCTGCCGTGGTCCTCGTTCAGCTGGAGGACCTTTTTAGTCAGAATTAATCTCAACATCTCCTCACGCTCATTTCCTGTTTCTGAAATGTTGTTTCAGAGGACCGTGTTTTCACACACTGCTGTCGCTGTGGAGGAAGATTCAGCATCTCAGAGGAGGAGCTGGAAGAGGAATTAGAGAGGACGCAGCGGGATGAAGAGGACGAGTCAGGGAGGACGCAGCGGGAGGAAGAGGACGAGTCAGGGAGGATGCAGCGGGAGGAAGAGGACGAGTCAGAGAGGATGCAGCGGGATGATGAAGAGGCAGGACAGCAGAGAGGCGTGTTGGTTTGCTGCGATACGTGTTCCCTCAGTGTTTTTGTCACATGGTCACTGAACAGAAACACTCAGAGTGCAACCTCTCCCCTCAGATGATGCCGTACTGACACACTGGTACAGCAGCGGGAATCAAACTCGTGGGTGATGAAACGGTGATGAACCTGACAGTGATGAAGAGCAGCATCACTTCATGATTTCAGGAGACGCTCTGAGTCAAATCTGTTAATCCTGATAAATGATGTCATGATGATGTCATTTTTTTATGTTTTCCTGGCTGAACATTTCAGAATAGTTTAATGTCCAAACTGAGAGTCTTTAGTTTTCAAACAGGACTTTATATCCTGGTTTTTATTTTCTGGGATTTTAACAGGAATTCTTCTCTTCAGTCGTTTATAGAATATGAAAATGAAAGGATTAAACTGCTGTCACTGCCATCAGACACACGCTAGTCCACCAAATGAGAAAAAAGTATATGAAAAGTTTTATAAAGACACTAAAATATTCCTGAATGTGTCCGTGCTGCTTTCTTTTTTGGGAAGTTTCTTTAGGTTATTCCTGGTTTGGTACCAACAGGTTTGACGAGCAGTAGATCTTAAACTGAGTTTATATCAGATCTTCCTCACAGAAGGACTGAACAGTTCTAACCTGACATCCTGAACATAAGATTTAGCTAAATGTTTAACCAGGAAGAAAACCTCCATCAGGAGCAGAACCAGAAAGGACGCCATCTGCCTGGACTGGTTTGGGGTAGAGAGGACAGGAAAGAGTGGTCAACAAGCACCATAACTCTAAGCCAGAGATACCTGCTGAGAAAGAAGAAGATGAGGAAGAATGAAGAGAAAGGGAGATATTTCTGACTTTTTTGTTAAGAGGAAGGAAACAGCTCAGGCTGAGACAGACCCCAGCCCCAATGCAGAGGTAGCCTAACAAGGATCCAGTCTACCACCACCACCAGACAGTACACCAGAACCGATCCCCCTACTACCACGTACTGCACCCCAAAACAACCAACTAGCCTTTCTATGGTGATCTGGATTATTAATGTAATATTGATTTCCTTTCTTAGTATAAGACCCCCCTGATAAAGTCTTGCCCAGCCTCCCGTGTATAAAAGTCTAGCTCTGCCACTGGTCCAAACAAATCCATCATCCTTTAAAGATGCGCTGATGGAGCGAGTGATGGATCTGATTATATAAAACCTCCACTTGAAGGTCACTTGGACATTTATGGAGTAATATTCTTGCAGTTGATGGAACGGATCTGGTGGGAGATCAGTCTATTACAAAGATGGTTTTAGAAGGACCAGACAGAATCAAATCCATCTTGACTGTAATTTGCTCTTGAATGAATAAAAAGTTTGTTTTTCTCCTGAGGGAAATTATAATGTTCAGACACTTTCTGCAATATCTGCTGTTTATCTAAAACGAACAAAAAGTTTCATAAATCACCCAAAGTTATTCTAAAAATCGGACAAAAACATGACTGTTATTTTATTATTTTAGATTAATGAACTGAACAGCAGACAACACAACACTGACTTTGTTCAAATATATGTCAGAACTCAAGTGTGTGTTTGGGTGTTGGTATTTATGGCATTCACAAAGATTTTCATGAATTCCACAATCTTTGTATAGAGTTTGTAAATAGGACTTAAGAGCCAATTTGTTGGTAGTAACGGTCTCAGAATATGCAGCAAACATTAATTAAGTTTCACTTTTTCATCTCAAGAAATCAGAAACAGGTAAACTCAGTTTTATGGTAAAAACATGTCTACAGTACCATGGAAAATGATGCTGTGAGTGACAGGCGGTCTTAACCCACAAGTTGAGAAGGAGTGCCGTAAATGACAGACTATTCTCCTCTCAGTGGGGCTGCCACAGAAACACAAAGGGATAAATGGCTGCTAATGATTCTGCTCTGTCGGGTCACTCAGCCTGGAAAGGTCACAGCTGACAGAGGCTCAGCATCATCTCTCATCCACCTGTCTGTTCATCCATCCATCCATCCATCCATCCATCCATCCATCCATCCATCCATCCATCCATCCGTCCATCCATCCGTCCATCC
>JBBBVU010000010.1:2387878-2408497 GCA_037177055.1 Atherinosoma microstoma
CATCCATCCATCCATCCATCCATCCATCCATCCATCCATCCATCCATCCATCCATCCATCCATCCATCTATCCATCTGTCCATCCATCCATCTTCTAGTTCAAGGTAAGGTTACAGGTGCAGCAGCCTAAGCAGGGAAGGCAAGACTTCCTTCTCCCCAGCAACTTCTTCAAGCTCACCTGGTGGGAACCCAAAGGAGTACCCAGGCCAGCTGAGAAACATAATCCCTCCAGTGTGTCCTGGATCTCCTCCAGGACCTCCTCACAGTGAGATGGGCCCATAACATCTCACCAAGGAGGCGTCCAGGAGGCATCCTAACCAGATGCCTGAGCCTCCTCATCTAGCTCCTCTGGCTGCTACTCTAATCTGATCTCTCCTGGATGACTGAGCTTCACACCTAAGGGAGAGTCCAAACAGCCTGAGGAGGCAACTTGTTTTGGTCGCTTGATCTCGTTCCTTCAGTCACCACCATCAGCTTGGGTGAGGGTAGGAGCATAGATCGTAAATTGAGAGCATCTCCTTTCAGCTCTGGTCCTTTTTCACCACAACAGACCGATGCAGAGTTCACATTGCTGCAGATGCTGCATCAATCCATCTGTCCATATCCTATTCTTCCCTCACTTAAAAACAAGACCCTGAGATACTTGAATTCTTCCACTTGAGACAGAGACCCAACCTTTTCTGGCTGAGGAAAATTAACTCGGTTTTGGAGGTGCCGATTCTCATCCCAGCTGCTTCACTTTCAACTGCAACCACATCATCTGTGAAAAGTCGAGAATCAATCCTGCTTCCACTAACTAACCGCATCCCCTCAATGCCCCAGCTGGGAGAAGAAATTCTGTTTATAAAAGTTATGAACAGAATCTGTGACAAAGGGCAGTCATGATGGAGTCCAACCCTCACCAGAAACTTACAGCTGGCAATGCAGGTCTTACAGAGACTGAACGGCCATAATGTCTGCATTATGACACGGGGAGCTCAGTTTAAATCGGAGGAAGTCGGTAATGGGTCTAATCTAATCCTGAAATAAAAAAAGACTTAAAGTGACTGCTGATGTTCTTCTGGCCCAACAGCTAACCTCAGCTGAGACACTCATGTAAACACCACTTATTAACCACCTAGAAGGCATGAACAACCTGGCATCATTTCAACAGGTGCAGCTGATGCAGATGTACACCCATCTGATGATCTACAAACTGATTTTCTACACTGGTCAGATTGAAATAACACACGGTCAAGTCAAAGTCCCGCACAACATCAGACAGACCAAACGTGTTCAAGTTTCACCGAAGCAAACACAAAACAGACGCACACACGATGATCAAATTTCCACCGAGGGTCAGATCAGTCAGAACACACACTGTGGGTTTGTCTAAACACATCTGCATCAGGAGTCCATCAGTGAAAATGTCACATGGGCCAAAAAAATGAAACATCAAAGCAAAAGTATACAATAAAGTAACTAAAATAAGTTGAAATAATAATTTAAAAAAAAAAACACCACAAAATAAAAACATAAAAAGCCTGACGGCATACAGACTGAACTAAAATTTTAAAAAGTGAGTTTCCAGACAGAATTTGAAGGATTGTATAGACTCTTTAAGCCTGATCCGCTCTCTGATTTAAATGTGATCTTGATTGAACTATTGTAACTGGATGATCTCAGTGATCTTTTGGGGTCATAAATATGGAGCTGATTGGTTAAATAAACATTGTGCCACACCATTTATAACTTAAAAAGGAAGCAAAAAGAATCTTAAATCAATGAGAAAACAGTCAGGCAGCCAGTTCTGCTAAAACTGGACTGGTGTGATCATGTGACCTGTTAAAAGATGTGCATTAGCATTCTGGTCAAACTGCAGGTGATGGAGAGGTGAGTACTCAAGACCAAACTATAAAGAATTGCAGGAGTCTAATCTAGAGGTAATGAAGGTGTTTCCCCAGGTCTAAGAGGGACATCGGATATTGCCTCGGTTAATCTGCAAAAACAGTCAATAAACACTCCAAGATTTCTGGCATTGGTTTCGTGGAATTTTAGTGGAATAACCAAATACAATAACTTCAGTGTAGTTTTCATTTAGGCTGAGAAAATTCTTTGTAAATCAGACTTTGACATCTTTTAAGAAGTCAAAAAGAGACTGTAGGATGAAGACATCCATTAAAAGGGAAATTAATTTGAATCTTATCTCCATAACAGTGATAGGAAATGTTATATTTCCTAAAAATTTATCCCAAATTGAACTCCTGTAAACTCCATGTAAATTAGCACCAAACCGCTTCCGGTCTTCTTTAATTTTATTTCTTTTTATTTTATTGATTTAATTGACTTAATTATTTTAATTTATTTAACATTATTTGGATTATATTGTTTTATTTGTATCATATATTTATTTTCACATTACACGTCTATTTTTATTTATTTTGATTAATTTGATTTTTCATTATATTTTTTTATTCAATTATTTTTTATATATATTTCTCTTTTTATTTTACTATAGTTATTTAGTTTTTTACTTAATTATAAACAAATTCAGGTCTGATCAAACAGCGCATATGTAGTTGTATTCCAGATAAAAGTATCTGATTATCAGCTGGATAAAATAATATTGTGGTTGTCTGTGTCAAAGGGAGCATTTAAATCTAAAAGAACTAAAACAACCTGAGTCAAGTGTTAAAAGAAGATGTGAACTGGAACTTGACAAACTCAAGCATCTAAAAATAACTAAATTTGATTAAAAACAACATTTTCCCAACATTTTAGACATAAAAGGGAGTTTAGATGCAGGTTTGTAGTTAAAACATAGGAGTCAGTTTTTCTTTTCAGAAACAATCTGTATACAAAGAGTTTTCAACTTGTTAAAGTTCAAACCCTGCGGCCGTATTCACAAAGAATCTTATCTCACCACAAGAAGGACTCCCAAATAGCACTAAAAGCTTTTAGCTAAGAGCTCCCTCTTAAAACATATTCACAAAGCTGCTGAGAGTAACTTTTACTAAGGAGCCAGGAGAACTAAGAGAAAGGGGAGGGGTTGACCCCTGTTGCTATGGATGATGTCATGATTCCTGACACAGTGATTGGCTGTCTTTGGTTTTTGGTTGTTTTAGGTCTCTCTCAGTAAATCCATGACAGAGATACTGCAGGTGTGCTGCTGGATCCAAATAAAGATATGAAATAAAATATAGGCTGCAAGTGTCACCTGTTTTTTTCTTTTTTCAAACTTATTTTAGATTTTTGATTTAAACAAACATCCAGTACACAGAAATTGTGGGATGATGTGGAAGGGGCGTTTATTATTGAATGACTGATTCTGCTTATCGATGGCTGAGATATGCCAAGTTTATCTGCGCAACATAGCTGCATTTTCCCTGGAGCCAAATAACGTAATGTAGTCACAAGTTTGTTAGGTGAACAGAAATAACGAACAGCATTGTTTCTGTTCGTCAGTGATGTTAGTGCATCCTGGACCTGCTCTACCACAGTCAGGATACCCTCGTGATTGAAGCAATACCTTTTTAAAATCTGATCCGAATGTGAACACTGTCTGCATCTTAATTTAGTTTTAGCACTTTGTCCATTCAGTATTTAAATATTTAAGTATTTATCAGCCGGCAAGGTCACTTTAACTGCTCCTAGGTCACTTAACTGTTATGAAGTCTCAGGGATGTGTGTATGTGTGTTTAATGAGTGATTGTATAAGTTTGGGAGTGTTTTTTTTAAAAATGTGTTTCTAATTGGTCCCTACACAAAGGCTGTTTCATTTCCCCTGCACTACGGCTGTATGTAGCTTAATGACAACAAAGGCCTGATTGACTGATTGATTGAAAAGCTCAGCATCACTAAAGATTTCCAAAATGTTGATTCGGTTACGTGGATTACCGGCAGCAGCCATTATTGGACTTCCTCTTTGGTTTACTCTTAGCGTTTTAGGAGTCCTTCTGACCAGTTCTCACCATTTCCAGGTTTAGGAGCTAGTTTTAGTGCCAAGATGCTTTGTGAAATACTCTCAGGCGAAAAAATGTAGGACTCCTAAATTTAGGACTGACACGTTCACTTTTTCTTCGAGTTACTCCCAAAACTTTCCTGAAAGCTTCTTACCTGCACAGGTAGGCTGGCAGCCATGCTGAAGCTGGGCATCGCTGGTAGGCTGTAACTGTTGGATAGAACTGGATCGGATCTTCCCAGCATGGATCCTGAAGTAAAGGACACTAAGAGGAAAAAGACAGTCATGGTTCAGCAGAGTGAACACTTTCATCATCTCTGAGATATAAGTGGCTGCAGGAGAGAAAACAATCCTCCAAACGAACAATTATCTTCAGATTTCTGTAGTTTCTGTCTATGTGGAGTTCACAGAATTTAACAGAAATGTCTCTAGGTTGTACAGACAGAATGGAAAAGGGTGGCGTTTGCATCACTGTCAGGAGTCCAAGTTAATAGTGTGACCCGATTGATCACTGAAAACATCTCTGAGAGTTTTTACATTTACATCAGCCTGCATTCATATGGTGTTTGGTAAGGTCATCTCTATTTCAGAGCTTCAAACCACCTCTAGAGCTGATTTCTGACCTCTGATGATTGAGAAGAGAAACCCGTTTATATCTCATTAGATTTCTCTCAACACAAATAAAATTTCTGTTGCTGCCAACTCTGATGTCAGTGTGTGTTGTTGTAGAGTGTCCTCATCAGTACCGGGTGTAGTCGGCTGTGGTAGAGGCTGGTAAGCGGTGGTGCTGAAGCTGCTGCTGATGGGGATGTGGCTGGAGGAGTTGGAAGCCTGCCGACGCTGATTCCTCAGCTTTTCCTCTCGTCTCCACTTGGCTCGTCTGTTAGAGAACCAAACCTGCACAGGGTGAAAGGATGGGTTCATATTCTGTTAAAGAGGACATATAAAACCATCTATTTGGCCGTCTGAACTCAGAACCCAATCATTGTGTTTTGGTCTGTGATTAGCAAATGTGTCATTCATTGATCTGTTCAGATCTGCAGAGTAATGCTACTAAGTTCTCCGACCTCCTCCATCTGTAGCTCCACCATACGTCAACCTGTGATGCTGCTGCATTCACTGAACCTCCTGCAGTGGGAAGTTTAAGCTCTTTTTACATTGCTGTTAACATGCGATCTCTATGGAAAACCGTTATATTCTAATTCTAATAAATAAAGGAATACTGAGATTATTAAGTATTCCATGAAATAAATAAATGTGCCAATGAAATCAATTAAAACAGTTATAAAATGTACATTTTTCAATAGTCAACTTTTTTATTTAATGACATATATTAATACATTGAACATTAAAAAATTTAAAATTTTCATTCATTTGTTTTGCAATTACTTAATTCACATATTTATCTTTTTCATGGAATATTTATTATTCTCAGAAGTTATTTAAATTAAATGTGAATTAAATGTTTTTCTATAGGCTATAAGTCATCATCAGTTTCAAAGTGGACTGAACTGAAGAAATAAATGAGCTGATGAGGATCTTTGTTTAGTGTTTTATATCCTGATAATGAAATCTGACATCTAATTGGCACTTTTAAATGATCAATAAATATATTTAGATTATTATCATTTAATAATTATGCATTTTTATAGTATTATTTCTAAACATGTTATCACCATTTGTAAGTAATTAATTCTGATATCCCACTTGTCTTTGAATGCACCATCAGTTCAGCAGATTAACGGTCGCTACAGCAACAAAACATCAATGAAATGTTCATATATTCAACAGTTTTTAATGTTATCGACTAAAGAAGAATGGAGCAACAGGAGGTTTATGGAGCCCAGTGTGACAGAGGAACTACAACGTGGTGTTACTGATCAGTGCACTCCATCAGCTCTTTTTTAACCATTTCTTGGTAAGTCTGCTGAGATCAGATCAGATTAGTAGAAAAGATTCAACCTTCAGACTAGTAGTGGGTGGATTGATACAAATATCAACAATATCCACACCAACGTTGGTATCGATATCGATAGATAATAATAGAGTGCTGCTGCATGTGATCGAATAAGCGGCCTGGCTGTCTGGGTCTGTCTGAAATGCCTCTCCATCTCTCTTTGCTCCTCCTCCCCTCTCTTGTGTTTTGTTGCTGTACTGTCACGAGACGCAGCTGTACAAGTAAACTAGCAAGCAAACAGGCACCGGCCAGCAGTACACACATCCACCAGTTGGTAAGGAGTGTGGACCAGAATGTCAGACTGAGTGGTTGATTGTGTGATACATCAGATAGGTCATCCGGCGGCCCTCCTCTAAATATAAGGCTTGAAAACTGTCAAAAATGTTATCAATAAGGAGGATAAAGTGGTTTTTGGTGGATTTGGTTCACCGCTGTGACAAGGCACCTACATGCCCAAAATCAGCTTCTCTTGCTGAGATAAATCCAAATTCTGATTCTAAGATGGCTTGAGTAATAACTTTGTTAATGCGTTAAAACAAAACGTGCTAACTCCACAGATCAATCTCTTTCCATCAACGCGTTCATTTTGACAGCCCTAAAAGTATCGGTGTCGGTATCAACGATTCCAGCCCTTTATTTACTTGCTATCGGATGAATACAACAAACACCCGTCGTGCACCACAACTTCAGACAGGTCACAGTATCCTCACATCTGATGCAGAGTTGAGGAATAAAAGTGATCTCCTTCCTCTGATTGCTCTGTTATTCTAACTAAATTCTTCTTTGCTTTTTATGTTCACTGATGCGCTGTTAGGACGGCACACCTCGCCATGTTGATCTCATTCAAAGATCTATAAAAATCAACAGTAGCTACATTTTCTATTATCAATTCTGATGGTGCTTCTTCTTGTGTCGTATGGTCTGAACTTGCTGTGGTGACCAGTCCTCAACAATCTGACATTTCGTGGTTTTCCTTCCTTCTTTATAAATTCCTTGCCAGACTCATAAGCATCTATAATCTGTGTTTGAAGGCCTTGGAGAGCTTTTAGATCTCAGCATGATTCACACCTGAGCTGATAGAGAACAGCTTCCACCTGTCATCTCCTCAGTCAGACCTCCTGTAGTTCACCCTGTGATAAATGTAGCTAATTTGACCATTCATGTCCTTATTTCTGCTTCACTATGAAAGGGACAAAACACCTTTAACTGTGTTTATCTGTTGATCATTTCTATATGTGGGGACTGTTTCAGAAACAACTGTCCTCACATGTCCAAGTAAACCTGTAAAAATATTCCAGCTTACCTGTATTCTGGCTTCAGGAAGGTCGATTTTGTTGGCAAGACGCTCACGAGCAAACACGTCTGGATAGTGAGTCCTTTCAAACTCTGAAAATAAAACAGAGAACTTATAAAGATGCTGTTCCATCTCAGAGGTTTATGAGCTCCCTGCCTCTCAGCTCATTAACCTGACACACATTACACTTGTGTGTTTGTGGTAACACCTAAGCCGAGGGTCAAACTGAGCTGATATGATACGGTGACATGGAGGCTCTGCAGCAGCACAATTGCAGACACACTTTTTGCTTCATGAAGTCATTTAAAACTCAGTCTCCAACAGAAATGATGCATTTCTCATTTGTGCACTCTGCACTCCTCAAATGGACAAATCTCATCAGCTAATCTCATCTCATCAAGGGGATACAATCTGTACAAATTGTACTGTACTAAACTCCAAGGTGATAAAAGTCCAAACTGATGCAGTCTTGTGCAAGAAGTTTTATGGCAAACAGTTGTTATTGAAGGCTGTGACATACTCTGCAAAAATAGAGAAATATGTTCCTTCTTTTGAGGTGGCAAGAACAGGAATGGACTGGCCATCTGGCATTTTGCTGGTAAGCTGACTTGTTTTTGGAGTTTATGTTTTGGTCTGACTGCTCCATAAAACTCAGTAGATCGGCGGCAAAACTAACACTAACAACTAGTTTCCAGTTCTACACAAGAGGATGCAGCTTCCTGTCAGAAAAGTCCAAAACCCTTTTGTCAATATTAACTTTCACAGCTTCTCGAAATATTTAAGCACATTACACAACACACAACGTTAATACTCTCATAATCATAATATACAATATACAATAATGATATTTCAACAAATATAATTATTAGCCTCATACCTTTTAATTATATCATCTTTTATCTTTTGTTTAAATTTTCCTGTTGATTGAAATGTTTTTATGTTCTCACTGCAGCTGTTCCAAAACTGAACCCCTCTTGTAGAAATACAAGAACATTTGAATTTTAAGTTTTACCAGGTCTTCAAATTTCAATACTTTTAATTTAATGAACAGATAATTAGTTGATTCTGTATAAGTGGCTCTAGTAATTATTCTTATGGCTTTTTTTAAGAAGAAAGACCAAATTTAATGTTGTGTTGTATGTGTTCCCCCACACTTCAACACAATAAGTCACGTATGGTGGTATGAAGGAACAATACAAGGTGAACAATGATGGCTGATTTAAAACATATTTGACTTTATAAAGAACTGAAATTGATTCACATATTTTTTAATTAATATAGTTTATATCTTTCTTCCAACTCAACACTCTTTCAAGTTCTTCATCATTTATCACAAGTTTCTTAATGGTGTTGGTTGGTCAATTCCCAAATATCACAGTAATATGTTATACTGATGCAGCTGTTTGTCTCTATCAGATCTGATTGTATCATTGTATTAAAAAAAATCCATTCAAACTTAAGTTGAACCTGGTTGAAATAACATCTCCAGAAGAGAAGAGACACAGAGACATTGTTTCTACACTTTCTTTTCTTCTGATCCATCATTTCTTATGTCTGTTCTTTCTATTTTCTTTCTCCATCAGACACAAAGTGGGAAATGTTGCTCTAATATTCACCAGTAAAATGGTCAATTTATCAAATAATTACACTTTTTGGTGGTATTTAATGTGTCCAATCTCACTGATTTCTGCTAACTCAACCCAGCTAAGGAGTTCCACAGTTAATATTCACAATAAGGGAGCTCAAAGATTTGTGGCGTGCATGATCGTATATGGCCCGGTCTGAGCCAAAATGCCAAGGCTGATTTTTGGACCCAGTCCACCTCTGGGCAAGGATAAGAACAAAGTTCGTTCTGGCCTGGTTATTTCATGCTTCATGTCTGCGGGGTCTCTGGGATGGGGGGGTTCCTTAAAACTATCCGTTTGACCTTATTGAATTTTTCACAGAAGACCAGAAATGACAACATCCTGCGAGAACAAAATGACGTAATTTTGTCTACTTATTAATGTTTTCAGGATGTAACTGTTTCAGAGTCATTACAATGTAGTAAATTTAGAAAAGCACACAGAGAAGAAGTCAGCACAGATTGATACACACACACTAGCATGCAGATGTGTGTGTACAGATTATATCCCTCGATGAGATCGTTTTCAAATCTGATCTTTCCACAGCTTTTTGGTTCATTGTGTGGTAAACCAAAGGTGTGTACGACTAAAGAGCCCATCAGCACTCTTCACATTGATGGAGTCCTGGGGTTAGGGAGGGGTTGGCTTCACTTTCAGCCCCATCTGTGTTCAGGTGTGAGTACGGTACCTTTCTCCAATGCTTCTATTTGGTCCTGTGTAAAAGATGTTCTGTTCCTCTGCAGCTTCCTCTTCAGCTGAAGCCTCATCTGAGTCTCTTCTGAGTCTTCACCGTTGGAGCTTACTGATAAGTTGTTCTCTCCTCCCTCTGCCTGCCCACAGTCTGCATCCAGAAGAGAAGGAAGAGTGGATGGACACAGGAAACAGAAAGGAAACCAAGAAACAGAATTTATGTGATTTTAAACCAGTTAACTCAACTCAACTTTATTTATAAAGCGCTTTAAAACAGCCTCAGCTGAAACAAAGTGCTGTACAAAATAAACACAGCAAAACAAGGAAATAAAACAATTAACAGTGAAATAAATAATAAAATAATTGCTTATTGTTTTTAAAACAATTTAAAAAGAATAAAACAATTTAAAAAAGAATAAAACTATTTAAAAACAAATCAAACCAATAATCAAACAAACCATAAAACACAAAACAGAACCAGAGTCTCATTGCAGGTTGAAAACCAAGGAATAAAAATGGGTTTTAAGACGAGTTTTAAAAATGGACAGTGAGGTGGATCATCTAATGTGGAGACTCCTGATCGTTTATGATAATGTGATGAATCAAAGACACAACTGTTTGGTCAAAGCAGCAGACATGTTTGCAGTGGGATGAAGGCATATTTCCAGGAGACTGTGAAACTGGAATTATGCTCTGGGATTGGTCTGCTTCCAGATACTGATCCAACCAACTGGTAAAATACAAGCATCAACCAGTTAAATGTAGATTTCTCTGTAACAATTACACATAAAATCAACAAAAGCCAAAGATCTTTTAGATTTCATTTCACTGTTTTTTTTTGTTTTTTTTTTAAATCTCATGAAAATGGGAAATATGTGTGAGAAAGTTGTTTGATTTTCTATCAGAGGCCCCATTTGCTGTGTTGTAGTCTCATATGCTGCAGCTCCTCCTCCATCACCCTGGGACTACAGCAGTGAAACAAAGCCATGCTCTTCTGGCTCGGCGGCTGCCTCCCCATCGGCCTGCGACATGTTTGAGCGTGTGTGTTTGTGTGTGTGAGCAGAGGAGGGAGAGGGGCGTCTGCTTTCATTTGCCTCTGTTTCTGCCTGACTGACTGTGACACTGAGCAATGGCTTCATTCTGTTTTGCAGCCTCTGTCTGTTGGGGATAATGAATAATTAGGCTAGCACCACAAAAAACATGAGTACCACAGGGAGCGGGAGTCAAGCCTCCGTCTGCTCAGAGATCTCATGTCTGACATCTCCACTCTGAGGTGTATTCCAGCTTGTATGCATGTTTCAATTATTACGCTGGCCACTCCACATACTTTATGTTCTCCTGTGCAGCTGAAATACGTGAAATTTACATCTGGTACAAACTCTCTGCCTTCAAATTCAATTGAATTTAATTTAAAAAACACCATAATTGTCCCATGGGGCAATGTGTACGGCGTGAAAAGTAATGTGATGAAGGGAAAGAAAAACTATATATAAATAGTGAAACTGCATCACAGATACTAAAAACTGCACGTGATGGCTGTTTGGATTGTGTGAATAAGCTGGAGAAAACTGACACTCAAAGGATGTATGAGCTAGCAACTGCAGCCCTTTAAACATCTGGATTTACTGATCATGAAGTTAGTCACAGTACTGGATCATTGGGGAGAACTGGTCCAGTTCTGAGTGAATGCTTCCTTTGGAAGGTGTAAACCTGAACAGTTGGTGTATTAAATCTTGTCAGCTCATTTTTCAATGGTAATTCAGTCTCTGAGCTTTATGGACTCAATCCTTATCTCATGCACTGTCTCAGTTAGGGATGTCACGATTACTTAATTTCACAATTAATGGCAGTATTATGCCATGATTAATTAATTGTAAAGATCCCTCAATATCATCACTTTCTATAAAGGATTATGTCTGAGCAATATTGGCAGATCAGTAGACAGAACGAAAACAAAGTTACACAACATCCATGTGTGGTTGCTTGTTTTCATTAGGTGTTAGAGAAGTACGGCAGATTGTTCCCTACAAACAAACAGATTTAATCATCTTTGTCGGATTTCTTTGGTCATAGAAAAAGTAGATAGATTCGCTGTTCAACATAACCGACTCGGCGTGAGGATGATACCTTTTTTTAGTCGTCAGTGTGCAATGGTCTGTAGAGGTGCACTTAATTCCACATATATGGTCTGGTTTCTTTATTTCCACTGTTCCAGCATTATTTATGTGTCAAACAGCAGCTTTTCTGCTAAAGGACAGCTGGATGTGTTTCCTGTGTTTTTTTTACTCAGTTGTAAAGAAATCTTCCAAAGAAGTCCAGAGGTCCTGCAGCCTTTTCCTTCTGTTTTCTCTGAGAAAAATCCAGAGTTGATATGATTTATTTATTGTTTAAAGAGCAGAAGGGATTTAGTTGTAATGATACTTTTTTTCTACTTTACTTTATTTCTATAATATTTTAATATGTTGCTTTCAAAAGATAGAAATAAATAAAGCTTAAAGACCTGTAAAGAGTGTTCATGAGATTTTACACGTTTATAGTGTTGGGAAATTAATTAATGCATAAAAAACCATATTTATCGTAAAATCACAATTATTTTTAAAATAATTGTCCAAAGTAGATCTATAAATGTGAACATCACATCCACTGAATCTCTGGAGTTGATACTTTGATACCTGCTAGTCCAAATATTGGATTTTATACTTTTTAGGTATGCGGTACGCCGGTACCACTGTGCAAATACAAAACATTTGTAATTTGTTTTCACTTCAGACGTTTAGGCAATAAAAAGTATCTGTGTTATCCATGTCACATGATTGTGGTAGCCTATTAGATGTCATGCTGATGCTGTTTGTGTTAGGGATGATACTGAGTCTTAATACTTTACTGGTTTGGAGCTGATCAGGGTACAGTACTTGGAGCAATATCTTTCTCGTTACAACAGCCTCCATTAGGTAATATTATGCATTTTCTTGACCACTATGTTCTTTTAGGTGAAGAAAAAGTAATACATTTTTTATTTTCATCATTTTAAATATTTGATATTCATGTTTATTTAATTTACTTATTGATATATTTTATCCTCATCTCGCAAGGATTCCCGTCAAGTATTTCTGTTCATAAGCTTTATCCATATTTTTTGGAGAAATATTTGCCTTTGAATTAGATATATTAAGGCACATTGTACAATTGTGTGAATTTCATTTGTAGGGCAAAAAATATCAGTATGTGTGTTAATAAAAAAGTATAAACTAATTGTGACAGTGTGGGTCCTGTCACTATGCCTCCGATTGATCATGTGCCCTGGCTACTTGGCCACAGGGATATCCCTTTGGCTGACTAGTCAGCGCGCATGACTCTCACCCGGGAGGTTGTGGATTTAATCCCTGCCCGGGCCCTCCTACGTCCTGCCACATAATGGTGTCATATCAACAGGAAAAATGTTGATATTGCGCATCCCTAGTAGTAAAATGGTAACGGATCTGAGTGAATATCTTACCTGTGGTAGAGATGGTAGTTCCAGCATACCACCCCGAGCGTCCTCCCCAGCTGCTTGGTACGTTGAGCATCTTGAGTTTGTCAAACATCCCTTCAGCTCCCACTGAGCCTATCGGCTGCTTGTCACTGGCCAAATTTCTCAGCACTCGATTTATAGAAGAAACCTGTAGATGAAGACAACAGCATGAAGAAACTTTGTTGGACGATGAGGTAACTGGTAGGTCAACTCTGAGTAAAGAGCAGCGTCAGTGTCTCAGTGTGGAGCTGCAGCAGTATAGCAGTTTAGATTTATGCCTGTGACGATGAGTAGAAACTAAACTTGTCATGTTAACTGTTCCTCAACCATATTAACATGTTTCAACAGGTCCTTTAAACACAGCTACACCTGCTGCAACAAGCCAATTAAAGGGTATATCCCCTCAGAGCTCTACGTCTACAACTCACAAGTCCATTATACCTCTGTCACTCCCAGGACATGCCTGTTACCATGTCAATATGAAGGGACTGACCTCATGAAATAATAATCACAACTCTCTGAGGTTTTTAGACTAATTTATTATTTTCCATCTGAGTGTGGACGTCGGCCCACACAGACTGAGCTGCCAGATGTCTTTCAGACGGTAAAATCCCTCCACAGGTTACTTCTGTCAGTGTCAGAGCTCCATGTGAGATGTAAAGAAAGATTGTAAAGAAAAGTGAGCTGTGCTTGCAACATCCTCACTGAAATCTGCATGTTTACCCAGGTATTGTGTTCCCATTAATGCCAATCAGAGCTAGAGCCGATAAATACTTTGCTGATCAATCACTTTCACCTCACATTCAGCAGTCAGACCAGTGTAAAATGGCTTTTCAGGTTTCCATGACTCCATTTATTGGATAGCTCACGATAAACCAGTCGTCTACAGCTTGTATTGTCCCAGTGTGTGCCATTACAATCACAAGAGTGATGAGCTGTTTTGTGATCAGAGGTGAGTCGTAACAAGTTACATTTACTTGAGTAACTTTTTTGGGGAAAAAAGCCCTTCTAAGTGGTTTTACTTTACCATAGTTTTTACTTTTACTTGATTAATATCAGAAGAAAAAAAGCTGCTCTTAATCCGCTACAGTGAGCAACTGTTACTTCAATTCTCCTGTATGACTGTCACACCAAACAGACATAGTAACAATCGTAACGAAGGATAGACCAATAATTTACCAGCCAATATATCAGGCCAATATTTGTTGTTTTCACCAGTATCGGCGACCCGACCCCGGATATGCGGAAGATGACGGTACGGTACGGTACGGTATGGTACGGTACCAGTATCGACCAATTTACGGGTCCATTGGCCGATATCTTTTTCTTGGCATGATTTACAGACAGGCAACTCTGTTGTTGGAGATGCTGCAGTCTACATGCAGAGCATGCCCCCTCCCCCCTGCAGTGCAGTGGGAAGCCTGCAGCATCAGCCTCAATACTGCCCATCTGCCTCACTGAATCCAACAGGTTGATTCCCATTTACAAAAATTTTTCAACAAATTATTGACAAAAAGAAAAACTGTCCAGGGGCCATATTCTTCTGTTTTATTTTTATTTAAATGTTGAACTTTAACATACAAACATTAAGCTATTAGAAACATTACTTGTTCTAAATTTTGTTTTAAGCTAAATAAATGTTTCTTTTTTGAGACTATTGACATTTGTTATCATGTGTCATTTTTATTATGTAAATTAAGGGAGCAACAACGTATCAGCCCCAAATATCAGCTGTCTCAGAAAACATTGTCAGTTAAACATTTTGCTGTTTCATTGAATGTTGTATTATTAGCATATATATGACAAACATGTAAGCTAGAGACTAAAGAATATACGTTTCTGACATTTGTTCTGCTTCATAAGTATTTACAGAAATATGTGACCACAATAGTTTGTAAGTATGGGCTTAGATTTAAACCTACAGATCAGACTGTAAGTTAACTTTAGCAAATGGAAGCAAATGTGTGATAATGTGTGTATTTTGATGGCTGAATCCCCTGTAGTCTCATCAGCTGGGTTTTTTTCCGTCAACAGAAGGTTCAGTCCAGCTAAAGGAATAAGAATACAAACTCTCACAGAAAATGAAAATCCTCGTCCTCCACTGAACCACTTTTGAAGATGGAAAAACTCACCCTGGCTGTCAGTGAGTAACAGACAACTTTGAAAAGCTTTATATTGTGGAAAAAATGAGATTTTGAAATTAGTTTTTTTATGACATAATTTGTTATTTTGTAAAGATGCTTTTTTTTTTTTTAAATGTATTTAGTCATTTAGAAAAATCTGAATTTGCACATTATTTTATATTTTTGTCTGTCAGCATACATCATTTCTAAAATATTAATCAGACATTACAATTAAATAGTTCTGGATGACTACTTTTTACTTCAATGAGTCGTGTTATTTTGAAGTAAAACTCTTACAATTTGGTTACTCCACCAACCTCCTTAGTATTCATAAAAGTTCAGCTAGTGTAAAAGTATCTGTTTCAGGCTGACTGATCAGGCTTTAAAGAACAGCATTGCTGGTTGAAGAGTATCAGACTTCATGTGGTCATAAAGGAAGCTGTCAGCTGGATGTAATCAGGAGGATCTTACACTGGGGATGTTGTCGTTGGTGCAGACTCCCTCTGCTAGCAGCCGGTCTCTGATCTCCCAGGCAAAAATGGATGGACACTCTCTCTTGTACTGGGCGATCTTACCCACCACCTCTGGGGTGGCCACCCTGGGTTTACTCCCTCCGATGGCCCGAGGCCGGATCGAGCCTGTCTCGTAATAGCGGCCCAGGATCTTACTCACACAGCCATTAGACACCTGGACACAAACACAGCACACGTTTGATCATGATAGAGATTAGAGATGGAACACTTGCTGGTTGCAGGTGTTGGGGAGCAGCACATGTGACAGGGGTGGGCGAAGCCTGAGCCAGTACGACCTCAGTCACAATGTTTCACTTCAGTGCTGAAAATTCCCAGCAAATCTATGATAAGATAAAAGAGTCTTGATGGAAATTTAATGTCCATTAAATTCATATGAAGAAGTATTTTGCTAAGACTAAAAAATGTGTTCAAGTTAAATTAGAATAACCTTTAAACACATCTACAACTGTGTCATACAGACAGTAATGATGTCTGCTGGTTGATAAGATCTGGTTCCACTGTGGGATTTTCCACCAAACCAGTTCCAGTGCTGGTTCAGAGCCAGTTCCAAACTAAGAACCAGTTCTTTTAGAGTCCTACGCCAAAAACTGGTGGTACATTAGAACTAACTTTCTGCTGGTCCGGAGCAAAAACAGCTTACATCACTATCTGGGGGCAGGGTTATGGAGACCAGCTGACCAACTAAACGCTGAGACCCCATCATAAAAGATCCAGAGCAGTTTATCAACAATAGGTGTTTAAATAAAGTTAGCTGGAGTTTATAGATTCTCTTGAAACATCATATACACTTGCTGTCCACTTTTATCAGGTCCACCTGTTCAACTTCCTGTTAACACAAATATCTAACCAGCCAATCACATGGCAGCAACTCAATGCATTTCGTCACGTAGACATGCTGAAGATGACTTGCTAAAGTTCAAACTGAGCAACAGAATGAGGAAGAAAGGAGATTTAAGTGACTGTGAAAGGGGCATGGTTGTTGGTCTGAGTATTTCAGAAACCGTTGATCTACTGGGACTTTCACAAACAACCATCTCTAGGGTTTACAGAGAAGAAGAGAAAATATTCAGTGAGCAGCAGTTGTCTGGACCAAAATGTCTTGTGATGTCAGACATCAGAGGAGAATGGGCAGACTGGTTGGAGATGATAGAAAGAAAACAGTAAGTCCAACAAGCACTGGTTCCAAGGTATGCAGAATAGCATCTCTGAACACACAACAGGTCCAAACCTTGAAGCAGATGGGCTACAGCAGCAGAAGACCACACCGGGTGTAACTCCTGTCAGCTAAGAACAGGAAACTGAGGCTTCAATTCACACAGACTCATCAAAACTGGACAATAGAAGATAGAAAAACGTTGTCTGGTCTGATGAGTCTCCATTTCAGCTCCACATTCAGATGGTAGGCTCAGACTTTGGTGGAAACATCATGAAAACACCTTGTTGATAAAGTGGTTGCTGAGTATTACTCGTATTTGTATCACTTCATTTGTACTAGATACCATTTAGAAACATGATCAGTTTTACAGATTTCAATAATATGACACAAACACTAAAATCTGTTTGTGTTTCTGTGAGATAAACCATCTCTCTGCTCTGTGGGGGTCAGATGTTTTGGAGGAACATTTAATGTGATGTAATGACGTGCTTCTGTGTTGGCTCTCTGGATGTGGAAAGCCAAGTCAGCTCTTAGCTTAGAACTGGCTCTGGCACCAGCCCTGAACCAGAACTGGAACCTCTGATCTAAAAATTGTATAAGTATGACAGTGAAACTGGAGCGTTTCATTAGCGGGGTACCAGCAATGTTCTCCGGTTCTAAACAACAGCAGCATTCACACACTGTCTACAGCATTCCTGCTGGATGCAAATGCAGCTCACACACTGTACAATAATCATGTACCTGGTTCTGTAACAACTCACCGTACCTGTAGTATTCTGGATATGTCACATGGTCGAGCTCCATTGTGGGCAAGTTCCACGATCTTCTGCCGGGTGGAGTCAGGTAGAGGTCTTCCATTCACAAACACTCCTCCAAGCTGGTTTACTCCACTGTGACCTGCAAACACACACATAAAAGTTTACTGCCATCAGTCTGCAAAATTACAAAGAGGCCACTCAGTTTTCACTACATTCAGTCTAACCTATTTACGTTCATACATACATGACATTTTCAGATGGTGGAGCTGTGATCATTAAACTGTGCAAAGTAAAACATTATGAACGCTGTGACACTGATGCTTTCCTTCTTACAGCAGCTCAGATTCTACTGGAGTTTGTTACAATCTGGGCCACAAGTATTTGGTACAGTCACCTACATAAAGAGATCTCTGGATTTCGTTGCATTGAATTACAACATGTCAAAGCAAATGTCTTGGAGAGACGAACATCAAGAGGTGGATGTTTGGGATTTCTTTGCCCACTATGTCTGAAAACACATTCATGATTGTGATTCCTATCATGTCACATTAATGCTGCCCAGAAGAAAACACGAGGCAGCTGACATGTCTATTACCGTGGATCATGACACTATACGACGTTCTGGATGAGTGTATTTCATGTTTTCCACTGAAACTGTGAAGAAACACAACACTAAGGTGTGGAAGGTGGAAGCTGCAGAGATTGTCCTGATCTGATATAGAGATTGAACTCTGATTGACCTGATTGTTCTGATGATTTACATTTCAACCAGAGCACAAAAACTACTCTCATCAAAGTCTTGATTGACAGTTAGCAGCAGAAGTTAGTTTTTGGTTCTGTTAGATCTCAGCACCACTTTTTAAACATCCTATTAAACTGACTGGAAAAATTGGGTGGAAATCTCCAGTCCAGTTATGAATTGGTTTGAATTCTACTTGAAAGACAGGGACTACTTTGTCTCAGTAACTTTAGATCTATACCAAATACGTTCAGATTGTAAAGTCAAGTCAAGTCAACTTTATTTACAAGCATGTTTAAAAACAACATGTGCTGACCAAAGACAAGCATGAAACATGAAAAGTAACTATAGATCTACTCAAACAAAGATGACATCTGGAGTTCCCCATGGCTCCATGTTGGGCCCCCTATTGCTCAGCATCTACATGCTCCCACTAGCTCAGATCATGGAAACAAACCAAATATCTGATCATAATCATGCTGATGATCTCTATATTACTAATTCACCAGGAGGCTCTGGTCCCAGACAAAGCTTCAGTTCATGTCGCTTTCGAATCAATACTTGAATGTTCCAGAATATTCTGAATATAAAGATAAAACTGAAATGATTGTGTCTAGAATCAAAGATGAGCATCAAAGATTAGTGTCCAGTTTCAGTCAGTAATGTTAAAACCATCAGATCAATGCAGAAATCTTAGTTTCATTTTGGACATTTTGGACTCTAAGCTAATTTAATAGTCAGCCCTTTCCGCTTCTTTTCAACATTTGTTTAAGTGTTTGTAGTAAAAAATTACTTCTGTTTTCCGAAAATTTGTTTTGTTGAGCATTAAGCTAATATTCTTCTGGTTATGTGGATGTTTAACATATATTATGATTCAAGCATCATGCAGCAAATACAGAAGAAATCAGCATTAAGTTGTTAAGACCCTTTTACCAAATATCTAGAATAAGGGGACTGAAGGGTCAGCATGATTTAGAAAAACTTATTTGTAATCTCTTTTAAGTGGTCTTGACTACTGTAATGGAGTTTTTACAGGTCTCTCTAAAAAATCACTGAGACAACTGCGACTAATTCAGAATGCTGCTGCCAAAAAAAGGGAATGTATCACTCTGATTCTCACACCTCTATACTGACTTTCTGTGAGACAAAGAATTGATTTTAAATGTTGCTGCTAGTGTAAATGACTCTGAAAGGCTTTGGTCCAAAATATAGATGTGATCTGCTGATACCATATGATCCAAGACTTCTAAGATAATCTGGGTCAAGTTTGCTTTCCATCCTGAGAGTTCAAACTAAACATTTAGTTTTCCTGCTCCTGATATCTGGAACAAACTACCAGAAAATCTGAAGTCTGATCCAAAACTGAGTTCTGGGAAATTGACTCTTACAACTTTATTTGCCAACACTTGATTGAATCCAGAGTTTTTCTGTTTGCATGTATTTTCTTTAAAATTCACACTGCATATGTTTAAAATATGTAACTTTGTATGTATTCTCCTGTCTGAATATTTATTTTGCTCATGTACAGTTACCTTATGTATGATTTTCCTTGTCTTAATAATGCTTTTAAAGTACTACAGCTACAACCAGCAGGATGCAAGTTCAACAGAAACATATAACAATGTTTTTCAGTTCTGAGTTACATGGTTACAGCTAAAACACAACATCAAGTCACCGTCATGGAAGCTTCTACAGTTCAGATGTTCACTGACAGATTATTTCAGCCTTATTTCAGAGTCTCTTATTCTCCTCCTACCCGGATATGGCATTTCAGCAAACAGTGATTAATAAAAATGAATAAAAACTGTGTAATGGAGCAGTTTGAACCGATCCTCTGAGCAGATTTTGTCCTGATGGAGAGATCATTGATTCAAAGACACAAAGAAAGGCTGAAAACCCTGATACCTGCAGGAATAACAGACACGTCTAAATGTGTGTGAGACGGTTAAAATGTGTGTGTTGATGCTGCAGGTCTGCCATGTGACAGCAGCAGACTGACACTGTGCAGGTTAAGTAGAGATTTTCAATCAATCAATTGTCTATTGTTTGTTAATGGCTGTGGGGGGGGCAATCTGCAGATTTATAAACCTCTCAACAGGGTATTAATAACATACACACAGTGTGAATAATGAAATGGGTCCGTTTTCAGCAGACAACTAACAGAAGTGACAGAGCAGTGATGATGATGATGATAAATGATGATAATGATTCTTCTCTTCATCACTGGGTGCCATCAAATCAAAGCATAGACAAAAAAATCTCACTTGTGGCCACAGAAATTCATATATATATA
>JBBBVU010000010.1:2613315-2628029 GCA_037177055.1 Atherinosoma microstoma
CCCCCCCCCCCCCCCCCCCCCCTCCCCCCCCCCCCCCCCTCCCCCCCCCTCACTAAATGTAAATCTTGGCAGTATTGACTGTCAAAAAAGGCCCAATTTGTTTAAAGTCCATTGAACAATTATGGACATTTTTTAACATGACCTTTAAAAGATAACAATGTCCAATACAATCCCAAAATAATTAAAATAATTCACAACTTCTGGTTGTTTTGCAAACATTATACACATATTACATTATATTTTCATTTTCAATAAGAAACATGATTTAAAAGGCCAATCCCGAACCTGATTTACTGCAGCTGTAAGAAGTAAAGAGGTGTTTTGCATGTTTAAGCCTCACATTACATAGAAGCATTAACATTTTGACAAATATGTGGTTAATCATTGGTGTAAATGGAAGTGAACCAAGAGCCAACCCATGTGGGACCCCAACAGAAGAATCAAGGGCAACGATTTACCACATTCACATTGATTAATATTGGATGAAATTGAATTAATCGAAAGAATGGCCTTTTAAGAAAATAAAAATGAGTTAATCCAGATAAAAGAAGCTGGTGGTTGTCTACAGTATATCAAACACCTTTAAATCTAAAAAGACTACACAAACACAGCTTCTTTTTTTAAAATTTTTAACTTTCTCCGCAATCTTTTCCAAATCATGACGTTTCAAATAAAAATAGTGTTTACTTTTACACTGTGGAAACATGGCTGACTTAAACCAATATAACAGGGAATGCAACTCAGTTCTAACAGATAGGTAAAATCATACATGTATCCCTCCTTAACCTCAAACCTTAAAAGTTTAGAATTTTCATTTCAGTTTCATTTGAACCACTGGAGTTTGTTATTTACAGCATTTCCACACTGTATCACTGTTATAGTGATGTTGTTTGACTGCTGTCTGAATGTATTTTATTGAAGTTTTGTCTCTTTATTTTCTTTGAACGAACAGGCCTGATGGCACATGAATTGCCCTTTGGAATTAATAAAGTTTCTGAATCTGAAACATGAACTTTCTGAGCAAATTTATCAAAAGTGCTCAGAATATTCAGATTATTTTTCTGTGGTAACAAGTAAAGCTGGGACAATAATTGTTTTGAGCTCAGAAAACTCCAGTCTTTCTGCTGAAGTCCCGAATCAAGTCACAAGTTTCGAGTCCTTTTCACCAAATGTAATGCCATTTAAACACTAGAGGCTTAAGAAATCAGGAATCAAACCTGTTGTTTTGGTCGGCTGTAGCTCAGGAAGAGCTGTTCTCTGCCAACTGGAAGGATGGTGGTTTGATTCTAGTTTATCCTGGCCACATGCCAAAGTCTCTTTGAGCAGCATACTTAACCCCACGTTGCCACCTCTGTGTTCATCTGTGTATGACTGAGTGTGATGGGTAAAAAGCACTGTATATAAAAACAAAGAAGTAGTAAATGTGGCTTGTAGTGAAAAGTGCTTTGTGTGGTCAACAAAAATAGAAAAAGTGAAGTTAAAGAAGGGTCCATTTATCATTGTTCTTTATTTGTATATAATTATTTGAAAAACTTTGTAGGAACAAATATAAAAAATGTAATGCGAAAATAGAGCTGAAATTACAATCAACTGCTTCTGTTTGGTCTTTCATTAATCTAATGTAGTGAGAATTCTGCAAAATAAAGAACTCTTAAGATTTAAGTAGTCTACAGATGGAAAGATAAAGTCCTCCATCCCACTCTCTGTTCCCGAGAAACCTGAAACAGATTTTCCTTAAGAATTTCCCACTTTTGGTAGTGTCCATCAATAGTGAAAGTTTTCCAGTCTCTGTTGATGGAAAAACATCTCTTCAGCATGACGCTACCACTACCATGCTTCACTGATCGGATAGTGTTCTTGGAGAGATGTGAGATGTTGTCTGTACCTGACAAAGTGTTTTTATTGATGGCATAAAACCACAATTTCTGTCTCATCTGACCAGAGGCCCTTCTTCCAGTTGTTTGAGGAGTTTTCCCCCAACCTTTCTCCAATCAACTCTGCATACAGCTCCTTTAGGGTTTCTTTGTTACCTCTCTGGTTAACACCCGATTCCCCCAGTATAAAGACCATCATTAGACAGGTTGGTTCTGGTGCCATATTCTTTTGATTTTGTGCTGCTGATGGATTTAACTATGCAAAATTTTAGTTTTTTACAGCTTTGTCCTTGACCTTATTGAAGGTCTCCTAACACTCCCCTGAGATTGCACACAAATGGACTAATTATGTGACCTCTGAAGAAGCACCTGATATTATTTAGGAGCTTCATGGCAAGGAGGTGAATATGCATGCACCACCTTTCACATTTTTATTTTGGGAATTTATTTCAGGAAAAAAATCCATTTAAATTACAGGTTGTACTGCAAAACCTTGGAAAAATGCCAAGGGTTTGAATACTTTTGTAATCTACTGTAGAGGCCATTATGAGGAATTGCAAATTTTGTGTCTTATCATTTTCTTATACTGCTACTACAGGGACAGAAAGGTAACACAGCATAAACATATGTCTGATGTACATTACAATTCATCCTCCTTAGTGCAACTATTAAGTAAAGGCACTTGTTCTATGTTCAAGACCTATGTTTCTCTCTGCTCCACATTACACTGCTTAGGAGGCAATTTCTGAAAGTCAAAGCATGAAAACAAAATCTGCAAAATTAACACAAATGTGAACTGCACCATCCTAGACCCTGTGTTATGTATTGCTTTATCATTTGTAGGCTCCTTGGGGTAATCCTGTGCATTTTAAACCTTAGTCTTTGGAAGAATTTGGTGTGCTTTCTCATCCATGGTCTCAGAGCTGAGTGATGAGCAGATGAGTAATATGAGTTTTTCTACAGATGTTTCTATCAGTAAAATATGTAACAAGACAGATGTTTTTATTTAAAAGGTTTTAGTGAAGCACAGCCTGCCTAAAAAGGTAATGTTGACACTAATATACTTGGACTTTATGCAGTTTAATGACATATAGTTAGATGTAATTCAGTGTAGTCAGGACATAGTACACAACTTATATTCATTTAATGAGATCTGACCATGACTTTTCTATGTCATGTCTCCTTCAAAGTCTTTCAGATGTGGCATCTGGATCCTGCATTTTAAAAAGTCCCAACAGAAAATTGTTTCCAAAAAAATTCAAAGGGCTTCACAACAAAAACTTTTAAACAGACAACTGTTATAAGTAATCCGCTGTTTAAAAACAATGCTACATTTTCCCATGTAGTACTAGTCATTAATTACTGCCCATCTAACATCCTAAATACAGAGAAGCAATTGTATAAGTGTGTCAGTAATCTGAATCTTACCAATGACCCTGAAACCAGGGAGGTGATATTGCAGAAAATTGCAGACAAACCAAATGTATTGGTCTTGGAAGTTTTCATGGTCAAATCTATTCCACTCTTGGTATTTCCACGGGAGTAGTGAAACAGTGGTTATAAAAATGGCTTAGAGCTTGGTAGACCCAGGTTCCAGCCCACTGTCTAATGATTAACAATCTAAATCTAAATTGAGATTATAGACAGGATTAATGTCTCTAAATCCTCTAAAGTTCTTTCGATTCTATATTAAATGTTATATATAAATAATCTCATCTTGTCTTTCCATTTTACTGATGAATAAACTTGAAAAGTGACTTACTGTAATAACATAATTAGTCTCTGTACATAATAACTACAATACATTTTAGTTAATTGGTTAGTTCTACTGAGTTAGAAGTAAGTAAACCTTACCCCACTGACCTAGAATCTATTATTTAGATATAGTTCTGTGAATTAATGGTGAATGGAGTTATAACATGTTTTCTTAGATATACTGTAAGTTGCAACCCATTGCATATAATGTTTTAGTTTTGCAATAGTAAGGTCTTTATTTATTTTATAAACAATGAAAATGCAGTTATTTAATTTTAATAGATTGTAATATCTTATTGCATGACGTAAGCAGTGTTGGGCACGTTACTTTAAACGTGCATCTCTTCTTCTACTCATGAGTATATTCTCCAGTTTCAACTGTATCACTCCGCCTCCTCTGCACTACAGCAGCAACACAATATAAATAAACAAAGAGACATGAACACAACATGAAATTAATCCAGGAAACCAAGAAAGACAAAATGCCCCACAATCAAAACATTAAAAATTGTGAAAACTAACTTGGTGCTATTTTCATAATCAAGTGTTTCTAATGGTTTTACTGATGCGTTGTGATATAAATTAATTTGTAATAGTGAAAATGAATATCATGATAATTAGTGTCATGCATTACCTTGTTCTTTTGTCCGAAGTAAAACCTGCAGTAGACGGACATCGAGGAAATGCTGCAATTACCATGAAGTTTGGAAAATAAATGCAAAACTTTTTCAAAGCTGAGACCACTTCCACCCTCTGGTCATTAGGCTTATAGAATATGAACTGCTTGATGTTGTTCAGTGACATGGAGATTAATGTTTTTGTGACGATTACTATAAATGCTTTAAGAAGTTGAAAGTGATAATGACGAATTTACAGAATGGACATTAGCAATGAGTCCTGGCTGCCATTCCCTCAGAAGAAGGAAACTATAAATTTCTGTGGAACAAAGGAGCAATATTTTAGGGGAAAGGGCACAACACATCCAAATGACAAATTTCCATATCCTACATTGGCTATTGCCATTGTAAATAATTGCTTCTTTTATATGCTTTCAGTTTGTTCATTTTACAACATAAGTTGGCACTGGGCAGGGATTTGGCAAATTTTTCCCACAAACTCATTTCTGCTGCTCATCCTACAAATGATTTTTCCTTAGAAATGTGCCTACATTTAAAAGGGAATTAAGCAGACTTTCTAACAGTATAAGATTTATCACTGAGAAGCATCGTTAAATAAAAAAAAAATCCACCAAACACTCATTTTCTTACTTTTTTGTTAAATTTAGTTTTGTTGGGATTTTGTTTACCTTTGTTCAGCTCCTTTTAAATATTCAATTAGTATCTGTTTCTTTTCTTTTTATTTATTTTTGTGGAGGTTTAGTTCTACTTTGTTCTGTGTAATTCTTAGTCCTTGGTTCTAGTTTCAGAGTGGTTTAAGTTGCCTTTCATTATTGTCACATGTCCTCAATTGGCTTTATCTTGTCACTTGATCCCCATGTTACCACGCCGTCCCAGTACTAATTACTGACCTACATCCACTCATCTAATCTACCTCCCAGTATTCTTACTTGGGTTTCATTATTATTTTTTTAATACTGTTATTGTTATTGTTGCTTCTTTCTTTTTTTTTTTCTCTTTTTTTTCAGTTAGATGTCCAGCCTTTGGATTCATGCTTCAGCAGCACGATTACTTTTGTTTAAATAAAGTTTCTTTAAAACCTTTTTTTCTTCCTACCTAGTTTGTCCTGTGTTCATTCTCATATTATGGATTGTGACATTCATTTTCTCTCTTGTAATGTAGCCTGTATAACAAGAAGGTTTTTTTTTCAAAAAGTAGACTACAACAGATTTCTTGGATATGTTGGAGGGCATTCCAAGGATAATTAAAGAATAATTGCAAAATGGTTTTAATTTATTTTTGGAATAATAATGCAGGGACAAAAATAAATACTTTTTGTTTGTTAGTTGTTTTGTCTTATTCACATCTTCAAGTCTGTCCATTTATTTGTTTATTTAATTATTTTTCTCTACTTGTCCTGTCCAATGTCATGACAGCAGAATGATGGTCCGGTTGCAGTGTTGTACCAAACACATTTGCTTTGCCAAGGGGAGCCGTGTAGATGTACAGTATAAGGCTCCTTGTTGCTTGAGTATTTTTTTGTTGTTACTGCAATGCTACATTTAGGACATGCTGGACAACAGGAAACAAAGGAAGGAGGAGTGTGAGGAGAAGAAAAAGGAAAGAAAGATATAACAGATAGAAAGCAGAGGCAAGGACTGGAGGACCTGAGCCAGGTCCACTGCTGGAGGTTACCTGGCTGACACCCAGGAGGACCAGACCACCTTTGACAGCTATCCACTGTGGGTCAGTGCCTGCACCACCTCAGCCAAGTACCCAGGGACCAGGATTCCTGGAAAGTCTGTTCATTTAAAAATAGCGCATCTAGAACTTTCAGTGGAAAAGAGATATATTTTCTATGATAATAGAAGTTTCCATGTAACTTAATATCCAAATATTTTGTTTATGAATTGAATAAAATTTCATTCATAAACAAATATTTTGCAATGTTTGTTTCTGTCATCAAAAACCTTGTATTAGTAGCACCTGGAATAAACTCCAGCTAACCCCGTATCTTTGGAATAAATACAGTATATATAGATAATAGGTGCAGGTTGGATGGTTAACAAGTGTTAACAACTCTACATGGTGGTGGGGAAAACGGGACCAGGAAGAGTGTGATGGATTAGGACTAATGTGTAACACGATCTATGAGAAGGGTGAGAACTTGAGGGAAGTCAAGAGGGGAGTTTTCTTATAAGATGTAAACTAAAATTTTACTCTGTAAATTAATTTTTTACATCTAATAGTAAAAAAATAATGCAGGACGATGAATTTGTGGTCTCTGTATCATGGAGGCTCCTTGCCAACCTGAAAAACAGTGTGCTTGTCACTTTTGCTAAAACATTAGATACAACTACTAGCAGCAACACCAGGAGATTTAACCCTCGTATCACCTTCACCTGAAGGTCATCAACCGTTTGACAGGATACATTCTCCTGCTGCTCTACCCGCCTCACCCTGCAGACCTGGCCTGGATCATCGTCTTCACTCACCTGTCAACGAGTACGAGATTTAAAGGTGTTTTTCTTTTCCTTTTTATCTCCATTTTTTCTGCAGACAAACTGGACATTTTTTATATAGTTTTGTGTTAAATTAGGAAAAAGTGAACTTATTTGACAATAGATCTTGAAGTTGTATTTTGACTTGAATATTGTTCAAATCACAAATACAGTCTCACACAATTTGCTCAACTCAGAACAAACAATAAGTGATTGTTTTTTGTTTTTGGAACCAATTGAAGGACATTTCACAAACATGTTGTGTTTGCTGTTTACTGTACAGGGGTGATAACTTTTGAAATTACATCCTCTGTTTACTGTTAGGCTTTATACCTGTTTTATATATTAGCTAAGAGACCAGACCTGAAACATTTCTATTCAACACCCAAACTGTCTGATCTCCTAGTGACACTGAAACTGACCCTCTGTTATCTACACTTCTGTGTTAACACTCAGACAGCAACAGACGTTATGTTTATTCTAATTTTAAAGGCAATTTTCCCAATAACAGAAATGGTAGTTGTCATAATATGGGCTTCAGGTGTTGCATGTTTAGAGATTTTTGATAGTTCATAATGTAGTAAACCAAATTACTCAAAAAGTGTGGTCACTGAGCAGATTTCTCTGTAGAAATTTCTCACTTCCCTAAGTCTATGTATGGGAACTATTTGATTATCACTCCTTATCATGGGGCCAATCTTCTAAACCATTATCATCTTTTGTAAGAGTAGTCCATCAATATGATTGTATCCTTTGAAAAACAGAAGCATGACTGCATAAAAGGACCCGCAGTCCTCAGTATTTCTTAGAGAGGACTCAGGTTTATTTCCATGAGGAATTAAGTCTGCTCTGTGAATCTGACCATCTACCTTTTCTGACTCCTACAAATATTTTAAAGGAACTTGGTGTTTTTAAATCCAATTATTTATTTGAACGAGCCTTTTGATATTAATGTTGGTGTAGAAGTCCAGTTACCGTCTGGTCTTCGAGGATGTGGTGCATGAGGGAGAAATAGCAATGTATGTTTCGTCTGAATCACAAGATGAGCCCATCACAAATGAAGGCAGTACAAGAATTATTAGTACTATTATCACTATTATTGATAGTGATTATCGTAATAATTACTTTATTAGATTACAAGATAGAGTGGTATATTATATTATATATCCATTCTTCCATTGGCTATGAGACTATGGGGTATTACCTAGTGATGTTGCCAATTCATCACAAGGATATTATTTATACCATTTAAAAAAGAGATTTTCCTATAGTATTGAAGCATTGCTACAACAAAGAAATAATCCACCAAAACACAAATTTTCCTCGTTTTTGTGATGTTAATGTTTTGGACACTAAAAATATAAATGATGGAATTCATGTAAAGTTTGCAAAAGTTTGCTTTCTTGTCTTTATTAAGAAATGTGAAAGTGGGGCGCTGCTGGCTTTTTTCAGCTCTTTTGTCTGTGCACGTCCTTGTTCTGTCCTGCTTGGGCTGTTTGCTTAATTCTCAGCCTGTCAGGAATATATGATCATGATCATCTGATGTTAAATCCTCCGGATTAACAAGAACGTGAACAAATTCAGAAAACCAGGAATGGTTAGGGAGCTGATTGCAGTAGCAGCTGATTATCAGTCGTTTGGGTTTGTATGGTGCATCAGCTAAAGATAGATGAATTTCCTTCTTAAAGGCCACTACTCCTACTCTTTATTGTCTTCCATCCTTTTATTCGAAGTCTTTGCAACTTATATTGCATTTGTCTTTTTTTGTTAATAATGACACAAATAAATTTATACCATCCATCCATCCATTTTCTGTACCGCTTAATCCAATTCAGGGTCACGGATCAATTTATACATTAAATGAAAATATAAACTTATATACTATTTCAGGTGTATGGTATTATTCAAATCCCAAACAGTGGTTGTGTTGCTGTGTGGAGGAAGAAGCGTAAACTGTGGGCGGCGCACCACCCAAATTTGAACGCTCCTGTTCAGTCAGTCAGTCAGTCTGTGCGGAGGAAAGCAGACGGAGTGAAGCGGCGCACCGGGACCCGGGATTTCTAGGCCCCCCACACTAACACGGACAGCCAGACCCCATCCACCAGGAGAGCAGCTCAGCAGCATGGAGCTGTGAGGACTGTTGTTCGACCGGATTTGTTTATTTACCGCATTTGCGTCAGTTTTCCCTCTTAATATGGAGACTACACGCTGTTGGCTGCTCCTGGCTGGACTCTGCATCCTCATTTACCAACTAGGTAAGGTTTTCCATGGCATGATATTTTCATTTATTTTTTTACAAAAAGGAGGTTTTGAACTTGCTGCGCCAAGTTTTGCAGTGAATGCGCATCCAGCTTCAGGTGCGCAGCGAAGTGAAGTGCGCTGCTCTGCTCCTGACAAACTGAATGCACATGCGTGTCGTTGGTGGACACTTTTGTTTTTAGTGGAGACTATAAACTGCGCAAGCTTATTTCCTGAATCACAATGAGTGGACTCTTGTGCTAAAAGACGTTGTGCGTCTTTGGAAACAAATCCAAAACGCGATTCTCTCGATTAAAAAGCGTTTCTCCCCCCTTCTTGTTACTGAGATGTGTCCATCTTTTCTGTTAATAACCGTTGTGTTGGTCTGTGGGCTCGCAGATTAAACGTTATGAGGCGTGAAGTATGAAAAAAAAAAGTTTGGATACGGTAGTCTGGCTGGTTTAAATAAGCGTGTCAGACGCTCCAAATCTGGCTGTAACAATAGCGCCAGGCCTGATCTTCACACGCTTCCCGGAGACAGACAGTGAAGCCGGGGTTCAATTATCCACAAGTTCTTCAGAGATTTAGAAGTTAATAAATAAAGTAGGAAGAGTAATAAGAAGTAAAGTTTATGTAAAGGCGGCTACACACCGAGCAGTTTGAGCAAGTTCGCAGCGAACTGCACTGCGCGACAGGCGTGTGCTGAACTTGGCTATGACGTCACGTTTGTGTTGGGACTCAACCCGGTCGTGGCTCAGGTGTTAACTCAACTTTATTTATAAAGCACTTTAACACAACGTTGGTTGAAACAAAGTGCTGAACACATTATGGAAATAAAATAAAGGAGAGACACAGAGAGAGAGAGATATCCTGACTTCAACAGATCACTTCAGAAACGTATTTGTGCTAAAGACTGAACTCCTGGTAGTCTCCCATCAGTTAGTGAAAGTGTGATGGAGGAGGAGAAAGAAGGCATTGAAACAGCCTGTAACACTACAGACTAAGAAGTTCTGTAAAAATGAGTGTGAATGGTTGAATGAAATTTGAAACTATGAAAACAGCTGCTGAATCTTTGCAGGCTGCAGTTGTAAGGAGAAGATCAGGTTCCCAACATCACTGCAATGTCACAGGATTTCATAATCTGGAGAAAAGAGACTCTATGGCAGAGGTGTCAGAAAATATTTAGTCCAGATTCCACATCTTGCTGATACCGAGTACTAATGTGAGTACTAATATATCCCATTACAATTCACTGGTAATAAGTTTGGACCAAAATATCAGATGCTGAGTGATTAGTTGTGTGATATATGATATCCTGTAAGGCTTAAAAACTGTCAGAATAAATAAGAAGGATAAAGTGGTCTTTGGTGAATTCAGTTCACCACTGTGACAAGGCATCTACAGGCCCAAAATAAGCTTCTGTTGTTAAGATAATGCCAAATTCAGATGTTCCAAATATAGCACCAGTAATAACTTTGTTTCTGGACACCTGATGATAAAAAAAAAATCTCAGTGTAAGGCTTGAAAATGATCAGAATATTCATAAATAAAGAGGATAAAGCGGTCTTTGGTGAATTCAGTTCACTGCTGTGACAAGGCATCTACATGCCAAGAATAAGCGTCTCTCACCAAGACAATGCCAAATTAGGATTTTTTGCATGGCACGAGTAATAACTTTGTTGTTTATGCATGAATGTGTTGTATATTGATTAATCTCTTTGCATTAACATGTTAGTTTTGACAGCCTTAGTTTTTTCACATGGGTATCCGGTAGGGCTAGGTATCATCACTACTTCCCTGAATCAATTCGATTCGATTCACAAGAGTCTATTTCGATTCGATTTGGATTATATTCGATTTGATTCGATTTCGATTCGATTTCAATTAATTTACAGCTAATTGTTTAACAACACTTATTTTTCTTTAATCTCAGGTAACTGTTTTTATAAAACACTGAGCATGATAATAAAATTGCTCTAAATATAATTAAAGTTCAGGTCTTAGAGGTGTTGATGTTAATAAAACTTGCAAAGAATACTGGATCCATTTAAGCCCCAATATGATTCTGAGATTCCTACAATGACGGTGCGTCTCCATGACAACATGGCGCTCTAGGCGAAACACCAGAGCAGATCAAAACTCCAGCTGCTCCTCAGTGGAAAGAGAAGCTTTCCATCTTCACCTCGCTGACAGAATTTCTGAAACTCATATTTTTGTTTGATATACTGATGTGCGCTCTGTCCGCTGATCACCTGTGTGTGCATGTGTCTGTCTGTGTGTACGCTCACTGCAGAGGACACAGAGAGCAGCTGTGTGCCATCGTTTAGTTTTTAGTAAAAGGACAAAGTGTAAACCTGTTCTAGAAGAAACGTGACTTCACTTACTTCTGTTGAGACCTGATGAGGCTCCCAAATTGGAATTATTTCGGAGGTACATGGGTGGTGACATCACTTCCTGTTGTTGAACGTGGCGGCGCTTGCGGACTTAGGGTTAGCTGCTAACGTGAGCGGTAATATGCTGCTAAGTAGTTTAAAGGTGAATATAATCCACACTGAGGAATGAAAACATCTGAATGTGGCCTTATCTCGGCAAGAACAGCAGATTTTGGACCGAAGTGAAACAGGAAACCAGTTTTGTTTGCTAAGATCTCGCGGAGCCTCGGAAAGTCACGCGAGAATTGGGTCACATCAGAAAATATGGACATAAAAAAAATCGACCCTTAGTTTTACGAATTGGTATTGAATTAATTTAACTTAAATCGATTTAAATCGATTAATCAATTTTTTAAACCCACCCCTAGTATCCGGTTCTGTTGTATAAGAACAGCTTTATCAATGCTGCGTACAAGTACACACACATAGTATCGGACCTGATACTGGTATCGGTGCATTCCTTATAAAAATCCGTAAAAACAGAAATACAGAGCATTAAAATGATAAGAAATAAATTGATGACTGTTGTGTGGTCAGAGGTAAGGCCATGATAAAGAGGTCTGTCTGATTTCTGGTGTCTGTTTTCACCTGACTGAATGCAAAAATGAACTGATTCAGATTAATAAAAATAACAAGTAAGAAGTCTTTCCATAAACATGCCTTTTGTTTGTTTGTTTGTATGGATGATTTTTTAACCAGTGATGACATTTACATTTTAGAAAACAGTAAAATCAGGAGCTTGTAAAACTATTGCTTAAAAACAATAATAACATCCTCCTGGTTTCTGGCTAATGAAATGAAATGAAAAATTTGTTCTAATCCCCAAAAGGAAATGTAACTAACCATTTAGAAACTATGAATATGATTTATTGAAATGATAAATTATTTTGTATTTAGCTGTTATATATCTATTTGTTTATAAACAGACTGTGATGAACATCTGAGACGATGTGTCAGACCTCATGGTGATAAAACAATTAGCTTACACAAAATAGTTTCAGTTGTTAAACCATCAACAGTTTTTTTTTTTTACCACAGTAACCACAGTTAATGAAATTTGTAGGCCTTAAAGGAACATTTCTAAACTTCAGCAGCTTTTGTCACTGTGTTGCTCCCTAACAACGGCTAATCCAGCACCCATCTTCATCCGGTCTCTTCTCCGAGATCTCTCCAGACAGTAAAAGTTAGTCTGATGTTGACTCTTGTCTTATCTCTTGCTCTGTCACTTTCTCTTTTTCTTTTCCTCTCTTCCTCCAAAAATGTCCTCTTAAATTTCTTTGCTGATTAAGCCATGAGATGTACATTCAAAATAGTCAGTGTGTAGATATCCAGTTACAGCGTGTGACATGGCGCCGTAAAGCAAAATGTTGCTGTTAAATCATGCACCAAGACAGAGTTCAGGAATGTGCATAATGAATGTCATTGTGCCATCGAAATGAGTCAGAATCATGGGGCTTTAAAGTCAGAAAGTTATGTAGCAGCACTTTAAAATGTTATAATTACCCTTATAAATCTTTAAAGGATGATCACATATTTGGAACTAAAGTACTAGCTTGCAGAAGTTTAGCTCTCAGCTTGTGTGATCAAACTCGCCATGGCCTTTGTCTGCCACTGAACCCTCAGCTGTGGTTGTTCGGTTTTGTTGAGGTTTCACTCTCTTCTCAGACATTCATACTTTCCAAACAAGAACAAAGTCCACAAAAGAAAACTGAACCACACCTTAGTCACAAATGAACAAATTACACACCCCATGAATCTTTGCATTAACTGGCCTGTCAGAATCGCTGCCCCCTCAGCTCAGCTCTACTTGGTTCACCTCACTGCAACATGTTAAGCATGTTTTTTCATGTTGAACCGGTGAAGGTGGAGCTGTTAGTATTGAAAGAAAGGTGTTGCATAGACTCATCTTCCCAGTTCTCTGATCATCATGCTGGTGAAAATCTTCCTGGAATGTCGTCAGGTTTGTCCTCCTCTTTCTGTTGCATGGGTTTAAATCAAATTGAAGAGGGTGGGGTGGACTCTAAGAACATATTTCACTGTGCAGTGGTTTTGCCTTGTGTTCCTGAACTAACATGTCATTTGATGTTTATGAGCATCTGTTCTGCTGCTCAGCAGCCACAAGTGTTAAAAGGACACTGGCGCTTTAAATGTGTCGCCTTTCGTTTTGTTTACAACACATGGGCTGCACCATGTTTGACACACAGTGTTGTAAGCTAAATAAATGATGCGCAGTTGCATTGTCAACGTGAGAAATTGCCTCCTCACTTGTTAATGCAATTTTCACATGGGTATAGGGAGTCATGTTTATCCAATGACTGTAAAATTTATGGACAGAGCGTCCGTCACGTGACTTGTAGGTTTCTGAATTTAGCCTCGTTGGGCGGTTCCCACAATCGCCATCTTGGCAGTGTCACGGATCTAGTCATTCCCGGAAAATGTGAAAATGGGTGACGAGTTGGAGCTGAGAGGGCGGCTGTGAGTGTGGGGGCGGATGATTGACACCCATCAAACTCTGAGCTGGAGGTACTGGAGGTATAGTCGGGCTAAAGCTAAGGCGCACTGTTAGCCAGCTAAAAACCATGGCTGTGCTACTCATAAGCTTTGAATTCAAATTACATTTTCTTGTCATTTAAATTGACTTTTTTTAGGGTGGGGACTAAGTTTACAAAAAAATTAATTTCACAAAAACAAATGTTTTTTCATTTTAAATGGTTCTAAAAAGTAATGAAATCCAAAAGTAAGTAAGTAGGGCTGTCCCAAACGATTATTTTCAGAATCGATTAATCTGTCGATTATTTTTTCGATTAATTGATGCATCTAACGATTCGATTATTTTTCGATTAATTGATTAATCTAACAACTTGTTGTTGCTTGATTAATATAATAATAAATTTACCCAGAATAAATACTAAAAACTTTCTTAATTCAACAATTAATTAAACAATACCAAAAATCTTGTGCAATCTCAACTGAGTTTAGCAGCACTCTTAACATAAAATCCTGTTAAAAAATAAATGTGTGCAATCATGTGCACAGTGCAAACTAAATGATCTTCTCTACAGTAGAAAAAATGTGTGCAATAACTGCAATAATAAATAAGAAATGTTTTGTAACCTGAATAATTACTACTGTATGGTCGGTTCAGAAGGCCCGCGGTGCTCAAAGAAATGTGACTGCGTCCACTAGTTCCTGATAAAAGGGACTGTTTTCACGGTTCCCATTCTGCATGCAGGGTTACTGCTTTAAATTCTTTTAAGTGATCATATGAAGAAGCTGTATGTATCACCGAAGCAGAGC
>JBBBVU010000010.1:2658162-2672769 GCA_037177055.1 Atherinosoma microstoma
GACACAACGGAGGGAGTGTAACTTCTGAAACGGGAGGAGAGATTAGGGATAGACAACAACAAGGTAAGAGACAGACTTGAGATGTGACATATATAACTCAGGAATCAGTGGGGCTCCCTCTTTCACCTCTGATTAATTGAAAATGCTGCAGAAAGACTCTTCACTAGTACAAAAAAGCATGAGCACAAAAAAGCCCTGCACATGTGACATATTTTCTTCACTCTGATGAAATGTATGATTTTTTTCACCATAGCATCACCTGAAAAAAATCATCATTCAATGAAGTGAAAGACAATATCTGTGGTTTGAATTAAGCTACAATGATCTCCCACAGATAGTTTTTTCATAAAGTCCCACATCATTATGGAACCAAACAGGTACTTAGGTGAATAACTTGCTGGGCTTGGACACGTATACTGGGACATAGATGGTGTATTCCACTGAAATGCTCCAGGTAGAGCTTGATTCAGCAGTCACTACAATATGTTGTTGGTAAATTTTGGTGCATAAAGAAAAACTTCCACATGACAGATTTAAAAGAACAACAACACAATTTTAGTTTTTACGCATTTGTTTTCTGGGTTAGATAACCTGAGGTGTAATATTTCAGAGGCTGCTTTGCTCATCTTCCAGGATTCTGACTTGTATGGTGTTTTTTTCTCTCTCTCTGTATGCCGTCCAGGAACATTAAACCAAATCAACTGGGCCAAGAAATTTCCATCCTGCAGCAATGCCAAGCAGTCTCCTATCAACATCGAGGAGAACCTCGCCCAGGTCAAGCAGCAGTATGAGAAACTGAGGTTTGATGGCTGGGAGAGTCTAACAACTGACAGGACCACCATCAAGAATGATGGCAAAACTGGTAAATACATACACACTGTGCAGGTTTAGGCATCTCAAAAGATCAGACCCAGCTGTGTCATATGCATCCAATGAATTTGGCTGCAACATCGAGTTTGACGTGTTGCCTGTGTTCTGGATAATTCTACATGTAGGATTTCAGTTAATGAACCGTTCAGGTTTTAGTTTGTATGTGGAAGATTCAGCTTGTGTTGTTTCTCCTGTCTGTTTAAATCACTGATAACAATTACTCAGGTTTGATAATTGGTTTCTCAGGTGAATTTAATTAAAAGGAAGCTACTTAAGCAGGTTGTTCCACATTATTAGGACAGTCCCAGTTTCCATGCAGTCTGTGGGAAAAGGGAGGGTTAGGGATTCTGCAAATGAAAAGAGTGAAATGCCTAGAAAAAAGAATAAAAACTATACATTTCGGGAAACTTCAGTGAGAGCATCATATTGTTAAAAATTATTGAGTGAGTCAGAGGATTAACGGGTTTGTTAAAATAAAGGCAGATCAAGAAAAGTCTCCATCAGGAAAATGCCTTGTATTCAGAGATCAGCTGTTAAAAAGCCACTGATGAGCAGCAGCAGGTATCTGAAGCTGCTGGTGAACCTCTCCATCAGGATACTCTAGAGGAAGCAGTGGTACATAAAGCTCTATCTGGGCCAAAAACGTGGGCTCAGGAATACACGAACACTCATTTCCAATCACTTTTCTTCACTGATGAATACCGTACTACACTGGATGGTCCAGGTGGATGGAGGTCTGGATGGTTGGTGGATGGTACTAACATGGCTGCCACGTCAGCAGGTGGTGGTGGAGTGATGTTATGGGCTGGAATGATGAGGAGTGAGATGGTAGGACCCTTTCGGGTGGCCTCTGATAAATCCGTTCAGGAAGAAGCATTCCTTCGGCAGTAAAGACAACGCTCCATCCCATGCTGTAGAGATTCTGGCCTCTGGAAATTCTGAGACTCAGGTTGAAACTATCCATGGACTTCTAGGTTCAACGATGAGAGTTGGTCAAGTGATATCAGAGAAGAACTCCATGTTAACATGGAACTGTAAATATGTTTTTATTCTCTGTTTGTTTTAGATAAATGATCTTGTGTGTAATTAAAAAAATACAAAAAAATTAACATTTTTGATTTTGAGTGAAAAAGCTGTTTTCATCATCATAAAATCCACATTAATATATTACTTGATATTAATTTTGATGAATAAAAAAATAGTTGATGTTGCTCACATTGATTATTTAGAAAAAATCCTAAACAACAGTATATGTATAATAATTTGAAATAGTGTACAGAGTGTATGTACATTGCTGTTAAAGTGGTGGTCTTTAACATATTAGGACTACAGTTTTATCCACGGTCAACAATTCTTTCTCTCTTTCCGTCGTCTCCATCCCAGCCGGTCCAGGCAGATGGCCGCGCTCGCTGAGCCAGGTTCTGCTGGAGGTTTTCCCTTCCTGTTAAAAGGGAGTTTTTCATTTCCACCGTCGCCTCAAGCATGCTCAGGATGGAGGATTGGATCGAAGAAAAGATTTGATGCAGTCTGTTGGTTTCCTTAGCTAGGCTATTTGTTATGAATTGGCTTATATGAATCAATGTATGACAATCAGATTGGCTCAAACTGATTGTCTGTGAAGCGCCCTGAGATGACATTGTTGTGAATTGGCACTATACAAATAAAGCTGAATTGAATTGAATTGAATTTCTAGTTCAAGTCATCTTGAGCAGCCAAAACCTTCAGATTATACTCGGTTTAAGAGGGATTATAAGTGAAATGTGCTGTCAAGACAATGGCTGAGAAGTTCTTCCTTAAAACTGCATCATAAATATTTTCTTTCCTTTGAGGGGAAATTAGATTTCAGATGGAGTTGAAATATTCAGAATGGAACATGAGACCCACACAGACAACAGAATAGAAAAAAGAAGCCGAAACAAACAGAGATCACAGGTTTAGGATGAATAAAAACATCACCAGAGTGCTTCAGTAGTAGACTGATTTCTGAACGTTTATATGAAAATGATTCCAACAATGTGCTGATAATGCCTGTTTACTTTCTGTTGTCAGTGGCGGTCAATGTGGATGGAGACTTCTATGTCAGTGGAGGCGGTCTAAGGTCAAAGTTCAAGGTGGGGCGCATCACCTTCCACTGGGGGCGCTGCAATGCCTCTTCAGCAGGCTCAGAACACAGTCTGGATGGAGTCAAATACCCTCTAGAGGTGAGATAACTAACTGAGCTAAAAAATGTGGCATATTTTAAGTGTTACACATGTAAGGTCTGTGTTATGAAGAAGTTTGAAAGAAAAGCCATCCTGCTTTGTTTTATATATCTTTACATCCTTTATTAGTGTTGCTGATTCACACAATTCTTTTTGTAATCGATAAACATTTGGCACTTATCCATCCATCTATTCTCTACACCCGCTTATTCCAGTGCAGGGTTGTGTGGGTGGGGGGCTGGAGTCTATCCCTGTGGCTACTAGGGATCTCTGTTTGTCACAGGTGTCAAACTCTGGTCCACAAGGGCCGCTATCTTGCAGGTTTTTGATGTTTCAGAATTAAATAATTCAGAATTAAAGTATTCTCCTTTGGGTTTACTTGAAAATAGTAATTCTGAATTGAGGTTTACATGGAAAACATGTTTAATCACCTTTATTCAATTCCACTTAAGATCTGGGGGTTGGGAAGGGTTCTGATTGGACACGGGGCAGAAGTGACACATTAATGTCTACCGGAAAAAGAGAAACTCCACTTCCTGCTTCTTTTCTTTTTGGCTACAACATGGAAGACCACATAACAAGAACCATTTTCGCTTTGAATTTGCTGATAGTTTTGTAGAAGCAGCTAGACACTAGCATACTACTTCTCTTTCACTTAAATAGTCTCTGCTTGAGGCCAACGCTTGCCTCCTTCAGTGCGGAATATGTGTGTCATGGGGACAGGACAAGGGAACAAGCATAGGCAGAACGGCTGGAACTAATTTAAAGCGAAATGAATGTCTACATGATGGAGGAATTCTTCAGTTTGGATATAAAATGAGATAATATCAATCGCTTACTGGGGAATTAAAATGAATTTGGAATTGTCATTTTCATTTGGAATGAGGTGTTTACATGGTCATCTTTAATGTCTTTAAAGTGGATGTAATTTTTATTCTGAATTAAAGGGGAATTGAAACTTTCATGTAAATGTCGCTATTGTGAAAAAGTTGACAAGAAGCTGTTGGATTGATTTAATTTGAATCTGGCGTGTTGGAGCAGGGAAACAACAAAAACCTACAGGATAACGACCCCTGAAGACCAGAGTTTGACACCCCTCAGTCTTAAAGCCATTAAAACCATTCAAAGGTCATAATGTGCAGCTCGTGCAACAGATGGGTGCTTCCACTTTTGAGAAGTTTCACGTTGAAAGTTTTTAATGATTCATTTTATTTTTTTAATCAATCGTTAAAATGAATGTAAAATCCTGATTAGTGGGATTTTAGTGAGAATGATGCACCACGTGATAGAGATGCTTGGTGACCTACCAAATAACCATACTTTAAAACAATAAAGATCAGGTATGTTTTTCTGGGATTTTAATGCATTAAAAAAAAGAAAAAAAGATGTAAGACAGGCAGCAAAGGGACTAAACTGGGACCAGACCCCAGCCTCTGTATATTTGTACATCAGTCATTTCGTGAAACTTGAGGGTATGTCCATCATCCCTCATCCATAAATACAATGTATAGGCACAACAACATTAAACTTTTTGATTAATTTTTGGAGTTTTCGTCTGATAGTTCCAACTCATTCTGGAAATGTCTCCAATGACTGTGCTTCTACTTTTTAGTTTTGAAATAATAAAACATTCATATTATTTCCATACATAGTAATCAAATGGACTTGGAGTTGCAGTTTTAATAAAATGAAAAAGACTTCTTATTCAAAAACCACTGCTTTCAAAGGGAAAGAGTTGTCTACTTTCACATATTCACATGTATATTAATCTTTGATCATATATTGAGAAATAAATTAACTTATTTAACACTCGAAAGAAAAATTTAAAGTCTCAATTCAAACCTTATTCAACAGTATATGTTTAATGTCTGCAGAGATGCTGATAGCAGATAACAGGAGATATTAGACTTCAGCTCATTACATTAACTTCTCTGTCATTGTAAGGATATTTTGGACACACTGAACTGTGTGCACTTTTTTGGAGATTCCTGGATCATACCCACCTATCATGCAGTGCCATGTTTATTTTAATACACCTCACTAGCATGGACATCCACATGCCAATTTATTCTCATATAAGTATAAATTTATGATTGAATAAGGAAAGAAAAAAAGAAAAAAAAAGAAATGAGAAAAAAAGGAAAAGGGAAATAAATGGAGAGATAAATACCACAAATATAAGGAAGGATCTGGTCAGAATACAAGCAACACACTGAATCTGTTTTTAATGTACTACATTACTTAAACAAAAGGAGAATTAGGAACACAAATTTAAATATAGGCTAAGCGTGGCACTTGACCGGGGGCGAGCGGTACGGGGCTGCTGGGGATGGGGATGGGGGGGGGGGATTGGGGGGGATTTGATATGAATCAAATCGAGGGATTCATATTTAAATATAAAGAATTCAGATTCGCTCCCTGGTGGCGCAAGATTTATCCCATAGCAGATGTTTCACATTTCTCTCACACACGTCTATAAATTCATAAACAGAAACACTGAGGTACAGTTAACAATGTATGTACACAGGTTAATGCGGAGGATAACTATGATTTGTCAAAGTTACATTAAAGTTGCAGTGATTGTTCCATCAGTACTGGATACAATCCCTGTCTGTGTGGGAATGTGTGGGTTCAATTCAATTGAGCTTTATTTGTATAGCACCAATTCACAACAAAGTCATCTCAGGGCACTTTATGGACATAATCAAGTAATTAATTGAGATCAAATTAAACATATCCACATTAGTCCAGTTTATAATAACTGTGTTTATACAAACTAATTCATAGAACATGATTTACCTATAAGTAAACCAATGGATTGCATAGAATGTTTTCTGAGCATGCACGAGGTGGCGGGTGAAAAAGCTCCCTTTTAACAGGATGGAAAACCCTCCAACAGAACCAGAACCAGGAAGGACGGCCATTTGCCTCAACTGGTTGGGTGGAGAGAACATGAAAGATGGACCAACATCCACCACAACTTTTAGCCAGGAAATCTGCTGAGAGAGAGGAAGAGAAATACAAGAAATAAAGATTGATCAAAAAGGAAGGTTTTAAGCCTGATCTTGGAGGTAGAGATGTGTCTGCCTCCCAAACTTAGACTGGGAGCTGATTCCACAGATAGGGGTCTGATAGCTGAAGGTTCTGCCTCCCATTCTTCCTTTAGAACCTCTAGGAACCACCAGTAGACCTGCAGTCTGAGAATGAAGTGCTCTGATGAGAAAATATGTAACTCTGAGATTTTTCAGATCCTATGAAGCTTGGTCACTAAGAGCTTTAAAGGTGAGGAGAAGAATTTTAAATTCTATTCTAAATTTAACTTGGAGTTGAATGTGGCTTGTAGCAAAAGAGTTATTTGAGTCAACAATACTAATAAAGGGCTGTATAAATGCAGTCCATATGTCATTCTTTGTATTCTCTGTCAGTTCAGGTAGCTTAGTCCTGTGTCTCTGTCCCCACAGTGTTGCTGTTATTATAAAAGATATGGGAGGTCCTCAGGGACATATTTGTGTGGGCTGTGGAATCTGTGTGCCTCTGGAAGATGGGCATGATAAGTGCTATACATTTTTTAGATGACAACATACTGTACAATCTTATCTAGAGAGAATCTACAGTCATGCGTGACTGTTTCATCGTTCTTTCACTTTTAGGTCCAACGAATCAAAGCAGCCTCATACTAACCCCCACTTTCCCACCCCACCTCAGGGTTGAAAGTTGAAGGGGAGGAGGAAGAGGATGAAGATGTAGACATAGAAACTGTCTTTTCATTTGAGGATAATGAGCAGTCCTGTGAACAGCAGTTGGCAGGTAGCACCTCACAACAGGGTTCAGCCAACTGTTTTGCTGAGGAGATTAGCAGGGCAGCCAAGGTTCTGGATGTTGCCCCCCCCTACAGATCTCTCTGAGTTTGAAGAGGATGTGAATGTGCCTCCAGCACCAGCTTCTAAAACACTAGTGTGCAAACAATGCAGTCTTCATCATGCCAGAGACTTTCCAACATGCATGAGAAGGAGCAGATTACTTGGGGGATCACTCCTTCCAGTGAATCAGGCCCTCATTCTACTGATTTCTCCCTTTAGCTCCTGTTTTGGTAAGGCCACCTGCCCCAGCTATAGTTACAGCCATTATGTACCCTTAGCTTTATCAACTGTCCAATCAGAAGTGGGAAGGTTCTGGGGATTCAAACCTCAGTTGGCTGCTTCATTACTCTCCAACACAATAAAGAAGCAGGTGGACACAACAAGTAGAGGTCTAGCAACCTTTTTGGACACCATTTGCAGATGTACCAGTTCTAGTTCCAAGAAGAAGGTTATGATTGTCTGTCAAAGATATATCCGGACCTTTCAGCGATGTTTGGTCCAGACACTGCCCAGTTATTGCAGCAGGGACATGAAAGCTGCCAAGAAGAGTTTATGCAGAATACCATCTCCTTGAAGCAGATGGGCTACAGCATCGAAGACCACACTGGGTACCACTTCTGTCAGCTTAGAACAGGAAACAGAGGCTACAATTCACACAGAATCACCAAAACTGGACAATAGAAGATGGAAAAACGTTGCCTGGTCTGAGGAGTCTCCATATCAGCTCCACATTCAGATGGTAGGGTCATAATTTGTTGGAAATAACAGGAAAGCCAGGATCCATCCTGCCTTGGATCAATATTATCCCCTTCCCCTTTGGGCTGAGTGTTGTTGCTGACCATGTCCATCCCTTTATGACCACAGTGTACCTTCTTCTGATGGATACTTCCAGCAGGATAATGCACCATGTCTCAAATTCAAATCATCTCCAACTGGTTTCTTAAACATGACAATGAGTTCACTGTACTCCAGCTCTCAATCCAATATTTCACCTTTGGGATGTGGTGGAACTGGAGATTCTTATCATTGATGTGCAGCAACTGTGTGATGCTATCATGTCAATATGGGGCAAAATCTCTGAGGAATGTTTTCAACATCTTGCTGAATCTATGACACCAAGACTTAAAGCAGTTCTGAAGCAAAAAGGGGGTCCAACCTGGTTCTAGAAGGAGGACCTGATAAAGTAGTTGATGAGTGTATATAACATTCACAACCTGTGTTGAGACAGAAATATCAGTGAGATCAACCTTTTAACCATTTACAGCTTTGAAGATTAAATCCTCAATTTAATTTTTCAGTGTCAGTTTCATTCTTTGGCTCTGGGTGATTCATTGATGTGACCTGAATTGTTTTTGAAAAAAAAGTGTTGCTGACATTTGACTTGTTTTAATCCCTCATTCATGATCAGATTTAAAAAGTCGAAGAAAATAGAATCAGTTTCCACCATAACTGGACAAACAGACGTAAACACACTTTTCTTTGCTTCCATAGATGCAGATCTACTGTTATGAGTCACATCAGTTTGACTCAGTGGATGAAGCCATCAAGGCCAAGGGCAGAATCACAGCACTTTCTGTCCTGTTTGAGGTATGTATACACTATAAGTTATACAGCATCTTGGTGCAAACATTGAAAAACCTAAGCTTCATAAAGAAGTACAGTCTGATCTGTCCCTAATGTGTTATTTTCCCCCTTACAACTAATGAAATTGACCCTGAAAGCATAATAATTTGGTTATAAAAACCATATAAACTACTGAACCTTGTTTTTGCTGAGTGATACTTAGCACTATTATCTGTTTTTAAAACCAACCATCACTATGTGGGACATGACTTCTCCATCAACATTTGTCAGCATCAACCCTAAAAACTCCACTATACTGCTGTCCTGTCAAGGAAGTTTACAATCCAGCTATAATATGTAGTATCTATTCAGACACTCTATGGTAAATCCCCAAAGAGTAATCCATAATAAAACCATGTTACATTTTCATTTTAAAAAAACTACTATGTTGCTAGAGACCTATATTTTGACCTGGAAATTATGATAAAGCCACTCCCTGTCAAATTTTGACCAGTTAGATAGCTTTTTGACAGTTGGTAAATAGTACCATAAATAAATATAAAAAAACACCTGTAGGAATTTTTTTTAAATATTTAGATAGTTTCTGTTGTGTTTGTATCAGTGCCAATATATTTTCTCCTGAAAGTCAAGATTTGAGAGAATGATATGCAGATGAGAAAAGGCTTGGTCCCTGTTGATCTGTGTGTTATTTCTACAAAGTACTGTCAGTAATGAATTATGTTTTGTTGTTTTGGTTGGCCTTCATGGTGCTATATCTATTGATATATTAATTTTACATCATTTTAGCCACATACTCTGACAACTGAGGATGTCCTGAAAAAACAGTGTCTGGATGTTGGCTGGGAGTAAAAGGGTTGAGTTGAGCTTCTACAAGTAGTTTATTTATACAGTATATGGCAAAAATAGTTTTGTTCATGATGTGACTCACATGTGATGTATAGACCAATCTGGGCAAAAATCAGAAGTAGACCCTCCACCATTGCTGTGGTGGCATTTCTGTGCATGTCGGAGCAGAGGAGAAGATAATTGTACTGTTTTCTTAACAATGTGAAAGAAAATTGGAAGCAGTTCTTGGCTGTTCAAATAGACGTGGAAAACTTTAATTGTGGGGGAAAAAAGAATACAAAGAACAAGGAACTTTTACTTGCTGAATTTTGATCCTGTAGGTTTGGTATCCTCAATCCTGTTCCTCGAGGGCCGATCCTGCAGGTTTTTGAAGTGTCCCTGCTGAAATACACCTGACTCAAATCAGTGGGTAATTAGGAGACTTGAGCAGAGCTTGTCTGAGTGTGAGTCAGGTGTGTTGCAGCAGGGACACAACAAAAACCTGCCGGACACCGGCCCTCGAGGACCAGGATTGAGGATCCCTGCTGTAGGACACTGGGAGGTGGGATGGGGCACATTTTCCAATTCTCACTCCACACGCACGTTTTTTCAGGCAGTGAAGAACTGATCCATATTTACCTGATGGGAGGGCAGAGCATCTCTGTGCTGCACCAGTAAAAGATGCTGGTTTAGTCTGACCCCAGAGCTGTCTGAGCTCTGTGCCAGAACTTAGTTAACTTATCTGAGCTGTGCCAGTCAGTTACTGCAACATCCCTACTTCGTCTGCCCAAAGAGAGGGAGGCTGCATGTGAGAGAGAGAAAGAAAGGGTTTCCATAGTAACATTACATTTGCCCAGAAACTTTCTCACCTTTTCTCAACTCTTCCATTTCCTCCATGTAAATTGGTGGCCCCTTTCTTGCATTTGCTAAACTTTTAAGATGTTAAGTGAGATGTGACCACATAAGGTTTTGCTCTTTTTTAATTATCCAAACCATATTTACTCATTTCATTCTTGTTGATCTTGCATTTGTCCACATCTTGATCATTGTTGCCTTTTTCTATGGTTTTCAAACTCCACAATAACTAGCTGATCATTTATCAACTTTTTTATCGTTTTGGATCTGGCAGTCCCACAGGAACTTAGCTGTCACTATCTAACTTTAACTTTAGGACTTCCAAACTCGATACAGATGTTTCTGAACACCGCCAGCCACTTGATTATAGTGTTCTATGTATTCCGTAGCTGCCTACACCTTCCATCCTGCTACTATGTTCTGGACTGTCTCAGAGATGTCTTTGGACAGCCTACAGCTGGGGTCCTGTCTGGTATGGTAGACCGCGGCCTATTACCTCTCGTGCTCAGTGCCTGTTCATGTGCGGCCATGATTAGTACCTCCATGCTGTTTTTCAGAGCAGTTTTTTCTAGCCACTGGTCAGTATTTGTGATATCAGTCATGTGCATGCATGTTCATTCTTCCATGATATTTACACATTATCTTCTGTCAAAGTTAACACATCAATGATACATTAACGCAAATTCCTTTTAACTGTGGTTGTTTGTTTTTTTTACGTGAAATTAACACACAATCGGTGTAATTTCAGGAAGTCATGTAGAAAAGCAAGTTGTGGTTCTGAAGCAGAAACGGACACAGAATGGATCTTTGACACGGACAGTTTAGCTTTAAAGTTCTGCAAGATGGTTTTCTGGACAAGACTGAGATATTTTATCAACTAATAACTCCAGATAATGCAGGCGAAGATGACACAAACAGGCCAAAGGTCGCGGGATAGAAAATGAACGTAAACTTACGGTGACACACAACTTGCAGCAGTGCTGCGTTCAAGGCAGCTAGGAAATCACAACAATCTACCTCACAAAAAGAAAATTACAAATATCTTGCAAAAAATTATAATATTTTTTTTTTACATTTTTGATTAATATGTGGTTAATTGCGAGTTAACTCAAGACATCTATGCGATTAATCCCATTTATATATATATATATGTATATATATATATATGTATATATTTATGTATATATACATATATATATATATATATTCGGGTCACTGTCTGGAACCAGGAATTTTTTTAAACATTGGAACTGCCAACATTCAAATACCCCCTAGAACCACCAGAGGGGTCATTCTGCCATCGATGCATCTCTGGTAGAGGACATATTCATTCAGTGCAGCCATGTCCAAAACGTTACAAAAACACAGCAACAGGCCATCTTCTAGTTACAGCTAGATGTTCTAATCTGACATTGTTGGACCCGGATCATGTTGATATTCTGGATCTGGGAATCCAGAGGGTTCAAAATATAGAGGGTACTTGGTGGGCTGTTGGGCCTTTTGGGGTTTTCCTCAGGTGAGTTACCCTATGGCTTATTGGAGGTCTGCACTGTCCGAGTGTTTCTAGGTATATATTTTACATATTTCTTATTTATTTACGGGCATTGTTACTGTTGCTCTGTCAAGTGAAGTTATGTGCGCTTTACGTGCCAGTTTGGATGGCTGTGGTAACCAAACAAACAAGGCTGTGGACGCTACTTCCTGGGAAAAAAAGGACTATTGTGTTCATGTTTCCTATTACTCATCCATTGGCTATTGTATTATTGTGGACAGCTGTGAGAGAATCAGGAGAATCAGGGTTCATAACAGGTGCAAGCAAGTAGTGAAGTTTTTGGCGGCCTGTTTTAATTTTAGTTTTGGTCTAGTCTTTGTGTCAAACTGTCATTTTAGTTTTTATTAGTTTTAGTCACGTTCAAACTCTTTTTTGTTTAGTCAAGTTTCAGTCGACTAAAACTCTGAGCATTTTAGTCTTATTTTAGTCAGAAAAACCCATGACTATTTTAGTCTAGTTTTATTAAGTGATTTAAATCTCTTTCTAGTAATGTAATTCTGTTTAACCCTGTTAATATAGTATAATTACCTAGTGTAGATGAAACCAAAGTTTTCTTTTAGTCAAACCCATTTCACAAATCAAACATGGTTATCTTATTATTATATTATTGTTGCCTTATAGACTCAAGAAAACTTCCATTCCAGACGTGGAAGTTGCTCTGCTCTGAACAGACTGCTCAACATATTCATTTTACTAACTAAGCATGTTGGTACAAACACATAAATTTAAATTAAATAAATGAAATACTGTAGCATCACATCACTGGCAATGTAACAAAAAACTAATACATTCAAGTTTAACATAAAGAGAAACATGGATGCTTGAGCTACAGTAAGATAATAAAAAGTGCAAATGTAAAAATATGTGTGTCTGTGACCTGCTTGTAAACTGATTTTGAAGGATGATGATTTAGCATCATAAAAACTAACTTAAAAGAACAACACTACAAATGGCACTGACTGCATAGGACTTTGTTGATGGAAAAGAATAAACAGTACTTAACTGTTGTAAATATTAGTTACCATAAATCCTTACCATGATTTTACTCTACTTCCTGCTCTTGACGGAGACGGACGCTTTTTCTTTCTCTTCCTCCCTTTCTGCCCTGCTGCTCTTGTCCTGGTCATTCTCGGAGCCTTTCTTTGCATTTTTTGTCAGAGTCTCTAAACATCTCTTACCATGGAATCAGTTGTTCTCTTAATGCTATTGATCAAATATTTTTTTCACGGAAAATGGCCAGAGGGGAGCCTGCCTGTCCTGATGGAATGTGCAGCTGGTTACATGGTGGATTCCTGGGAAAGTGGAAGGTCATGTATCTGTCTCTTCTCTCCATCGAAGACGTGGATGTCTTCATAATTGGATTTATGATAACTGGGTTTCTGCTGTTTGGAGCAGGTAGTTACCTGGTGTATCGCAAACTTCAGAGACTGTCGGCAGCGAGTGGCGAGTTGCTTAGCTTTTGAAGGAATGTGCCGTGCTATGAACACTCAGACATTGATGAGCTAAACCACAAACTGGATGCCATTCCTGATCAGAGTCCCCAAGCTGGTTGTGGCTACTGGACTCATTTGGACCATGGATTCCAACTTGAAGAAGTTGTCGGCTCGGCTTAGAGGGAACTGACCCCTGTATTCGGACATTTTGGAGTCGCCGTGAGAGACCACTGAAAGACTCAAGGCAGACAAAACAAGCTCTGTCTGTCCCAAAACAATTCTGTTATCTTAATCTGGCTCCCTGACTTATCATATTCCCCTGTGGCACACAATGTAAACTAACGCTCTGTCCCCACCCCCCGTACCCGCCCACCCCATGTTGCCTAATGTTGTGACTGTCTGAATATGTGCTTATGTGTACTGAGGTTTTTTTGGGGTACCTATGCAGGCACAATGCAGAGATCTTTTTTTCCTCTTCCACCCTTTCCTCATGTCATCTTTTTCTCTGCTAAGGAGCGCCTGGCTGCTTTATGAGGCAGCAGCCACATAAGTCTACCTGATCTTGTTATGTCTATGTTGTTGTCTGTTCTTGGATGGGTTGTACTGGAAATGTTGAATTTCCACTGGGGATCAATAAAGTACCTACCTACCTACCTACCTACCTACCTACTTACCCACCCACCTACCTAGTCACTCACCAGTTACCATCCCCTCACACTTGTCAATCACCGGCGGCTTCACCGCCAGGTTAACTGTTGTCTCACTGCAACTGAGGTTACTAACATGCATCATTCAATGGTGATTCAGCCCTTTACGTCCTTGATGTTTGCTTCCACGACTAACACATTATGTAAAAAAGTGGACTGAAATAACGCTACAGACTGTTATGTTGCTGCTTGACTGAACTTACTAGATGGAGTCCATGACTTATTTAACGGTGCTATTCGGCTGTTAACATTTTTTTGTTTGCGTTCACAGCCACGTAAGATTGAATAAAACGACGTAACTGTTTATATAGTCCCACACACATTTATTGAATTTGTTTTCATGTACAGCACTTTGGTCAATTGAGGTTGTTTTTTAAAATGTGCTATATACACGTCTGCAAAATTATTCATACCCTTCTATTAAAGAAGGGGAAAAAAACAGCTTACACTGAAATCAGCTAAAACTGACTAAAGTAATAATGAATAAGAATTTTATGAAAATCATGACATTGTTTTTTAATTGTGGTTCGATAGAAATATTTTTTAAAAAACAAACAAAAAATATGATAAATTAATCTACATTCCGTCCCTCATCAGCTAATATTTAGTAGAACAATCCTTTCAGGCGATCAATGCAATCAGGTGTTTTCTGTAACTCTCCATCAGACTTCTACACCTGTCCACAGATATTCTGGCCCACTGCTCATCAGCAAAGTGCTC